>CM010608.1:33148722-33221605 GCA_003430845.1 Xanthoceras sorbifolium
AAGAGAAGAAGAAGAGAGAAGAAGAAAGAAGAAGAAGAGGAAAAAGAAAGAGAAAGAAAGGAAAAGGAAAAAGAGATCGTGGAACCGCGATTTCTCGAACGAAAAACGGTACCGAGGTTGGTGTACTTTTGTTTTCGGAATCTTTACGAAAAGCGTTTCGTTATCGTTTACGTTATTGTTTTCGTTTCTTGTTTTCGTTTCGATTTCGATTTCGTTAAATGTTTTTGATTCGATTTTCGATGTGTAAAAATTAATGATTGATATACTTATGGTTGATTATGGAAAGAATTTATACTAGATTGCATTCGTTTGTGGTTTGAATATTCCGATTTCGTTTAAAATAGTTGATTTTGATATTTATATGATTATTGTTGATGCGTTTGAAGAATATCGTGTAATATTTTAGTTTGACTGAGTAAATATTGATTTGTAACTGATTGTGAAAATTGTTTATCGAAACGGCCCTAGGATACGTAGACATAGAAATGGATATAGGAGGTTGGTATACCAGCTGGGTTTTACTGAGCAGTACTGCGCCGTTATTATTGTGTGATTGTTGTTGCGGGGCAATCTCGGACAATCACACCGATTTTTGTGATCGTTGTTGCGGGGCAATCTCGGACGATCACAATGATACTAGTGATTGTTGTTGCGGGGCAATCTCGAACAATCACGTTGATATCAGTGACTGTTGTTGCGGGGCAACCCCGGACGTCACATTGACCCATATTCCAGTCCTAGAATGTTTAGTATTCTAGTGGGCCAGAAATGATTTGAATTGAAACTGAACTGAATGATTTGATGGATCGAATTCATATGTTGATTTCATTATTAATTTAATTGTTTTGAAAGTGATTTAGAAATGAAATTCATATTGTGGTTTGTTGCTTCTTTAAATAACAATTATATTGTGAGTTATTTAATTGAGTTTTTAGTACACCCACTAAGCTTTATGCTTAGCGCGTTAGTTTTGTGTCTAACGCGTAGGTACCAGGAATCCAGAAGAGCCTAAGGACTGAAGGAAGAACGAGTTGCAGACCGAGTCACAGAGATTGTACAGTTGGGTAGCTATATTTTTGTTATGTGTATATATTCTGAAAGCATGCATATACAGGGAATTTGTAAATACGTTTTGTAAAATGTTTTGTAATTAATTAGTTTATTATTTATGTCTTTTATTATTAAAAATGTGAGTAACTATTAAAGTCTGTTTTGTTTATTTTATAAACTGTTTTGATAAGTCGCACTAAACGGCAGAGTACGCAACTGTTTGAAACTGTATAGAAGTGTTGTTGAGAATTGTATTGGAATTGTTTGGAATTGTTTTGTGTAAAAGCAGGGTTTTAGAAAGTCCGAAAAACAAACGGTACTCTGCCGAATTTTCGTAAAAAGGTTTGTAATGAATGGGCTCACTCGAAAACGATTTTTAAACTATAATTTATATGGTTTTCTGTTTACAAATGAATTGTAGAAAGTTTTGAAATGTCCAGTAGCGCACCCCGGTTCGGTCCGGCCGGGTCGGGTCGGAGGGTGCTACAAGGTGGATATAAATATTTCATCAACTTCATTGATGACTATTCTCGTTATATCATGTGGAGCTTATTCGTGAAAAGTCTAATTCTTTAGAAGCCTTTAAAGTTTTTAAATCCATTACTGAACTTGAAAAGGTAAAAAGATTAAGGCAGTAGATCAAATAGAAATGGTGAGTAATTATGGAAGATATGATGAAACTGGGCACAATCTTGGACCTTTTGCATGTTTTTTATAAGATTGTGGTATTGAAGCTCAATATACATGCCTAATACTCCTGAACAGAATGGAGTTGTAGAAAGAAAAAATTGTACTATTCTTGATATGGTACGGTATATACTTGTAACTCTACATTACCAAATTTCTTGTTGGGGGAAGTTTTAAGAACTGCAGCTTATATTCTGAACAAAGTTCCCAGTAAGTCAATTCTAAAAACTCCTTATAAATTATGGTCAGATAAGAAGCCAAGTTTGCATCACTTCCATATTTGGGGCTGTAAAGCAGAAGTGAGACCTATAATCCACATTTAAGGAAACTTGATCAGAAAACTATCAGTGGTCATTTTATTGGCTATTGCATCGACTCAAAAGGTTCTAGGTTTTATTATCCTTCTCATACTACTAGAATCATTGAGTCTGATCGTGCTGTATATTTTGAGGATGATCATGACATAAAGAGTTCTGAGCCTCGCAATATTATTTTTAGAGAAGAATGTATGGTTGTTCCAATGCCTTTTGTACATGTTCCTTTAATGGAATTGCCACAAAATAATCAACCCATAATTAATCCAGATTATCCAATTCCTGCACCTACACCAGAACCTGAAGAGATGGTTGTTGATTGACAATGTGAACGTTGTTCCATTAAGGAGATCACAGAGGACAAGGAAACCTGCAATTTCTGATGATTATGTTATTTATTTGCAAGAACATGAATATGATGTTGGTATGTCTTCTGATCCTACTAGTTTTCAAGAAGCCATCAATGGACCTAACTCTTCTAGTTTGACACATGTCATGCATGAGGAAATGGTATCTATGTATCACAATCGTGTATGGGATTTGTCACAGCTACCCAATGGTTATAGACCTATTGGTTGCAAATGGGTTTATAAAACCAAAGGGATGCCAGAGGGCAGGTTGAAAGATATAAGGCAAGGCTTGTGACTAAGGGATTTAGCCAAAGAAAAGGCATTGACTATAAGGAAACCTTCTCGCCTGTTTCAACCAAAGATTCTTTTTGGATCATTATAGCTTTAATAGCTCATTTTGATTTGGAGCTGCATCAGATGAATGTGAAAACAGCTTTTCTAAATGGGAGTTTAGCTAAATAGGTATATATGGAACAACCAGATAGTTTTGTGGTTCCTAATATGGAAAATATGGTGTGTAAGATTAAGAAGTCCATCTATGGACTTAAGCAAGTATCCAGGCAATAGTACCTGAAGTTTGATTAAGTTATCACCTCTTTTGGTTTTAAGGAGAATGTTGTTGATCAATGCATATACTTGAGGGTCAATGGGAATAGTTATATTTTTCTTGTGCTCTATGTTTATGATATACTGCTGGCAGCTAACAATATTGACCTCTTGATTGAGACAAAACACCTATTGTCATGTCATTTTGATATGAAAGATCTAGGAGAAGCCTATTTTATGCCAGAGATACAGATTCTCCGTGATAGATTCAGAGGTGTTCTTGGTTTTTCTCAAAGAACCTACATTGATCGTGTTTTATGTAGGTTTAATATGCAATCATGTTCTCCTGGAAAGGCCCCTATTGTGAAAGGTGACAATTTTGCTAGATCACAGTGTCCTCGGAATGATGATCAAAGAGTTCAGATGTAGTCAATTCCTTATGCTTCAGTTGTGGGTAGTTTGATGTATGCTCAAGTATGTATATATCCTGACATTGCTTATGTTGTTGGTGTACTTGGCAAATACTTGAGCAATCCTAGATTAAATCATTAGAAAGCTACAAAGAAAGTGCTGAGATATCTTCATGGCATTAAAGACTTTGTCTTGATATATCAGCGTTCTGACACTCTTGATTTGGTTGGATATTCCGATGCTGATTATGCAGGATGTCCAGATAATCGTAAATCCACTTTTGGTTTTATATTTATAATGGCAGGAGGAGCTGTATCCTAGAAAAGTATGAAACAGTCACTTACAACTTCCTCAACTATGGAGGCAGAGTATGTAGCATGTTATGAGGCTACATGTCAGGCCATGTGGCTGCAGAATTTTATCTCAAGGCTGTATTATGTTCTTTCCATTCCAAAGTCGCTGAAGATATATTGTGATAATTTTACAGCAGTTGCTTTCTCTCGTAACACTAGGAGCTCTTCACACTCCAAACATATTGATATAAAATTTTTGTTTTTTAGAGAGAAAGTTGTGGAATCCGTTATTTGTGTAGAACACATACCTACAGGGCTTATGCTAGTTGATCCACTAACTAAAGGTTTAGCTCCTAAAGTATTTCAGGAGCACGTAACTCGTGTGGGCCTGATTGAGTCTTCTATTGTATTTAGTTAATGGGAGCCCTTGTGTGTATTGTAATCAGTTGCAACTGTGTTAATGGATTCCATTTGCCATATATATATATATATATATATTGTTTATTGTTCACATTTGGTGAGTATGGCATTCTGTTAATATTGTTGTATGAGACATTATGTTTTAGTCTCGTATGCATCATTCTGTTTCGATGCATGGACCTTAAGGAAATGAGCAATTGATCACGTGTTGTATGTCATTTCCTTTTCACACTAAGTGTTTATAAGTTTATGTATTTGTATCATGTCGATACTATGTATTTCTGGTACTTATAATCATGTGTGATTTTTGGATTATGATTTGGGTATTTGCTCACATTTGAAATTTTGGTTATAACGATTTGCATAGTCCGGATTTCATTTTGTAAGATATATATATTAAATATGAATTTTTTATAATAACTGTGGAATGACTTATGCTGTCCAAGTGGAAGAATGTTGTATTTTTATCCTACTTTTTGTGGACTAGCCTAATCATTCTAATATCCATATAATAATTATGGGCAATGTTAAATATTTTGGAGTATTTTGTATTGGTACTTTTGGTATGTGATCATTATGTTGTTACACCATTTTGATGTACTCAGATCCAATTACACATTCTGTTTAGTGTGACTTATGTTTTAGTTCCATAATAGGATAGGTGAATTTTATGTGTAATGAGAGGCGATCCCTACACTCATCCAGGCATATATATAGGACTAGCATATTAGATTTTGTATCTTCTGAAAACTTCTGTAAAGAGTGTAGTTCACTCTCTCTCCTATGGCCGACCAAAATCCACCACCTCCGGCTCCGTTTCTGGCCACACCTTCGACCGGCAGTGTGGTTCATCCATTCTACTCAGCTCAAGGTTTATTTTGAACTGTAAATTGATGTATATGTAAATGAATTTGAAAGGTTAATGTTTTTTGGTGTTCTCGGATTTTTCTAACATTTTAATACTATTTCTTTTTTAAATGTTAATTTTTTTATAAAATAACTTAATTTGAATTTTTTTAATAGATTTTACATTTTTAACTTTTTATAATTTAATTTAATATTTTTATTGATTTTTCTATTTATTTATTTTTATTATATTTTAATTAGAAGGTAAAATTATAAATTTATTAATTAAATTCTTCAATTGTAAAATTGTCTTTTAGATAATTTTGTGATGGTTGACCTTCAAAAAGTTGGTAATAATGACCAATTTGATCTATTTAGGAAATATTAGGGATCACGCGAACTAAAAAATGAAACCTAAATAAAAAAAATAATGCTTAATCAAAAAAATAGACGAAATTAAAGTTTCCCCTTCTTCTTTTTCTTTCCTTTTTATCCATCAATATCTACGGCCATATCCAATCGATCTTCATTTTCTTCTCTAATTTAGAGATTCAAAATGGAATATTCTTGGAATATTTCATCTCTATAAATTCACAACTCCAACCGTTCTTCATTTATAATCTCAATATAATAAAATATTATTATTTTTACTTTACAAATTATTTTTTAAATTTTCTCTTAATTATTTTAGATAATAATTTGCTCACTTAATTTATTTATACCTACAAATTTTTAAACTTTTTTTTTGTTGATTTTAATTTAACTTTGTTGTTTTTCTTTATTAATTGTAATATTTTCATTCGAAGATGTTAATGCAATTATTTTTGTTTTACTAAATTATTTTGAAATTATTATTATATTAAATATTAATTATATTTGAAATAATTTATTTTTAAATCAAATATTTATTAGTTTGTTGATTAATAAGTGAATGTAATAAATAAATTTTTTTAATAATAATTAAAATATAGTCAATATTATACTCACTCAAAAGATCTCAATAAAATATTCTAATGGTATAATTTTTATAGTAATTATATATATAAATAAAAAGTTATAATAAATTAATTGAATTTAGTTAAAAAAACTTAAAAGGATATGAAACTAATAAAATTTGTGTAAATGATGGTTATGAAGGTAGTATTGAAATATAGAAAGTTGAAATAGTAATGGAGATTGGAATAGTAAATTTTCAAATTTAGATATTCATTTTTCAATCTCCATGGAAACCAAATTTGGAGTATGGTTGGACAGCAACTAATTTCTATTTTGACAAAATGGAGATTAGTTGAAGATAACCAGCAGTTAATAATATCTCCTGATCTCCTAATTAGGAGATCTCTCCAGGAAATTTGTATTTTTTTAATTTCTTTTATTTTTTTACTTTAAAAATTTGTAATTTTATAAATTTATTCAAAAATAAATAAATTTTAAAAATATTTTTTTACTTCAACATAGAGATTTTAGATATTTAATAATATTTAACCGGTCAACTGTTAAATTTAATGGTTGACCGTTAAGTCAAAGGTACCTTAATATTCAAAAGATAAATATTCAAAAAGATAAATATTTAGTCTATGGACGGATACAACAAATGTCAGAATACTTTAGTACCACTTGTCCTATGTTAAAATATAAAAATAATATATTTTTATATTTAAATAATTTAATAATATTTTAATTCTTCTAATATTCAAATACTATTTTTCAAAATTTTCAATATTATAATTGCAATTATATTTATTAATACTTGATTCTAAATAATTTAGTTTATTTGTAAATTTAAATTACTTAATTAGTTTTCAAATTCTTACAATATTTGCAATTTTCCTACTAATACATGTAATTATATTACCTTTTTCTTTTCTCTAAATAATTAAAATATACAATAACAACATATATGTATCAATAATATTTATATTTATTTATTATATAATAAATATAATTATATTATGAATAATATTAGATATTCTATCCTAATATATAATGCGGCAATATTTAAACAAATATATATATTATTAATAATAATAATTTAACTACTTTGTGCATGTCATGTTAATCTCAGTGACATCACAAATTGAAATGTATTGTATTACTATTTTATAAAATATTAATATTATTATAAAATAAAGTAAAATCAAAGAAAATAATAAGAAGCAATAACTGAATAAGGAAGTAAGACTGTAAGAGGAAGGCAATAACTTAATACGGAAGGAGAAGCAGAGGATAGAAAATAAGTGCACGCAAAATAAGAGAGGAAAATTAATTTGGAGAGAGAAGCTTTTCTTATTTTCATCTGATCATCTATCAAACTAGAAGTGTGGGGGGTTATATATAGGCATATTCCACCGCCTTACATACTATAAAATATAATAAAAATCAAGTAAAATTTGACAGGTGGAAATCTATTTTCACCAATTATTTACTAAAAATTAGTAGAATAAAAATCTTAGCAATATATATAATGATCTTTTGGATCATCAGTGGTATTTTATATGCTCAAACTGTCTCATTAATAACCTTATCGGTAAAATTTAGTGGGACAAAATCATGTCGAAGGGAAAAAGAGTACAATGCACATATATTACTTTCTTTAAAAATTTGCTCCCCCTAGTTAGATGCTCCCTTTGATTAGATGCTCCCTCTTATTGGACGCTCCTCCTAACAAAAATCTTTTATGTTAATTATGTGGTTTGCAAAGCCGGCACATGCCAATGCCATATACTAATTTCTCAAACGTTGAAGTTGGCAATGTTTTAGTACGGATGGCTACTTGAACCGGACCAGCAATTCCGGTTCACTTTTTGATCAACCGGGACCGTGGAAGTCCCTATCCCGGTCCAGGTTCCGGTTGGAACCAGGGAGGAATCTCCGGTTCTAGTTCCTCCCCAGTTTTTTGGAACCGGCAGTTCAACCGCAGGTTCCAAACCGGTCCTGAACCGAAAAAATTTAAAAAAAATTTAAAAAATGAAATAAAATTAAAATTTATAAATAAATTAATAAAAAAATTTAAATATATAAATAAAGGGGTTCATTTGTTCAACTTCAACATGAAATTTATTACGATAATAATAATATCATAAAACTATAAAATTAAATAAATAAATAAGAAATTAGAGCTTGCACTTAATTTTACCTCAATTAAGCTGCCTACGTATCCTCTAGGAGGAATCAAAGCCCACGTAGTTCTTTTACCTGTTATGTTCCAGAGGTGATCAATAGTCGCTTATTCCTTTGGTAGCCGTTGTATCGTCGTTGGTGTCGAATAAGTTATTGTCGTCGGACACGAGATCCAATTCTTACTGCTGGTATGAGGCCTTGGTCCAGTCGTCAACACAAACCTGAATCTGTATTAAGTCAGGACTGAGCAATGCCCGCCTCTCGTCAAGAACATTGCCACCTACACTAAATTCCTGTTCGACTGCCACGGTCGAGACAAGGGTTCCAAAAATTTGCTTGGCAATGAGGGCCAAAATTGGAAAGTTAGTTTCGTGTTCCCTCCACCAATGTAGGATGTTAAAGTCTTCGTTGTCCAAATACTCAAAAGAGGTGTTTACATAAAGATCAACCTCTGAAACATAGGTTGATGAAGACGAAAAACTCCCCTGTGCCCTTGATTTTTTAGACAACACATTTGACCCTAACTTCTTTAATGAGGGAAAGCGAGAACGAGAATGACTACTTCCGCTTGCATTCGGTTGCTAAACATTAATGTTCAGTAAGGGACCGTATATAAAACAGTATTCGTCATACATTGAATAAAATAATTTTCTAACATTATTATATAAAGCACTAATATCTACGTTGTGTAGCCCTAGAGATTCATAATAAAGTGTTAAATATTCATATAAACTATCAAATTTACACCTAGGGTCAAAAACTGAAGCAACAGTATAAATCGAAGGAATGTCCCTATAATAATTTAATCATCTATCTTTCATTGCAGAAACACATGCAAATAGTTCCAATACTTGTGCACATTCATTAAGTGCATCTACAATATTAATGGTTTCACATAAAAATAAATGTGAAGTTGGATAATATATACCGGATAAAGCGTTAGTTGCATAATGAAAAACTTTTAAAAACATGCAAATTTTAGTACAAACATTCCAATGATGAACATACAAATTAACGTTACTAACATTATGCTGCATAAATCTAACTAATAATTCTCTATAGTCATAGCTTTCACAAAGCAATTTATATATGGAGTTCCAACGAGTTGCAACATCACGGGAAAACCTAATTGGATGTTTCCCGTTAGATTACAATACCTAGCCCATTGTTTCATAGTGTTAGGATGTTTCCACAAATAGTATAGGGCATCCTTAATTGGTGTAATCCATTCTTGAAGTGTTTGCAAACCATATTGTACACATATATTTAAAACATGGCAAACATATCTTTGATGAAAAAATCTGCCGTCAGAGTAGGGTTGACACAATTGAATTAATTGTGGAACAGCGGCAGTATTGTTTACATTATTATCAAAACCAATTGCAAAAATTTTACTTTCAATACAATATTCTTCAAAAATAATTTTCATTAATTTGTAAATATTATTGGCAGTATAGTTGTCGTCAAAAACTCTAAATGCAAGAATTCGTTTTTGCAACTCCCATGATTGGTCAACAAAATGGCAAGTAAGTCCTAAGTATGAATGTTTTTGCCAATGATCGCTCCAGATATCGGCACAAACAGACACACGACCCATATAATTTTGAAAATATCTAACTAATGCTTTTTTTTCTTTTTTATAAATGTCACACATGGTACGTTTTAATGTGGTCCTAGGTACTTTACATGCAGCGGGATTTAAAGTATTATGACAATATTTTAAAAAACCAGTTTTTTTCGCCAAAATTGAAAGGAAGATGTTCGGTCGCTACCATTCCTGCTAATTGTTTCCTATTTTTTACATCATTATATTTAAATAAATGATGGTTATGAGATTTGTATCTGGAAATTTGGTATTGTCCTCGACTACGCTTATGCTGAGCTTCGACTGGATGCTTAGTGTTGATATGCTTCCAGTACGTTCCGTACCCTCCGGATTTGTTCCACTTAAAATCTTTGTTGCAATAGTTGCAAGTCACCACAACTTCCCCCGATTCCTTCTCCACCCTCCTCATATGAACTATAAAAAGTTTAGATTTGTACTTTGCCAAATCTGGCCATGGACCTTGTACGGTTTCACTTGGGGTGTGGGGAGGAGGGTTTTCACAAGAGGGACCAGGGGCCCCAGAGGGATGGGGATGAGAATACTGAAGAGTAAAATTAGGAGAAGTATCATTACCAAATATTACCTCCTCAAATTCTCTCTGTTATAGGTAGTCAGCAAAATTTGCATCTTTGAAATTTAATTATGGGCCAGCGGCACGGCGACTCTGTACTTTTTCAGCATTTAAATCTAGTAGCTGTTCAATGTCTTTGCCGGAAACAGACCTTCTAAAAACGGATCGTCGGCCTTCGGAAATAGACGGTCTTGATTGTGATGCCATTATAAATTTATAATGGTAAACTATACAATTTAAATAAATAACGAAAATAATTGCAGTATTGAAAAACAAGAACAAAATTGAGAAAATAACTGAATGAGACTTTGAGAGAATTAGAGAAAAATTGAGAGAATGAGAGAAATATTAAGAGAATGAGAGATTGAGATTGAGAGAAAATGGTGTGAATTGAATTAAAGAGGAATGAGATTTATATAGTTTTTTGGGTTGAGGAGAAAAATAATATTTTTTAAAATTTAAGGGGTCTATCTGTATTTTTTTAGGGGTTATATGGTAATTTTACACCAAGGATGTAACATCCCGGATTTCGGATAATTAATTTCATATATGTGAATATAAATTTTGTAATTGGAAGGGGTGTAAATGTAATTAAAAGTATGTTTATTTTTATGATTTCCAGGTGGACCAGATGGAACGGTCCAAAAATGATTCAAGAAAAAGAAAAACCGAGGCAGTGAGCATCGCGATCTGGTCACCGCGACCTGGTCGCGATGACCTGCTTGCGATGAGAAATGGTGATTTTTGGCAGTGAGCATCGCGACCAGTCACCGCGACCACAGATCGCGATGAATTGCTCGCGATGAAAATGTCAAATTCTGGCAGTGAGCAACGCGACCAACAGCGCGACCATGGTAACGCGAAGTGTGCTCGCGATGAAGGCGGTGGAAACGCTCCAGTGAGTACCGCGACCTGGTGGCGCGACCACAGGTCACGACGACGGTCGCGACGACCGAAAAATATAAAAAAAAAATTTGGCTTCTCGCAGAAGCCACAGAAAACACAGAACAGAGAGAAGAGAGAGGAGAGACCGAGAGAAGAAGAAAGAAAGAAGAAGAAAGAAAGAAGAAAGAAGAAGAAAGAAGAAGAAGAGGAAGAAGAAGAAGAAGAGAAGAAGAAGGAAAAAAAAGGTGAAAGAGAAAGTGAAAGGAAAAGGAAAAGAAAATCGTAGAAACGCGATTGGTCGAAAGGAAAACGGTATCCAGGTTGGTGTACCTCCGTTTTCGAACTCTTTATAAAAAGCATTAAGTGTTTTTAGTTTGAATCTGAGATTTATTCGAAGATTTTCACTCTTATGTGTTGATTTTATTTTCGTTGAATGATTTCGTTGTTGATCGTATTTTCATTACTTCGATTTCGTGGAAATTATTTGTTTTCGATTATTGTATAAATAATGTTGATTTTCCCATGAAAAATTTATGTTATTGAACTCGAATGTTTCCGTGGATTGTAAATATAGTGAATAGTGAAAATAGTTTATCGTAACGGCCCTAGGATACTTAGACATAGAAATGGATATAGGAGGTTGGTATACCAGCTGGATTCAGTGAGCAGTACTGCACCGATATTGATATGCTATTGATGATTATTATGTACCTCCTCATGGATTCGTCTAGGGGCAGGGAGACACGTACCTCCTCACGGATTCGTCCTGAGGTTGGGAGACACGTACCTTCCTAAGGATTCGTTCCTGGGATAGGGAGTTATGTACCTCTCTAGGTTCCGTACCCTCAGTCCTAGAGTAGGGAGATACGTACCACTCTTAGGATTCGTCCTAGGGTGGGAGTTTGACCCATATTCCAGTCCTAGTATGTTGAGTATTCTAGCGGGCCAGATTGAAGTGAATTGAGAAGTGAATTGAATAACTTTATTGATTAATTTTATATGTTGATCTTATTGTTGAAATTAAAGTGATTAAAACTGTTTTATGCTTTGATTTTGAAGTTAAATTGATTTGTAAATGATTAGAATTGAAATATATATATATATATATTGTGATTTGTTTCTTATTAAAGGTTATTTATGATTTTTCATAATTGAGTTTAGTGTACACCCACTAAGCTATATGCTTAGCGCGTTAGTTTTGTTTCTAACGCGTAGGTACCAGGGAGACTGAAGAGGCAAAAGACTGAAGAGGAGTTTCCTGCAGACAGAGGAGTAGAGTCACATTGCTGGGGTAGATATTTATGTTGACGTGTATTATGATTGATATGCATGTATATACAGAGATTTGTAAACGTTTTGTAAAATTCTGTTTTGTAATTAAATTGGTTTATGATTTCTGTTTTTCATTTTCAGAATGTTTGTAAATATTGACTTCTGAATCGTTTTATTTTATAAACTGTTGTTGGAAAGTCGCACTAAACGACAGAGTGCGCAATTGATTGAAAATGATATTTGAAGTGTTATTGAATTTGTATTTGATTTGAGTTGTGGAAAAACAGGTTTTGGGAAATCCGAAAAACAAACGGAACTCTGCCGAAATTTTTGTAAAAAGTGTATTTCGATGGGCTCACTCGGAAATGGTTTTAAAAATTATAAACTAGATGGTTTTCCAATGGTTTAACAAAAATTGATTTGATGGGCTCACAGTGATTTTAGAAATTATAAAATGAATTGAGAAAGTTTTGATTTGTGGTTTTCCAATGGTTTGCAAAATGGATTCGATAGGCTAACTAGAAAAGTCTTTTTGAATTACAAATTGATATGATTTTTAAATGGTTTGAAATTATAAATTGAATTGAAAAAGTTTTGAAAACCCGAGTAGCGCTCCCTGAGTCGATCCAGTCGGGTCGGGTCAGGGGGTGTTACAAAGGAGCCGTTGGCCGTCCTCCTTGGGTGGCAGTGTCAGGCTACTGCCACTGACAACAGCTTGACATGTGGCCAACAATTTAAATTTTTTTTATTTTTTTTTAAATTTAAATTTTCAAAAATTAAAAATCCGCCTAGGAACCGGGCTGTTCCTTGAATCGCCGGTTCCTAACCAGCGGTTTCGGTTCTTTTGTTAAAGCTAATCAATCTCGTTTTCAGTTTCCGATTCAGGAACCGATTTTTAACCGGAACCGACGGTTCCCGTAAAAGACCGCCGGTTTAATTCTAACCGCCCGGTTGGAACCGAACCAGGGCCATGACTATGTTTTAATAAATAGATCTACAAGATTATCTGTTAATCGTATCTGTTTGACATCAATCTGTCGAATTTGTTGAAGTTCATGAATATAGAAGAATTTTAGAGAAATATGTTTTGTTCTATCTTCTTTGATATATCCTCTTCTGATTTGAGCAATACAAGCTGCATTATCTTCAAATATTGGTGTTTGCATTTCTGTGGATGATGAAATCTGCATATACTTTGAATAATAGAATTTAGCCAAACACATTCTCGACTTGTTTCATAAAGTGCAAGGATCTCAGAATGATTGGAGGATGTAGCAACAAAACTCTGCTTTATGGATCGCCATGAGATTGTTGTGTCATTATAGGTAAAAACATATCTCGTTTGCGAACGAGCTTTATAGGAATCGGATAAATATCCAGCATTAGCATAACTAATTAAAACTGAAAAATTGTTAAATGCATAAAATAATCTCAAATCTATTGTACCACGAAGGTAACGAAAAATATGTTTGATTCCATTACAATGTCTTCGAGTTGGTGCTGAACTGAATCTTACCAATAAATTTACTGAAAATGCAATATCAGGTATAGTACATTGTGCAAAATATAATAGAGTACCAATCGCATTAAGATATGGTACTTCAGAACCAAGTATCTTTTCATCATCTTTTTTAGGCCGAAATGGATCTTTTTTAGGATCAGGAGATCTAACAACCGTAAGAGTACTTAACGGATGGGCATTGTCCATATTAAATCTTTTCAGAATCTTTTCAATATATTGATGGACAAGTACTCCATTTAGTTTATGCTCGATCTCCAGGCTGAAACAATATTTTGTTTTTCCCAAGTCTTTCATTTCAAATATTCAGTAGTTTTTAGGGTCTCTTCAGGAATTCCAATTAAATTCATATCATCAACATATATTGCTACAATAGCAAATACATATTCAAATTTCTTTATAAAAACACATGGGCATATCAAATCACTAATATATCCTTTTTTGATCAGATATTCACTAAGACGGTTGTACCACATTCGTCCATATTGTTTCAATCTATACAGGGATCTTTGCAACTTTATCGAATATAAATTACGAGATCTCGATTTATATGTTTATGGCATTTTAAATCCTTTAGGGATTTTCATGTAAATATATGAATCGAGTGACCTATATAAATAAGTAGTCATTACGTCCATTAAACGCATTTCAAGCTTTTCTGAAACAGCTATACTTAATAAAAATTGGAATGTAATCGTATCCATTATTGGTGAATACATTTCATCGAAATCAATACCAGGTCTTTGAGAGAAACCTTGTGCTACGAGTCATGTTTTATATCTCACGACTTCATTTTTCTCATTTCGTTTCCGTACAAAAACTCATTTATATCCGAAGAGTTTGGCATCTTCAAGTGTCTGGACTAGAGGTCCAATTACTTCACGTTTGGCTAAAGAATTTAATTATGCTTGAATTGCTTCTTTTCATTTAGGTCAATCATGCCTTTGTCTACAATCATCAATACCATGAGGTTCATAATCATCATTAATAATTTCAGTAGCTACTGTGTAAGAAAATATATTATCGATGATTGTTTCTTCACGATTCCACATTTCTCTTGTATAATTTATGGATATTTCTTTATTTCTAGTTTCTTGTCTCTCTTCAGGGATTTCTATCACTTCAGGGTTTTTTGTCACTTCAGGGACTTGTATCTTTTCAGGGACATCTAAATCTACTGGAGTTGATTCAGAGAAAGTGGATTTATTTGTAACTCGAGTTTTATTTACATCAGAATCATGATAATTTACTTTTCTCTTCCGAGGAATTGTATCTTTTGATCCAAGTGGTCTGCCACGCTTCTGTCGTGCAACAGATAATTCAGTTGCTGCCAATTGTTTAGATCGTTATTATGGAACTATCATCTGGACTGGTTTATTAGCAACTGGTATATACGATTTTATTACCCCATTAGTATCTGTAAATGTATCTGGTAATTGATTAGCAATTGTTTGAAGATGCGCTATCTTGCGTACTTCATTCTCACACTGAAATATGTATGGATCTAAATGGATCAAACTTGGAACCTTCCAAGAAAATTCACGCTTCTCTTCAGGAGAAGTTTTTCTTTCCCCTAGAGATGAGAAATTTATCTCATCAAAATGACAATTCCCCAATCGTGCAGTAAAAAAATTATCCGTCAAAGGTTCCAAATATCTAATAATTGATGGTGAGTCAAAACCAACATATATCCTTAAACGTTTTTGGGGACCCAATTTAGTTTTTTGAGTAGGAGCAATTGGGACATATACAACACAACAAAATGTACGTAAATAAGATATATTAGGTTAATGGTCAAACACAAGTTGTAATGGTGAATACAGGTTATAAGCAGTAGGTCAGAGACGGATTAATGCAGCAGCATGTAAAATAGCATATTCCCATACAGAACTTGGTAATTGTGTTCTTAATAATAAGGTTCTCGCAATTACCTAGAGACGTTTGATAAATGATTCTGCTAATCCGTTCTAGGTATGCACATGTGGAACTAGATGCTCAACATCAATCCCAACGGCTTTGCAATACTCATACAAAGTTTTGGATGTAAACTCACCAACATTATCAAGATGTATTGATTTTATCGGATAATCTGAAAAATATGCTTGAAGCCTAATAACACGTGCAAGTAATCTGGTAAAAGCAACATTACGAGTAGATAATAAACAAACATGTGACCATTTTGCAGATATATCAATTAT
The DNA here is from genome assembly GCA_003430845.1 of Xanthoceras sorbifolium. NCBI lineage: Eukaryota > Viridiplantae > Streptophyta > Magnoliopsida > Sapindales > Sapindaceae > Xanthoceras > Xanthoceras sorbifolium. The sequence goes on from CM010608.1 coordinate 33,164,811, forward strand.
AACTATAAAATAACGGAATGGTCCACTTGGTGGATGAATATTTCCGCATATATCCCCTTGAATTCTTTGCAAGAATGATGGAGATTCAAAACTAACTTTAGAATAAGATGGTCTGGTCAATAACTTCCCTTGTGAACATGCAGTACATATATTCTCACGTAACAACAGAATCTTCTAATTCTTTAATGGATGTCTATGAGAATTTTCAATGATCCTACACATATCGTAGATCCTGGGTGACCTAGGTGGTCATGCCAAAGCATAAATATTTTTGGATCTGAAAACTTCTGGTTCATAACTGCATAAATCTCTTCATTGTTTATAACCGTATAATATAATCCAGATGGAAAAGCACGCAACTTCTCTACAATAAGCTTCTGGCCCGAATAATTGGAAGTGATACATAGATATTCAACATTCTTTTCGTTTATAGTCTCAATATGATATCCATTACGCCTTATATCTTTGAAACTAAGCAGATTTCTTTTGGATCTGTTAGAATATAAAGCATCATTGATACATAATTTAATAACATTTGGTAATAATATTGTGGCTCTTCCGAAGACTTCAATCAGACCTGCTGGACTTGATATGGTATTAACCTTTGTTTTGAGCAGATTCATACTCCGAAAATATTCCTGATTCCTTAGAATTGTATGTGTCGTTGCACTATCAGTAAGACATATATCTCCGTCTTATTTGTCAATAGCAGACATTTCATTGTCTAAATTCATATTTTTCTGGACAAAGAAAAATCGTGTTAGATAACAAATTAATAAAATATGAAATATATTACATCAATATAAAGCAAAAGTATATGAAGATAGAAGAAATATTTAATAAGTAAAAACTTAATAAATCTCTATCAAGTGTTTAGGTGTACAACATGTACGATCCCTTTCGCCACAAATTTAAAACAAACGTCTATTATTTTTACTGGTTTATCCTGTAATCTTTTGCCCTTGTCTTGTTGGCTTTATAGACATTCCACTTCTAGGGAATGTCTTTGGTATTATAGTAATTTGAAAATTAATAACCACTTATTCATGCCTACAACCACAACTATGGCTATATCCAAAGTTTCTGTATGTATTAGCATTCACTCCTAGGAATGTTGTAGAATTTGTCGGGCAGTAGAAATAACCACTTCTTTCTCATGGTAATATCTGTCTTTAATTCTTACTAATGTAACACCCCCTGACCCGACCCGTCTGGATCGACCTAGGGAGCGCTACCGGGTTTTCAAAACTTTTCTTAATTCTGTTTATAATTTGAAAATCAAATAATTTATAATTTAAAATCCTTTCTAGTGAACCCATCGTCATCTTTTTTGAAAAATTTTTGCCAGAGTTTCCTCTGTTTTTCTGATTTTCCAAAAACCTGTTTACAAAATTATAACTTTCCAAAATACACACTTCAATTTCTCAACAACCATTTGCGCATCCTTCCATTTAGTGCAACTTTCCAAACAATTTCAAATTAAATCAATCCATAATTTATACTTACAAAACTTTGAAATGAAAATATGAACCATAAAACAAATATTTACAAAACATATATAAAACACTTTTACACATTTCTGTATATGCATGCGTAGCGGAATATAATATACAAAATTATATAACTACCCAAGAAATGTGACTCTGAATCCTCCTGTGCAACTAGTACCTCTTCAGTCTTTTTCTCCGCTGGTATCTCTATTACCTACGCGTGATAAAATCAACGCGCTAAGCAATAATACTTAGTGGGTGTACACTAAAATAACTTCAATGTAATATACAACAATTGATCTAAAATTCAGAAATTCAGAAATACATATAAAATAAACATTATATTTCAAATACTGAAACTATATAAAGTAAAATATTTCAAAAGTTCTGGGTTTAAATCTCAATAGTATTTCCTTATTTCAACATTCAAATTCATAGTTTTCAGTTCTTAATTGGGCCTCTAATATATATTACAGGGTTTACAGGACTGGATTACGGGTTTACAGTCGGGTTTCCCATCTCAAAGTGAAATGGTATCCCTATATACACAATCGGTTTCCCATTTCAGAATGAAATGGTATCCATATATTCACAGGTTTCCTATTTCAAAATGAAATGGTATCCGTATTTCACAGTCGGTTTCTCATTTCAAAATGAAATGGTATCCGTAGAATCATCATAATCATTAAGAATATCGGTGCAGTACTGCTAAATATACCCAATTGACATGTCAATCTCCTATATCCCCCCTATACATATATCAGGGCCATAATTCAGAGTTTACAGATATTGCAAATTATTCAATTATTCAACATGTAACACTTCAAGATATTAATAAATGGAATTTACAACAGTATATTTCAGAAATTAAAATTATTAAACTCGACATAAATTACTTTTTCTAAAATTTCAAAATCATTTCAAAGATTATTCATAAAGAAGTTCAATCAAAACTTAAAAATAACAGAAAATATTTCACAGTTATTTCAATCAATATACGAAATACGATTATACTAAACTCGTAAATGTGATTCTAAATTCTTTGAGTCAATAATTGATATAAAGATTTCAGAAACGTGTGTACACCAACCTGGATACCAGTTTTACGAACTTTTCTTTCCTGAATTTCCTTTTTCCTTTCTCCTTTTCTCTTTTTCCCTCCTTTCTTCTTCCTTTCTTCTTCTTCCTCTTCTCTTCTTCTTCTTCTTCTTCTCTTCTTCCTTTTTCTCTCTTTTTCTTTCTCTTCTTTTTCTTTCTTTTTCTTTTTCTTTCTTTCTTTCTTTCTTTCTTTTCCCTGGTCTCTCTCCTTCTCTTTTTCTCTCTTGCTTCTTCATGAAGCTTCTCACCGCCTCTTCTTTTTTTTTTTATAAAAATTCGGTCATCGCGACCTGTGGTCACACCATCTGGTCGCGTTGTTCACTGGAGTGATTTCACTGCTTTCATCTCGATCAACCATCGCGGTGTCTGGTCGCGTTGCTCACTGCCCAAAATCAACATTTTCACCGCGAGCTGCTCATCGCGATCCCTGGTCGCGATGCTCACTGCCTAAAATCACCATTTTCACCGCGAGCTGCTCATCGCAATCCCTGGTCGTGGTACTCACTGCCAACATTTTTCTTCTCTTTCATACATTCTTTCTGGACCGCTCCACTTGGAAACCTTAAAAATATGCACCGCAAGCTGCTCATCGCGATCCCTGGTAGCGATGACTGGTCGCGGTGCTCACTGCCTAAAATTACCATTTTCACCGCAAGCTGCTCATCGCAATCCCTGGTCGCGGTACTCACTGCCAACATTTTTCTTCTCTTTCATGCATTCTTTCTGGGCCGCTCCACCTGGAAACCTTAAAAATATGCACCGCGAGCTGCTCATCGCGATCCCTGGTCGCGATGACTGGTCGCGGTGCTCACTGCCTAAAATTACCATTTTCACCGCGAGCTGCTCATCGCAATCCCTGGTCGCGGTACTCACTGCCAACATTTTTCTTCTCTTTCATGCATTCTTTCTGGGCCGCTCCACCTGGAAACCTTAAAAATATGCACCTCGAGCTGCTCATCGCGATCCCTAGTCGCGGTGACTGATCGCGGTGCTCACTGCCTAAAATCACCATTTTTACCGTGAGCTGCTCATCGCAATCCCTGGTCGCGGTACTCACTGCCAACATTTTTCTTCTCTTTCATGCATTCTTTCTAGACCGCTCCACCTGGAAACCTTAAAAATATGCACCGCGAGCTGCTCATCGCGATCCCTGGTCGCGATGACTGGTCGCGGTGCTCACTGCCTAAAATCACCATTTTCACCGCGAGCTGCTCATCGCAATCCCTGGTCGCGGTACTCACTGCCAACATTTTTCTTCTCTTTCATGCATTCTTTCTGGGCCGCTCCACCTGGAAACCTTAAAAATATGCACCTCGAGCTGCTCATCGCGATCCCTAGTCGCGGTGACTGATCGCGGTGCTCACTGCCTAAAATTACTATTTTCACCGCAAGCTGCTCATCGCAATCCCTGGTCGCGGTACTCACTGCCAACATTTTTCTTCTCTTTCATGCATTCTTTCTGGACCGCTCCACCTGGAAACCTTAAAAATATGCACCGCAAGCTGCTCATCGCGATCCCTGGTCGCGATGCTCACTGCCTAAAATCATCATTTTCACCGCGAGCTACTCATCGCAATCCCTGGTCGCGGTACTCACTGCCAACATTTTTCTTCTCTTTCATGCATTTTTTCTGGACCGCTCCACCTGGAAACCTTAAAAATATGCATACATTTAATTACATTTTCCACCCCTCAAATCATAAATATCATATTCACATATTCAAAATTCATTCAACCATACTTTTCATATTTATTTGGGTCTTATAATGGGTCTTCAGATTTTAGATGCAATTCAGCATCAATGACCCATAACATGTAATTGTCTCTAGAAATTTAAAGTAAATCAAATCTTAATCCGCAAGTTTTGTCATATTTAGATCTTCTGGATCTAAAAATCACATATATAATCAGAAGTGATCCAGAACTGCTGGACTGAAAAATCACATATATAATCATGAGTGAATCAGAACTTCTGGTATGAAAATCACAAATGGAACTAGAACTTTCGATCTGAAAATTACATATAGAATCAGAACTTCTGGTCTAATGTAATAAAATTAAATTTCCACCATATATATTTCAAAAAATATATGCAAAATTTAATTTAAATTAAAAGCAATAAAATTCTTAATAATAAATAAAAATGTATAAATAGTAAATAATGTCGGCATAGCCAACTTAAAATGCACAACAGTAAATAAATTGAATAAATAAAAAATTATGTCGGCATAGCCAACTTGATATGTATAACAATAAATAAATACGTATAAATAATAAATATCGTCGGCATAGGCAACTTAGATGCATAACAGTATATAAATATATATAAACAGTAAATGATGTCGGCATAGCCAACTTAAATGTATATCAGTAAATATGCATAACAGTAAATAAAATATATAAACAGTAAATTAAAATTAATATTATTATATCCATAACTTCAGGTTCTTATTAGATTAATTAAATAGATAAACAATAAATTAACTGAATATTACTATATTCACAACCTCATATTCTTACTGGATTTAAATCCCTAATATTTAAACCTTCTTGCTCTTTTATTTATTTTGTAATTTTCAGATTGTAATATTATAAATATAAATAGAACTAAACTTATTTCCTGATATGAAAGATCCAATAGAGTAACAATTACATAGTATAATAATAAATTAATCGTACTGATAATATATTATAAAATAAAGTAAAATCAAACTAAATAATAAGAAACAATAACTGAATAAGGAACTAAGAGCCAAAGAGAAAGCAATAACTTAATAAGGAAGAAGAAGCAGAGGATAGAAAATAAGTACACGCAACATAAGAGAGGAAAATTAATTTGGAGAGAGAAGCTTTTCTTATTTTCATCTGATCATCTATCAAACTAAAATTGTGGGGTTATATATAGGCATATTCCACTGCCTTACATACCATAAAATATAATAAAAATCAAGTAAATTTTGATACATTTTACAACGAATATCATTATAATAATTTTTATTAAATTATATTATTTTAAGAACAATTCACTTTTTTTATTTTTAAAATAAGATTATATAGTTATTTTATAATAAATTTAATTTTTTATATTTTTTTAAATATAAAATAATATGATATGAGCCTATAAAATTTTAAAATAAATAACACTTAGATTTCCTGAAGTTTGTTCATTTATAAGCGGACTCAATATTTAAATTTATTGATAATTACCTTCCCTACCGTTACTCAAATTCCATCCAATTTAACGGTTGATCATGTTTGACCATTAAAAAGATAAAAATACCATCACAATAATATATAAAATACCTAAATTTATTAAATAAAAAAATTATAAAAAAATATTAAAATTTCTACCGTCCATCTCATATAAATCTTAATTTTAATTTTTTTATATTTTTATATATTAATTTGATAGTATTTTAATTTTTTTATCTATTAAATATAATTAATTATTAAATTGAATAGAATTTAACTAACCATAAGAAAAGACTTTATCACTAAACTCAAAAATTAATTCTGTAAATAAACAATCCTCAAAGACTAAATGTTTTTTTTTTTTGGTTAATTATACTAACATTCCCTGTTGAATGACATTATTGCACTCGCTGGCAAGTTTTTTGTTTATTGCACAAACATCCCCTCGATTTCGTTGACCTAACCATTCACTTACAGTGAAGTTAATGGTAAGTGACTGTAGCAAGGGTAAAATTGTCTTTTTACCATTAAACCATTAAAATACAATAAAAAAATAATTTCCAAAAAAAATTAAAAGAAATAATGGACCACATGAGATCTGATCTATTATATGGGATAAAAATATATCCATCCAATGGACGAGATGATTTGGTCCAATGCCAAAAAAAAAAAAAAAAATTAAAGATGAATTTTTGGAGCTATCTCTCTTCTTCTTCTTCTTCTTCTTTTATTTTATTATTTATTTTTCTTCTTCCATTCTCTACTTTTTCTTCTTCTCGAAATCGCTTCATAGAGAGCTCTCTCTTGGTTGTATGAGGCAGAGGAGTATTTTTTTTTTTCTCTTTGATTGTGGAATTTGAAGATCTGAACTTCTGAAGCTTGTAAAGAGGGTTTTTTTTTTTTTTTCCTGGGCTACTGTTTAAAGTTTTTTTTTTCTTGCTTACTTGGGAATTTTTTTTTTCTGGATCTAAAATTTGCGAAGAGGGTTTTTTTTTCCTGAGTTACTGGTTGAAGCTTTTTTCTTTCTTGCTTACTTGGAGATTTTTTTTTTCTGGATCTAAAGCTTGCGAAGAGGCATTTTTTTTTTCTGGGTTACTGGTTGAAGTTTTTTTTTCCTTGCTTACTTGGTTTTTTTTTTCTGGGTTAATGGTTTCGAATGACACTGTTTGAAGTTTGAAGTTTTTTTTTGTTGGGTTGATTTTAGAATCTCAATTAGCTCTTCGCATCTGAACGATAGTGGTGGCTGTGGTGGTGTTGGTGGTGGTGGTGATATTGAGAGTAATAGTATAAATACTTGTGGTGGTGATTTGGTTGATGAGTATTTTATATTTTTTGATAATGAAGATGAAGAGGATGAAGAATTTTTTTTTTGAAACAAAAAATGATGAAGATGAAATCAAGAAACACTAGTTTGTGGTTTTTTTTTTTTTAAAAAAAAAAAGTAAAGGAAAGAAGAAGATAAGAGAAGATAAAACAATATGGAAGAAGAAGAAGATGATGATAAGGGAAGAAGAAGATGACAAAAAATAGATAATAAAAAAGAAGAAGAAGAAGAGAAAGGAAACAAGAAGAATCTGAAAAAAAAAAAACTAATTTTTTTTTATATAATTAAATATTTTATGATTATTAAAAATAATAATTTATTAAATAAAATAAAATAGTAAGGATAGAATGATCTTTTCGCCTAAAATGTTAACTTTAGTGTAAGTCAACCATTTGGTCAACGAAATCAAGAAGATGTTTGTACAATAAAAGGAAAAGTTACCGGTGAATGCAATAACACCATTCAATAGGGGTATTAGTGTAATTAATCCTTTTTTTTTTTTTTTTTACTGAAAATGTTTTATGTATTGTCAATATCCACAGACGTCATAATCTGACAGCAGAAAAGAGCAACTGGCAACTGGTGGAATCTCTCTCGTCACGGGGTGTCACCTCTGTCAACCAATCATTTCCTTGTTTATATATTCTAGTGTTTGCCATGTGACACGCCTTGCTGTTGCTTGTAACCATTAACGTTAACGTTCTTCTCTCATTTAAGAATAAAATATTTGATATACAAATAAAAATAATTGATCACTCACTTCAAGCATAATGATAAAGACAAAACAAACACACAAGGATTTTATTTGTAAAAATATTATAGATAAATATGGTAAAACACTTTAATATTAATAGATCAAATATAATAAAATATAAAAATAAACATATAATATACATTAATAATTTTAAGATTCTTCTTTTAACATCATCAATCAAACTCAAGATATAAAAATGAAAATTTTGAGATTATAGAGTTCTAATGTCTGATGGATTTTTTTTTAAGTTATAGGTTTTGGTAGGGTTCACAGATTCTATAGATTCTATATAAATTTTATAAGAATTTTGTATAGATTTTGTTAGAGTTGTTTACATATTTATATAGAATTGAATGGATTTTTAATAATTTATTTTGAAAAAAATAGTTTTTAATTAATAATAGTTTAAAATTCATTAACTTCCATGGGAGTAAAGTAAAATTTGTCACGTGACTTTTTATTTATATTTTTCATTTTAAAATCCACCAAAATCTATTCAATTTTATTATTTAAATAAAATCTGTAAAGTCTATGACTTTTTTAATACACCTAGATCTCAATGGATTCTTTAAAAGTCTGGATTCAATACACCTAGATTTCTATAGGCTTTTTAAAAGTTTGTAAAAATTTGGATTGAACACGCTTAGATTTCGATGTACTTTTTAAAAGTTTGTAAAAATCTGAATTAAATACACCATGATTTCGATATATTATTTACAAGTCTAAATTGAATACACTCAGATTTTGACGCAGGTTTAAATTCCAACCAATTCTTGATTGAATACACCCCCTAAGGTTGAAAGACCAACTCAATTAAAATGCTAACTAAACAATTTGACCGAGATACCAAAACGACTTAATAGATATATCAATAAAATGGCTTGACAAAGTGCTGACTTAATGGCTTGACAAAGATAATAATAATAACTTAATAAGCATTCCATGAAACTAATTAATAGAGATATTAATAAAATGACTTAATAGAGATATCAATTAAATAACTTAATAGAGTGGCCAATAAAACGACTTGAAAGAGAGGCTAATGAAACGGTTTGACTGAGAAACTAATAGAATGAATTGACAAAGGGACCGATGAAACTGACATGGAGATCCAACATACCTAATACAACACTAAAGAAACACACTTTATTTTAATTATAAATAGTAAATAAATAATTTTTTAAAAATATATCTTCATTTATTGTTTTGAGACCCTGTATGGCTGTATTCACCCGAGGGCTCAGGCAACACAAATGGTATTATTGATACATACATGGTAAATAGTAATAATATAATATTATATAAAAAATTATGAGAGTAAATAGCAATTAAAAGCTGAAATTAAGGCGATGATGTAGCCACTTTTTCATAATTACATCCGCCTCGTCTCGTGAAAAAGGTGGGCCTCCATCCAAAGACAAAGACTCCTTTTATATATCATCACGCACACAAAAATGATTGATGAAAACCTCTCTGAAATGTTTTTGTCATTATTTATTAATAACACTAAACGAACCCATTACCCATTAGCGGCCATTACCACCTCACTACCACCACCTCGAGAAAAGATAAAGAAAAAAAGGTAAATTGGAGAAATCACACATGCACGATTGCACATGAAATGCAACACAGCACAAGTCTTAAAGTCAAAAATATGCCAATCCCAGTGCCCAAAACAACAATACAACAACGACAGCAAAAATTTATTAAAAAAGAAAACTTTTACGCCAAGAGGAAGAAGATTAACAAGCTTTTAACAGATCAAATCCCATTAAAGGCCATTGCATCCCCACTTTCCCAAATTGTCCTTTCTTTTTTTCTTCATTTCCATTCCACGTTTGGTTCTTCTTCTTCTTCCTCTTTATCTTCTTCTTTGTCATTTCTCTTCACTATATCTCTCTCTCTCTCTCCGTGTGTGCCTTCTTCAATGGCTAGTGTGGCTGATATTGGAGTGTCTGCCTTCATCAACATACTCTCAGCTTTTGCCTTCTTGTTGGCCTTTGCTCTGCTTAGAATCCAACCCATCAATGACAGAGTTTACTTTCCCAAGTGGTACATCAATGGGAGTAGGAGCAGTCCCAGGAGGTCTACAAATTTTGTGGGCAAATTTATCAATCTTAATTTCACTACATACCTTACTTTTTTGAACTGGATGCCACAGGCTATGAGGATGAGTGAGTCTGAGATTATCAATCATGCTGGCCTTGACTCTGCTGTTTTCTTGAGAATTTACATTCTTGGGTACTCTCAATTCCCCTTCATTCATTACATTTCTCTATTTTATTTTATTTTTTTCAATTTTGAGTGTCTTTTGCTACCTGAGAACATGGACCTACTTATGCAGTTATTTATTTATTTCAATACAATATAATAAATATATACATATATATATATACACACATATATATATATATATATATATATATATATACACATATATATATATATATATATATTATATTGTGGGTTGAACAACATTTTAGAACTTCTATAGGGACTTCTGTGGCTACAGATTCTGTACTTGCACTGAGTAATCTGTAATCTTCAAAGATGAGCTTTGAATATTTGTGGACACTTGATGTGAGTTAAAAAGAACTTCTATAAACATGCATTTTTACTTTTTGGTCTTCATGTTAAGAATTTGCAATATGGAAGTTTGATGTTCTCTTCGCTAAATTGTTGCAAAAAATTTTTGATATTCAGACTTATTAATTTTGTGTACCCTGTTATTGATTTTCATGGCTAGGAAAGTCAATTGGTTTTGAAAGTATCAATTTTTGAACAAACTGTGATTGGCAACATTTTGCTTAAAATTTGTTTTCGCTTGTTTGCTTTTTCCAGACTGATGAGCTGTGAGCCTGTGACTCCTTCAAGCACTATTGACACCTTAAATTTAGTAGTTTAGTTTTCCCCTAAATTTATCTTTTCTTTAAAGCACACGGAAACTTTTATGAGAAGAAATATGGGCACTTCTTGTACGCCTTCCCTTGCCTTCCCTTTTCCACCCAACACGTGCACACATACGCACTCACAAATATTGGCATATGCAAATTTAAGTCACGGACCTCACTGCAGTGTGCCATAGAATGGCCAAGCATGTTGAATTTTTCTTGCTTGCTTTGTTCACATTCTTTAGTCTTGTAGTTTCATGCAAATGTAGCAGGCAACCAACTGATGCTTTGATCCTTCCTCATCTGCATTTGTAGCATATTGCTTTTAAAGTGACATTATAAGTCATTTACAGGAGTTATGTTTAGTTGGGGAATAAGTTTACATACGCATTTGTATGTCTTTTAGGTAATTGGCAAAACTCTTGATCAACTAGATGCCTGGTCTTGATATTTCTTTATCTCATGTACTGAGCTCATCTGTGGCTATGTGATTTGAGGCTTCAGTAGTTATTGATCATTGTTAACCCATTCTTCTGTTTGATCTGACAGCTTAAAGATTTTCGTACCAATGACCATCTTGGCACTCCTCATTCTTATTCCAGTCAATGTGTCAAGTGGAACACTTTACTTTTTAAGGAAGGAATTGGTTGTGAGTGATATTGATAAGCTTTCAATATCTAATGTTCGTCCTGAATCTTTAAGGTAACTTATGTTTCTCCTAGTCCTAGATAAAGATATTTATGAGTATGAGAACTAAGGTACAATTAACTTCAGTGTTATTATTATCATGTTTCTATGCTGGTATAATGAGAGATAATTAGCTCATATGCATCATATACAATATGTCGTTAGTCTTTTTGAACTTGATTTCAAGTTGATATTTGTACCCTTGAGTAGCATGCGACTAATTAGAAAAGCAAAGTTTTTAAAATCTCTATGAAGATTAGAGAGCTCAATGAAATACATTATATAATGCCAAAACAGGCATGGCTCTGTTAACTCTTCTTACATTATAAACGTACTGATGAACCAGTATTTTTTTGTCAAAAGTACTTGAGAAGTTGTAATCATACATGCACCCACCAGGTTTTCAATATCAAAAAAAAAAAAAAAAACATGTCAAGTTTCTCTCTTTCTATTTTGGTTTCTAGATGATAGCCACACCATATTTGTGGCTTAGGAACTTGATATACTTCGTTGATTTGGTTCATGTCAACTTAAGCTTTTGGGATAAATATAAAATCTTTGATGGAATTTCTGTGCATTATCTTGGTAAATTGAGAGTATCCAGGTATATATCTTGTCAGTTGGTGTTGAACACTTCATATAGAGGCCCTTGCGCATTTGTTTCTGCAAAAGTATGAACTATTGAGTTTATGTTCATAACTCCCTTAACATGATTCTGATGAGAACAATACTAGAAGGAAGGGAACTCGAATAAATTTGAGTTAGAAACAGTGAGTACCGCGACCCTTTGTCGCGACTCACCATCGTGAGATAGGAGTCGAGACACTCACTGTTTCGCGGCCCTGTTTTTTTTTCCGCGAGTTATCAATAGTCTTTTAATTTGTTTTTTAGGTTTTTAGTATTAGCATTGTATTAGGAGTTTAGTTATTTAATTCTTATTAGGACTTGTAGAATTTTTGAGAGTTAATTCTCAGAAATCTTGCTCTAATTGATTCTAGTAAAAGTCAGCTGTATATATGTAATTTAGGGATTTGATTTCTGATTCTTAGGGAGATTTATTTCCTTGTTTAGTGTATATATTCTAGGAGTCTATCACTCTCTATCCCTTTATTGGTGGACGTGATTTATGCTCTCTCTCCTATATCTATTTGCTGTAATCTTCTTCCAAATAATAAGAAATAGACAGTAAACATTTTTACTCACAAAATTCTTCATGGTATCAGAGCGTATATCCTAAAAACCTTTATCCCAAGTCCAGCCGAGTCATGGCTTCTGATAAAAATGACAGCTATTCTTCAGACATCAACTCCAAACCAGAAAATAATGGCTCTAATGGAGGATCTAAAAATAATCATCCACATACACTCATCACCAGCCACAAACTCAATGGCCACAACTACCTTCAGTGGTCTCAATCGGTCATGATGTTTGTGTGTAGTGTGTAGAAAGGGAAAAGACGACTACCTCACCGGAGTTGCTGTGGCTCCAAGCAAGGAAGACCCGAAGTACCGAACATGGAAATCAGAAAATAATATGGTCATGTCATAGTTGATCAACGAAATTGGGGAAAACTTTCTGCTCTATGGGACAACTCAAGAGATATGGAAAGCTGCCAAGGAGACATATTCAAGTTCTGAAAATACATCAAAACTATTCGAAGTTGAGAGCAACCTTTATGACCTTCGTCAAGGAGAATCAATGGTGACCCAATACTTTAATCTTCTTACCAGATTCTGGCAGCAGTTGGATTTATTCGAAATCCATGAATGGAAGTGCCCTGGAGATGGAGGTCTATACAAACAAATCATCGAGAAGAAACGAGTATTCAAATTCCTTCTCAGACTCAACAAAGAACTCGACGAGGTACGAGGAAGAGTCTTGGGAACCAAACCCCTTCCAAGCATTCGTGAAGCCTTCTCAGAAGTGCGCAGGGAGGAAAGCCGCAAGAAAATTATGATGGGGTCGAAATCCATTGCCTCAACGACTAGAGAAGGTTCAGCGCTTGCTATACGAGGGTTTCCAGCTGATGATAACAGGTCAAAGAAGGGGAGACCTTGGTGCGAACACTGTCGCAGACCAGGACACACTAAGGACACATGCTGGAAATTACATGGCAAGCCACCTGATTGGAAACCCCCATCCTCTCGGTTTTCCAACAACAAAGAAAGTCAGGGACATATTGCCTCCACACCAGACAACTCCTCTTCATCCAGGACTGATATATTCAGCCGAGAACAGATTGAAATGTTGCAGAAAATGTTTGGGCAGTCTTCACCAGCTGCTGCCTCATCAATAATTGCAACAGGAACTATGGCACAGACACGTAATATCCTTAATGCCCTAAGTGTGAAACAAGAAAAACAAAGGCCATGGATTGTAGACTCAGGTGCATCAGATCATATGACTAGTGATCCCTCTCTTCTCACGAATTTTAGGTCGTGTAATGAAGGGTTCACTATCAGAATTGCTGATGGGACAACATCCAAAGTGATAGGAACTGGTTGTGTAAAAATATCAGACTCTATTACCCCAAACTTTGTTTTACTTGTTCCTTACCTTAATTGTAATCTATTATCCATACCAAAACTCACAAAAGACCAAAATTGTGTGGCTAAATTCTCTCATGATCGTTGTGAATTTCAAGTCTTGGGTTCGAAGAAGACGATTGGCAGTGCTAAAATGTGTTCGGGGCTTTATCTCCTCAAGATTGAAAGTACTCCGACTACTCAAGCCCTTCAAGTTATGCCTAGGGATACAAATACAGCCATGTCTAGTTCTAGCAATAATAGGGAAATCATGTTGTATCACTATCGCTTAGGACATCCTAATTTTTTGTATTTAGAAAAACTTTATCCCTCACTGTTTAAGAATAAAAATCCAGAGAGTTTGCAATGTGAAATCTGTTAATTTTCTAAACATATTAGAAATTCCTATCACAACACTCCATATAAAACATCTCATCCATTCTCTATGATCCACTCAGATATTTGGGGTCCCTTTAAATTTAAAAACATAACTGGGGCATGGTGGTTTATTTCATTTGTAGAGGATCACACTAGAATTTCTTGGCTTTTTCTAATGAAAGAAAAATCAGAGGCAGGCCCTATATTCCAAAACTTCAACTCTATGATCCAAACATAATTCCAAACAAAAATTCAAATCTTAAAAACAGATAATGCAAAAGAATACTTTGCTTCCATTCTTAGTAAATATCTGTTAGAACAAGGAATTGTGCACTTTAGCTCATGTGTAGACACCCTTCAACAAAATGGGGTGGCTGAAAGAAAGAATAGGTATCTTCTTGAAGTAGCTAGGTCTCTCATGTTCACCTTACATGCTCCTAAACACTTCTGGGGAGAAGCAATCTTAACTGCCACTTATCTCATAAATAGGATGCCATCTAGAGTACTAAAGTTCAAAACACCTATAAGTGTACTCCTTGAATCATATCCAAACACAAAAATCGTATCCACTATTCCATTAAAAGTCTTTGGATGTTCTGCCTATGTTCATGTGTACCAACAACATAGAGGGAAACTTGATCCTAGGTCCATTAAATGCATTCTCTTAGGATACTCTTCTAACCAAAAGGATTTACAAATGCTATTCTTCCACCAATAAAAGGTTTTATAACTCTATGAATGTCACTTTCTTTGAACAGCACCCATACTATTCCAAAACTGACATTCAGGAGGAGAAATCAGTCCAAGAATATCAGTTTTGGGAAAGTATCACCGCTGAGGAATCTGTTCTAAATGGATCCATAACAGCTCGTAAACCTACAGCTATCAGCAACTTGCAAAACGCCCCTGAAAATTCCATTGATCCATATGTCACTCATAAAACTGTCCCTGCTGATCTTGAAAATCCTCTAAACAGTCCTCCAAGATCTCCTCTTCCAAACCTCTCTCACAAAATACCAACCCCAAACAGTGAAATGCAGGTCTATTGTAGGAGAAAGAAAAATCAAGAAGACATGGAAACTCGAACACATATTGAACACTGTCAAGACTCCAATCTGAATACAAGTCTTCCTGAGAATTCACAAGGTAACATATCTTCTGAACCTACCAATATTGAACTGCCTTATAATGATTTAGACCTACCAATTGCTCTAAGGAAAAGTGTAAGATCTTGCACCAAACATCCTATCTATAATTTTGTTTCATATAAAGGGTTGTCCTCTAGATACAGGTCCTTTGTTAGCAAACTACAGCAAATCCAGATTCCTAATACCATTCAAGAAGCCTTCAAGGTGCCTGAATGGAAGGCAGCTGTCCTAGAAGAAATCCAGGCCTTAGAGAAGAACAATACTTGGAATCTCACAAAACTGCCAGAAGGGAAAAGAGCTGTTGGGTGCAAGTGGATTTTCACTGTCAAGCACAAAGCTGATGGCAGTGTGGAGAGGTTCAAAGCTCTTCTTGTAGCAAAGAGGTTCACCCAAGCTTATGGGATCGACTACTAGAAAACCTTTGCACCGGTTGCTAAGTTAAACACTGTAAGGGTTCTCCTATCTCTAGCATCTAATTTGGATTGGCCTCTTTATCAGTTAGATGACAAAAACGCCTTCCTCGATGGTGACCTCGAGGAAGAAGTTTATATGGACATCTCTCCAGGCTTTGAGACTCCTGCCACAAACAACAAAGTCTGTAACTTGAAGAAGTCCTTGTATGGATTAAAACAATCCCCATATGCCTGGTTTGATAGGTTTTCCAGAGTGCTAAAAGGGTGTGGATACAACTAATGCCAAGCTGATCACACACTCTTTGTGAAGCACTCTCCTACAGGTAGATTGTCTATCTTAATTGTGTATGTGGATGACATTATATTGACAGGAGACTTTGCTGAAGAAATGGTTAGACTCAAGGGGCTTCTAGCTAAAGAATTTGAGATCAAAGATCTTGGAACTCTCAAGTATTTCCTAGGAATTGAAGTAGCAAGGTCAAAGGCAGGTATTTCTGTTTTGCAACGCAAATATGTCATAGATCTTCTCAAAGAAACTGGAATGTTGGGGTGTAAACCTGCTGAAACTCCTATGGACTCAACAACTAAACTTGGACTCAAGGAAGATGGTGTTCCTATTGACAGAGGCCGTTATCAAAGACTAGTAGGCAAACTGATTTATTTATCTCACACCAAACCTGATATTGGCTTCTCTGCCAGCCTTGTAAGTCAGTGCATGAACTGTCCCACTAAGGATCACATGGAGGCTGTCTATCGGATCCTTAGGTACCTCAAGAAGACTCCTGGGAAGGGATTATACTTCAAGAAAAATCTTGACAGAAAAATTAAAGTCTTCACAGATGCTGACTGGGTAGGTTCTACTGTGGACCGAAGATCTACAACAGGATACTGTACTTTTGTATGGGGAAATCTGGTGACTTGGAGAAGTAAGAAACAGTCAGTGGTTGCTCGAAGTAGCATTGAGGCTGAGTTTCGAGCAATGACTCATGGAATCTGTGAGGGAATTTGGCTAAGGAGACTTCTCAAAGAGCTGTGTGTTGAAGCTGGACCTTATGACCATGTTTTGTGACAATCAAGCTGCAATCAGAATTGCAAGAAATCCAGTTCACCGTGATATAGAACCAAACACGTCGAAATTGATCGACATTTCATTAAAGAGAAGTTAGATGAGAAGACACTGAATCTATTGTATACTCCAACTCATCTTCAAGTTGCCGATGTCCTCACTAAGGCACTACCTCGAATGAACTTCGAAGAACTAAGTTGCAAGCTGGGAATGATCAATATCTATCTCCCAGCTTGAGGGAGAGTGTAGAATTTCTGAGAGTTAATTCTCGAAAATCCTGCTCTAATTGATTCTAGTAAAAGTCAGCTGTATATATTCTAGGAGTATATCACTCTCTATCCCTTGATTGGTGGACGTGATTTATGCTCTCTCTCCTATATCTATTTGCTGTAATCTTCTTCCAAATAATAAGAAATAGACAGTAAACATTTTTACTCACAAAATTCTTCAGGACTCTATTAGGCTATTTTATTTCTTTTAGTATTAGGACTCTAGTAAGTATGAATAGATTACTCACATTAGGTTTGTAATTATCTTTTATCAGATTTGAATATACAGTTTTCGTCTACTGGCTTTTACGAGAGATAATTATTTCGGCTCTTATTGAGACCAAAAACTTGAGAATTGTTTGGGCTAGAATTGGGTCTCCACTAAGACTCGTTCTAGATATATTTCGGCTTTTTTCGAGACTAACTACTTGGGGATTGCTTGGGCTAAGGTTATTTCTCCATAAAGGCTAATTATAGAGATTTGATTAGTCGAACATTCGATTAATCAAATCAAAACTCTCTAATATTGGAAATTCTATTTCTGGGGTTAGGGTTTCAATTTGGGGATTTGGAGAATTTGACCTAGATCCTCAACAATTTGGTATTTTCATTGAGAGATACTTACGATGTCAACTAGCGACAACAATCAGACTCCAACGACTGTTCCAACTCAAAGGGCATGCCTAGATGCCTTGGAAGCAGGACAACGAGCCGTGGAAGCCAAAACAGAAGCCTTGGAAGCCAAAATAGATGCTTTAGATGCCAAAATAGAAGCTGTGTTGGGACTTTTGATGGTGAGGGGTGAGCAACAATCGGCTGAAGGTGATGTTGCCTAGGAGACGAAGGTTAAAGATGAAGTCGTTCAAGAGACAGGACGAACTCATGGGTTAAAGTCACCATCTATTGAACCAGTATATAAGTCAAATGAAAGAGTCCAGAGACAGGCTAAGGCTCCGAGTCAGTTTAGGCATGGTGGAAGAGTAGAGAGGGAAGAATTCGCAGCCGAACGGTGGTTTGAAAGAGATCTTAACCAAGCACCGGATCGAGGCAGACATAGGCGTGGCACCGATAGAGTGTCCGATGGGTTTGGACTCAAGTAGTGAAGATGAATTCCGAAGGGGTGACCTGAGGAATCATAGGGGAGAGCCTAACTTCGAGAGACCCAGAAATCGACAAGTCAATGAAACAACCTATGAATTCAGTCGAAGAGGGAATCAGGGTCCGAGGAAACCAAAAATAGATTTTCCGGGGGTGATCCGTATGAATGGTTGGATAAAACCGGCCATTATTTTTTAAATCTATGAGGTTACGAGATATGACCGAGTATCGATAGCATGCATGTACCTGGACGGTAAGGCGAATAGTTGGTGAAGATGGATTAAGAAGCAATACGAGCTTGATCGTCGATGGTTGTGATGGACTGCATTTGTGATACTTGATGGGGACCATCACCCGTGATAGATCACCATGTGTAACTCACGAAGCTTCGCCAGAAGGGCAGAGTCTAGAGTTATATTGAAGAGTTTCGGCGACTTCAAACTATAGTCAGGGGGTGGTCGAAATCTCAACTAATTGGGACATTTACTTAGGGACTGAAACCTGTGGTTGGCTAGAGAAGTGAAGTTAAAACAACTGCGGAATTTGCAAGAGGCGATGCGGACGACAGAGATACTTGAAGGAAGCTACAAGGAAAGGAAATCATTCGAGGAGAACAAGGTAAACAAATACTCAAGCCCTATGCAAATCGAGACTTCCGGGGGAGGAAAAAACTGAAGTGAGGAGTGGATCGAAAGGTAAGACAAAAGAAGTGAAGAAGCAATCGTTAGAAGAGGTGCAAGAACATATTAAGAAGGGTCAATCCTTCAAATGTGGTGAAAAGTGGGCTATGGGTCACCAATGCAGAAGTGGTAAACTGTTGATAATTGAGGATTCCGGAGAGTCAGCATCTGAAGACGAAGACGAAGATGAAACTTATCATGGCAGGGTGAAGAGGTTTTCAGATGTTGCCCTTGAGGGTAAGGGCATTTTTGAAGAAAGGGAGAATGATGAGAATCATACTAGAAAGAGAGGAAATTCGAATAAATTCGAGTTAGAAACAATGAGTACCGCGACCCTTTGTCTGACTCACCGTCACGACATAGGGGTCACGACACTCACTGTTTCGCGGCCCTTTTTTTTTTTTTTTTTTTCTGTGAGTTATCAATTGTCTTTTAATTCGTTTTTTAGGTTTTTAGTATTAGCATTGTATTAGGTTTTTATTTTATTTCATATCAGTATTGTATTAGAATTTTAGTTATTTAATTTTTATTAGGACTCTATTAGGCTATTTTATTTCTTTTAGTATTAGAACTCTAGTAAGTATAAATAGATTACTCTCATAAGGTTTGTAATAATCTTTTATCAGAATTGAATATACAATTTTCGTTTACTGGTTTTTACCAGAGACAATTATTTTGGCCCTTCTTGAGACCAAAAACTTGAGAATTGCTTGGGCTAGGATTGGGTCTTCACAATGACTCGTTCTAGATATATTTCGGCTTTTTCCAAGACCAACCACTTGAGGAATCGTTTGGGTTAGGGTTAGTTCTCCACAAAGGCTAATTCTAGAGATTTGATTAGTCGAACATTCGATTAATCAAATCAAAACTCTCTAATCTTGGAAATTCTATTTCTAGGGTTAGGGTTTCAATTTGGGGATTTTGACCTAGGTCCTTAACAGATGCCTTCTCACTTTAATTTTTATATCGTCTGATGAGCAGTAAACATTTTTGAGCTATGGTCCTTACTTCCAATTTTAGCTTCATCTAAACTAGAATGTGTATTCACATTGTTGTGTAATGCTCTTGCTTTTTCCTTGGTTTTGAACTGTTTTAATGATATTGTTTGCTGGTATGTTTCTTCATATTATCTTAAAATTTAGTCCTTCTGTCAATTATTCCCATGTGCTATATTGATTTCTTAAGATGTGTTGTCTGAATTTCAGGTTTTTTGTCCATATAGGATTGGAATACCTGTTCACGATATGGATCTGTTACTTGCTTTACAAGGAATATGATATTGTTGCATCAATGAGGCTGCATTTCCTGGCTGCGCAACCTAGACGTGCAGAACAGTTTACAGTGAGATGCTCTATTGCTTTATAATTATCTAAATAAAATGTTAAAACATTTCAAAAATTGAGATTATATACTCATGTGATTGTTTGAGGATTGTCATTGTCTGTATGATTGTATATCTTGATGATCTTCTTATGTATCTATTTGGAGTTTGATTAAGTCGAGATACTCTCCTCAAACTGAATTTCTGTTTAGCATTTCTCACATTTAGGTTTCACAAGCTTTAAGGTGTCCACGCTGTTTGTTTTTCTGCAGGTGGTTGTCAGAAATGTGCCCCATATAACTGGTCATTCGTTCTCGGATACTGTGGATGATTTTTTTCAAAGAAATCACCCTGATCATTATCTTTGTCACCAGGTTATACAAACTTTTATAGCTCTCCTGTAATGAAAAAGATATTTCTTCTGTATTAGGAATTTCAGTCTTTCTCCGTTCTTGTTTTATAGCAATTTCCTCTGCTTTATAATGTATTTATGATGTTTCTTGTTTTGATTCAGGCAGTCTACAATGCAAACAAATTTGCTAAGTTGGCCAGGAAAAGAGAGAGGCTCCAAAATTGGTTGGACTATAATCAACTAAAGTTTGAAAGGCATCCAGAGAAAAGGCCCAATACAAAGGTAGTCTATTCTTTGTAAACCCAGATGGTGCAAGCATTTGTATAATGCATATATAATTCCATGAACGACTCAAGTATTATTTGAACATTAAGTCCATTAACTTTGTGATCAAATTTTGATGCTTTAAATAATTTTCATTTTCAGACAGGATTTTTGGGGCTTTGGGGTGAAAAGGTTGACTTAATTGACTACTACAAACACCAAATAAAGGAGTTTGATAAAAGAGTAAGTGATTACTGCTATTTTAGTATTTTATCACTTAATAGTTCATACTCTTTGATGTCACACCATCATGTTAAGAGGTGCCTCGTTTTACAATAGGTAAAATATACAAAATTTTCTTTAAAGTCAGTTTCATTCAACTCTCTGCACAACATATAACTCTCCGCAAATTCTTTTTGGATCCTTGAGTTGCTCTAATAGAGATGCTGCAGTTCTTGTAACTGACAGATGTCATTGGAGCGGCAGAAAATTATTAAAGACCCGAAATCTATTCTTCCGGTTTCTTTTGTCTCATTTAAAACACGTTGGGGGGCTGCTGTTTGTGCACAGACGCAACAAAGCAAGAATCCAACACTATGGTTAACAAACTGGGCCCCAGAACCTCGTGATGTTTATTGGAGAAATTTGGCTATACCATTTGTTTCATTAACCATCAGGAAACTAATAATATCATTATCTGTGTTTGCTTTGGTATTTTTCTATATGATACCCATTGCTTTTGTGCAATCTCTTGCAAATTTGGAGGGTCTTGAAAGAGTTGCTCCATTCCTCAGGCCAGTGATAGAATTGTAAGTAAAGTTCTCTTAGTATTTCTCTTGATCAACATATCTTGCTCTCCGTTTCTCTCCATAAGCCAATGGGTGTATTTTAAGTCAATACTATATCGTTAACAAGCTGGGTTGAGTATTCTGTATGATACAAAAATGAGGCAACTTTTGAACTGACTAATTGATGATTGTATTACCTTAAAGGCTGAATCATAGTGATCTGGCCTTTTAATATATCATGGTTTTTATTTGTGGTTCTCTCAAATAAATTATATGTGTATTTTTATGTTTTTCTTGTGTCATTCCTTACAAATAAATAACGATAATTATTGTGCAGGAAATTCATCAAGTCATTCCTTCAGGGTTTCCTTCCCGGTCTTGCTCTTAAATGCTTTCTGTACATACTTCCTACCATTTTGATGATAATGTCAAAGATTGAAGGACATATAGCTTTATCAAATCTTGAACGGAGGACATCAGCAAAGTATTATTATTTTATGTTGGTGAATGTTTTCTTGGGAAGTATCATCACTGGGACAGCTTTCGAGCAACTGCACTCTTTCCTTCATCAATCACCAACCCAGTAATGCTTTACATCTTTATGTTTGAAATTTTATCTCAGATATAATGCGATGGTGTTGAAATTAAGAACTCCTCGATTTGATTTCTCTTTTAGTGGCTTGATTTACTATCAACATTGAGCACCATGTAACATATAAGAGTGATACAGCTTGGGCCTAATGCGTATTACATGGCCCAAGTCATTTGATCACTTTCAATAGTGCTTGGGTTTTAGTTTAACAACAGATGGAACATTGAATTACATGGGAGTAACATATAAGAGCGATACAGCTTGGGCCTAATGCATATATATATATATATATTTTATTTTATTTTTTGTAGTTTTGCACCTAGGTTCTGATATATGATATAGTTTCAACCTTTACATTTGGACTCTTAATTTCATTTCAAGAAAAGGATATACTTGTTTGAAGGATTTCAAATATGGAGAGTGGCTCTGTCATATGCTTGTTTAAAGGAATAGTAAGTGTATGAAAGGATAGCAAAGCAGTTCATGAGACCAAGAAGAAGTTGGGAGAACCTTGTTTTTTATGACCTTTATAGATCAATAATGCTAAGCATCGCATATTTTGGATCTCATTTGCATCCCAACTAATAATGTAACAATTGGTGAACTGATACACATTTATCTCATTTATCTCATTTCATGTGAGTCCAATTGCCACATCATTGGTCGGGATGGAAGTGAGATATAAAGGTGGGATGTCTTGCGTTACCGTTTGCAGATTTCCTCAGTGTTAAAATTCAATTTGATGAATTTATGTAATTAGTTACATAACAGAATAGTGTTAGGAAAAAAGAATAGTATTTTTAGTATAATACAAAATTTCATCAAATATCATTGACACAACGTTATTCTTAAGTTTTTATGCACAGAAGAACATCTTATATTTCTTTACAACTTATTGTTAGCATTGACTTCCTATACTCCTTTGCAGTTGAAATTTGTGTGTTTATATTATATCTTTTCATGTTGCAGGATTCCTAGAACCATAGGAGTGTCAATACCAATGAAAGCCACGTTCTTTATTACATATATAATGATTGATGGGTGGGCTGGTATTGCTAGTGAGATTCTTCGATTAAAGCCATTGGTCATCTTTCATCTCAAGACTATGTTTCTAGTGAAGACAGAAAGAGACAAAGTAAGGGCAATGAATCCTGGTAGTGTGGATTTCCCAGAAACTCTCCCGACTCTCCAACTGTACTTCCTGCTGGGTATTGTCTATGCTGTGGTTACACCAATTCTTCTTCCTTTTATATTAGTCTTCTTTGCCTTCGCATACTTGGTTTACCGTCACCAGGTAAGCTTATCTGCCGTCTTTTTTTATATGTATTTTTTTTTTTGTAAAGAATTAATTATTTTTTAAAGATTTATCTTGGTTGTGTCATTAGTGTGTTGAAACATATTAACTGCGCTTATCTTATTTTATAATTTTGCCATGCCATTATAATAGTAGACTTGGTATTCGTATGCAAAACTGGCAGGGAATTTTCTTTTTCTGAAATTTTGGTACAGTGAATGATTACAATTGAAGAATGCCTTGGTAGAATTCTAGGTTGATTGCAAAACACTATACTTGTCAGCATCTGAAATGTGGTACAAGCTTAGTTTGGCATTGATTACAAAAGTAAACCCGTTGCATATAATACTCAACAGGATTTCAAAGTATTATTTTAAATGTAATTTTGCATGTGGTTCATCAATTCTGGTAATAATATTATGAAATATGTTATAACTACAAATGTTGGATTGAGGTTTGGAGTTTTCAGGATTATGTAATTGCAGTATATAAATGGTCGTTATTGTAAGCATTAATCTAGATACAGCTTCTAACGCAACTTTGGTTGTGCAGATAATAAATGTCTACAATCAACATTATGAAAGTGCTGGTGCATTCTGGCCACATGTTCATAGCCGCATAATAGCAAGCTTATTGATATCTCAACTTGTGTTATTGGGTCTGCTTAGCACTAAAAAAGCTGCTAATTCCACTCCTTTGCTAACTGTCTTGCCCATATTGACGTTAGCTTTCCACAAGTACTGCAAACATCGCTTTGAACCGGCATTTAGAGACTACCCACTTGAGGTAAGCTCCATTTTTTTAATATGGTTCACTAACGCAAGAAGATGTTCCTTATAAATGCTTCTGAAATATGTCATTAGTTGACTTATGTGTAATATATAGCACAGTGATTTTCCTTCTAGTAGGAGTTTTCTCAAGGTTCAGTTCTGAAATTGCATTAGGTTTCGCAAGCTTCAAGACCATTTTAATCTTTTATGACTCCTTATATTAGATACTGATAAAGCACAAACAATTAGTTCTCCATTAAACTGCACTGGATTGGTAGAAAAAGAAGTAGAAGAAGACTTAAGATTTATGAAGAAAGTAGAATGAAGAATTTTATGATTTCAGTGTGTGTGAAGGGGAAAAAAGGAAGCTAACGTAGAACTCCTTCATTGTGAGAGATTTGGTCCCCTTATACTCTCCTCTTTAATGCTATGATAAAACCGAAATGCCCCACTAGTTCCATTTCATTCCTTTCATCACTTCATTTAATTTTTAGGGCATGAGCTAAATTTAGATCCGACATTCAAACTTAAGTTAAATAACAACATCTAGATGCTTTGATAAGCATGGCCTAAAATCCCTTATGCCATCAAGTTCTATGGAGGAGACTTTTACATGTTTCAATTCGTACTAGAAATTCTGCAATTTCCATTTAAGTATTTGATGAATTGATGAAGTTATTTTCTTCTTTCTTCTACAGGAAGCAATGGCAAAAGACATCATGGAGCAAACTACAGAACCTGATCTAAACTTAAAGGCGTATTTGGCTGATGCTTATTTGCACCCAATTTTCCATTCCTTTGAAGAAGAAGAATTGGTGGAGGTTAAAGATAGGGTGGACAAACACCAAGCTCAGACTGCTAGCCCCTTGACCAGTGAGATCAGTTCTCCCTCCCCATCCCATCTTGTTTATCATCCCACCTCTCCGCCCCAACACGTCTATCATCCTGCTTCTCCACCCCAGCACTACTATCAACCACCCACCCCACCTGATTACTTCTTTCCTCCTCACTCCCCATCCTATTATGGCTATCATTATGAAAATTGAGCCTTAATCTTAGATGTACTAATCTGCCTAGAAGAACTGCTAACCAATTTGTTAAGTTTGTTCTAGCGTTGTAATTTGTAAATGCAAATGGGTTATGGTGTTTTTTTATTTGAAATTTTAGTCTTTGTCATGTAATTATAGTGATCAAACGGATTAGTGTCGTGGCTTTTAGAACCGTTTTACCAGATTCATGTTCTTGTAATTGTTTGTATTCATGGACTACCTAAATGATGGTTTAAATTAATGTGAGAAAGCAGACATGTAAACTATAATCAGTGGGGGAAAAAAGATGAAGAGAATCATAATAAGGGTATTTATAAGTATAGGTAGAATGATTTTGGTATGCAGCTTCTTTTGCTTGCTAGCCTTGATAGATTTGCTATGTCTTTGTTGATGCGTGGTGTTTAGAATGTTATGGGTATGTGGTTGTGGGTTCTTTTTTTATATAGCACTTTTTGGAATTAGATTTATAAAAATAGTATCAAGTTAGTAAATTGAGTGGAAATAGCATCAAAATATGTTTTTGGATACAAATGCCCCTTAAAGTTTGAAAAGTCAAATGAAAAATAAAAAATAAAAAAGTTTGTGTAGGCAACATTTTCTCTTTCATCAAAACCACGAGCCTACTTTTACCATTTCATCTCTCCATTTTCACAAAAACCACTCTTTTCTCTTTCATCAGAACGACTCATTTTCTTTTACCAAAACCACCCGTTTGAAACTTTGAGAACACATTCAATAAGTTTGTAGACAGTGAGGAGATGACGGCAATGACAGTGATCGGAGGATGAGGCGAAACAAATCGGTGACGGAATGTGTGATTTAATTTAGATAACGGCCACACCATGATCTAAATTAGATCACGGTTAAGTTCGTGAGCTATTAGTCCAAAAAATTTGTAAATTTTTAATTTTTTCAAAGAGAGATTGGTGAGAACCTTAGAGAGAGAACTAGAGAGGAAAAAACTTTTTTTTGATACAGAGGAGGGCAAAGCCCAGAGAAAAAAAGCAAAGCAAAAACTAAGGACCAAAACTCGTCCTAGCTATAATAATACCAGCACAATCATCTTGAAAAAGATTGAAGACAGGGGTAAGAGGCTCCTCAAAAGTAGTAGTGCCTCTATCCAGCACATGACCAAGTTTGGCAAGGCCATCAGCAAGACCATTTGCCTCCCGAAAACAGTGAGCGGTAGTGCATAAGGGGTTGCTGTCCAGCAACTTCTTGCACTCTTGAATAATATGGAGTAAGGGGTGGGAGGCATTGACTTCCCCGTTCACCAACCCAATCGCATCGGCAGAATCTAAGAGAAGAACAAAGTTAATGGGACCGAAAGTACTAACCATTTTCAAACCCTCCAAAATACCCCACAACTCCGCCTCCAAGATCGAACCACCCCCAATATTCATGGAAAAACCCCTCACCCAGTTACTCTCATGATCTCTGATAACACCCCAAGCAGAAATGATGTCATTAGCAGCACTTCCATCCACGTTAACCTTGAGCCAACCAATCGGATGAGGAGTCCAAGAAAGTAAGGAAATAGAGTCTTTGATGTCAGCCTGCATATAGTTAGCCTTCCACCAAACCAAAGCATAATTAAAAATGGGGATATTGAGGCCCAACGACACCTGAAAATCAGCATCAAAAATTCTACTGCACCTCCATTTCCAAATGTGCCAAACAGAAATAGCAAACAGTAGGTACCTAGGCATACCAGCATATCTAGACTTAAAGTATAAAAGATTAGAACGTAACCAAGACCCAAAGTCACTCCTAAAATTAACACTCCTGGTACAGCGCTGCCGCAACTTCTCCCAAATATTCATAGACACTACGCAAACCCGCAAAAGATGGTCATTGTCCTACACACCAATACAGCATCTCGGGCAAATCTCATCAACCGCCATACCTTTAACAGTCCTATATTTGTTGGTAAGGATTTTTCCATGTAATAAGGACCACAAAAACAAATGAATTTTAGGCGGCAACTTCAACTTCCACACGAATCTCTAGTCCCACAAGTTAACATCATCCAACAAGTTACTATAGGCAGACTTAACAGAAAACTCACCCTGCCCATCACAGCCCCAAATCACACTATCAACCACATTCACATCAGAGCTAATGAAAATACCTACGATCTGGTGCACTACCTGCCAAGGAAGAACAACAGCAAGTCTCTCGATGTCCCATCTGTTGTCAACAATAAACGAACTAACAGTGGAATAAACAATGTTATCACACACATCAACAATAGCATAATCACGAAGAGGACCCAAAGACTCAACCCAAACATCAGACCAAAACATGATAGAATGGCCATTACCAAACCTCCACCTAATGCCTTTAGCAACTAGGCTAGCCCCATGCTGGATACCTCTTCACACATTAGAACAAGAGGCATGCCTCTGCCCACCACCATCAGTAATTGAGGATTTGGTAAGGTACTTGTTTCTAAGCAGCTTACACCAAACACCCTGATTATGCTTCAAAATTCTCCACCCGGCCTTGGCAAGTAAAGCCTGATTCATAAGTTTAGTTTGCTTGATACCAAGCCCACTTCTGTATTTCGGTTTACAAACAGTGGCCCAGTTGATAAGCTGCACAGGTTTCTTGGTGGTAGAGTGCCCCCAGAGAAAATCCCTATTAACCTTATCCAATTTCACACACAAGTCACTAGGAAGTTTGACAGTTTGCATGGCATAAATGGGAATAGCTGAGGATACTGCTTTAATAAGAGTTACTCTCCCTGCCATCGAAAGAGTACTGCTTTTCCAAGAAGCAAGTCTATTATGCACCTTCTCCAAAATCCCACTATAGGTGTGCTTGTTGATTCTCCCATGGATGAGGGGAACACCAAGGTAGTTACCAAGATCCTTAGTAATAGGAGAGTCGCAGATATTAGCAATACACCTAGCATCACCCATACTCACATTAGGGGAACAGCAAACACGAGATTTAGGAAAACTTACCTGTTGTCCCGAGTAACTACAGAATAAGTCAAGACAATCTTTCATAGCATTAGCTTACTGCAAGAAAGCATGGCCAAACAAGATAAGATCGTCAGCAAAAAACAAGTGAGAAATCAAGGGACCTCCACGAGAGATTCTAATAGGCTTCCATAATCCCTTACTGACACTATCGACTATTAGGTGAGAGAACTTCTCCATGCATAGGACAAAAATGTAAGGCGAGATAGGATCACCCTGCCTAATGCCACAACCAGGCTCAAAAGAAACAGAAGTTTCCCCATTAACAACCACCTGATAATTCACACTAGAGATGCAGAACATGATGAGATCAATCATCTTCAAGTCCAAACCAACCTCCAACAAGACGTTCTTGATGAATCCCCTCTAAATTTTGTCATAAGCCTTAACAAGGTCAATTTTCCAAGCTATAAGGCCATTTCTACCTTTGGACACTCTGAACTTATACAGCACCTCCTGAGCCACCACAATATTATCCTGGATATGCCTCCCTGGGACAAAAGCAACCTGGTTGGGACTAATAAGGTTAGGAAGCAACGGTCTCAGTCTTCAATGAGATATAAAAACAATCTGACAACTCAACTTATAAAAAGTAAATTGAATGAGACAAAAATCACTTTATAAGGGTAAAATTGGATTTATATAAAAAATGGTGTTATTTCTCAAACTTTTATTAACTTGGTGTTAATCTCAAAAAATCAGTTAGGTTTTATACTAAATTTGACTAATTTCTCATGTGGTTATCTGTAGGGATGGACATGAGGGAAATGGGTATGGATAAATGTTCCCCCGTCCTCATCCCAAATTTACAAATCAACTTGCCGCCATATTATTTGGACAATAAATTTGGACAAACTTTTTAGCAATATAAAATTTACTTTTTTTATAAAAGTCACCCTTTTAATCATTTCTTTTGATTAAATCAGGTTCTCATTGCTGGTGCTGCGTTATTTTAAAAATAATTCCACTTGAAGAGATCCAAGTACTAAACCAACAACATCATAAAGAGAAAGGAGCCTACTCTAGGTGTAAACCAAATGTTAAAAGTTTAAAAATCAAGAAGAAATCAAGGAAGAAAAGAAAAGGACTTCCACCAAATCTATGCCATAAGAAAGACCAATTCCTGTCATTGGGGTATATGCCATAAAAGAAATTTATTGACTCAAAAGGGGCCTATGCAGAATAAAAAATGTAATCTGCAATCTATTACATAGAAGAAAATTCTACAATCCAGAATGCAATGCAGTTTCTGAATTTTGTTGTGTACTTTGAATAGCAGTAGCTTATCTTTATGATTATAATTTTCAAATTATTAAATGCGGAAAAAATTACTTTCCTGGGCCAGTGAATCTAACCTAAATTTTGCTATCCGAGTCTTCAGCCTGACAACCTTAAAGTCTTGAACTCAAGAGCTTTGGAAGTTCTCTTCGCAGGATCTTCCCAGCAGCAGACTTGGGTATCAAGTGAGTAAAAACAACCTTTTTCACCTTCTTGTATGGAGCAACCTGCCAAAAGGGAAACACATGTACAATACCATTAGCAACCACACTGCTTAGCATCGTTCATGTCTATAGATACATTCTTAAAGATGTAAATACAGCATGGAAATCAGTCAGCTCAGAATGAATAACCTTTTGAGCTAGATAGTGAATAACAGCATCCTGGGTTAGTGAGCTTCCATGCCTCCTGACTACAAATGCCACCGGTATCTCTCCAGACTCTTCATCCATGGCTCTAAATCATAGATAACAAACAACAATGGTACATTAGTTAATCAAGAGAAGCAATTACAGGATATTGGAGACCAGGAGGAAAATATTAGTCAAGGCTGATGCAAACTTATTGGCATAAATTTTACAATTTCAAGAAATGAAATTTTCACAACAGCTTGAATCACATATAAAATTTTATTTAGTTATTCATTTTGAAAAGTGAGGTAACTCATCAAATACACCCCAAAATGAGAGAGAGAGACAGAGATCCACCCTCTACCAACATGATCCTAGAGCAAACTCAACTATCAAATATGTATGTAATATTGTATATTTAAGAAAGAGAGTTATGTAATATTGTATATTTAAGAAAGAGAGGACTCAAATAAGTCTTTGATCTTTGTTAAAACAAGAAAAAAAAAACCTGTCTTTTGATCCAATCCATGAAGTCAATTACAAGAATCCTTTTGTGCCATTTGGCCTGCCTAGAACAGTATCCATATCATTAAGGTTGGCCTCCCTCATAAGGTGGCTCTTTGGGCAATGATCAATTCTTCGTAGGGTGCGACAATAACCTTAGGCTTAAAATTCAATTGACAATATGTAAGGCTACCCATTCACTCTGAGGAGGCATTCCCTCCCCATCCAGCCAGGAGCTAAAACCTCCAACCATCTAATTGATCCCACTTGGCAAGAGCATAGCCGTGGACTTGGCTGTGAATAGAGAGAGAGCGAGAGAGAGAGAGAGAGAAGGGGGCATGGATTACTATATCCCACAACATGTTCAAATGCATGTAATGGATATCAAAATTCACTATGTATTAGCACTTACGCTGTTACTGCAACATCAAGTATCTCAGGATGGCAAATCAACACAGCCTCTAGATCAGCAGGAGCAATCTGTTGGAAAAAATCGTGTTGTAAAGCAGGAATACACTAATTTACAACAATCTAAAAATTTATGTATAAAAAGTTTAGCTTGGCACTAGTTGCAAGCACTTCCAATATGTTGTTCTACTCAAATGGAATCTTCTTTACCATATGAGAACCCAAAAAATGCACCAAGTACATGTACACGTTTCACTCTTTATGATTTAACATCATGCCAGACAAAGAAATTGGTCGAGAACTAGATGCCATGGGATATGAATATTATACCTGAAAGCCCTTATATTTGATAATCTCTTTTATGCGATCAACTATATATAGGTACCCATCCTGATCAAAATAAACAATGTCTCCAGTATGTAGCCAGCCATCATTATCGATGGTTGACATAGTTGCCTCTGGTTTGTTCATGTATTCTGAAATGGTGGAGCCAACTCATCAAAAATCTACTTTCATGGGGAATCAAGAAGCCCACAAATATGAATGTAAAAAGAAGAGATGGTAACCAGAAATAATGAATAAAATTTATCAGACCAGAAAATTATATATATATAAAAAAAAATAAAAAAATAATAAAAAAATAAATTATTAAATGAATGAAACGGGAGAGCCTTCATGATGCATGTGTTATTTAAAGTAGAAAGGTATAGCAGGTGTAGATAAGATTATAAGAATGGATACGAAAATGATCAGTAATCACTGCAGCAAAGCAAGCTAAACTAGCAACACACCTAAATCAGTTAAAATAACTAGAAGAGATATTTGAAGGTTCAGTATTACTAAATCTACATGCAGAATGGTCAGACTCATCTGAGCATTTCCAAGAAACTAGTAGCCATGTCCAAATTTAGGCAACCTTTAGAAGGGTGACACTATTTAACTTATGAAACACAGAAGAATGCGAAGCATACATGAAAAAGTTTTTAAGTCCTTTTGATAAGAAACTGACCAGATTATCGGATCAGTTAAAATAAAAGGTATCTAAGATGTCAATCTCCAAAAAAGTAAAAAGAATCATAAAGATGAGACCAAATAGAGTTGGAAAATTTAATTAAGCATTTCTAGATGGTAAAACCTTTGTTAAATTCAGTAAACTAAGGAATATGTGTCACCTTTCATAATTGCAGGTCCTCGTAGCCAAAGCTCACCACTACAGCCTGGAGGCAAGCACACACCATTATCCCAATTTATCACTTTAGCTTGGGTGTTTGGAGCCAAAAGTCCAATCGAAGAATATTTACAGAAATGTTTAGTATTGAATCCACGAGTTCCAACAGCAGTCGACTCTGTCATGCCATAACCCTATAAGCAAACATTAATCACACCTAAACATTTCTGAAAATTAAGGGACTAGCAAGACCCTCGCCCAAAACAAAAAATAAAAAAAAAAATTGAAGAACAACATGATTGAACCATCTAAGTATTTGAATAAATGTCTCAGCTAAATGTTAAAGAACCTATATGTAAAGTTAAAGAAACTGAGATGAATCCCACATTAAAAACATAAAAGGCAGAAGAATGATATATATATTGATATACCAGTGGACACCACAACTCAATACGCTAGTATTTTGGGTTGTAAGGTTGTCCCCCATAATATATACCATATCTCATAGATACAAAAAAATTAACAAGTATGCAAAATTTATCATGGTATCAGTGTCTTCGACAAACATTATATGCCCATTATAACAAGTATGCAAAATTTAATACGATATCAGTGTCTTCGGCAAACATTATATGACAATTATAAAATTAAACATTCTATCAAAGCCTTGAGAAACGTCATACGAAAAAGATAATATAAAAAAATGGGTGGCTAAGAAAAGAAAAAGTCAACCCTAGCTCGAAATTTAACATGGTATCAAAGTATTCAACAAACGTCATATGGAAAAAAAATGAGGGGCTAGAAATAAAAAGGCAACCCAAGTTCACATGTGAGGGGAAGTGCTAGAGAACCCATATGTGAAGCTAAAAAAGATGAGATGAATCTCACATTGAAAACATAAAAAGCAAGAGAATGATATATATACCAATGGATACTGTAACCGAATAGACTAGTCTATTGGGTTGTAAGACTATCAACCAATATATATACCACTTCTCATAAACACATAAAAAGTATAACAATTTTACGGAAATTTTACATTAACAAAAGAACTTAACAAACAACCTAATTTGATCCATAAATTAAAATTTTAGATAAACATAAATTAAATTTTTAGATAAAACTTGTTCCTTTTTTAGAACATATGATTCCTTCCGTGCCGCATTATGTATTGTATACCAACCATCAACAAGACAAAAGCAATAGCCATTGCAATATGTAGTAAGAGGAATAAAATAGTTATTCTGTTAAGTTATTAAATCTAATCAAAGTTGGTTCATCGTACCTGAATTAGATCTACGTGTTGGAAAGCCTGAACAAAGTCCTCTATGATTTTCCTGCTCAAAGGAGCTGCCCCACTTGAAACCTGCTTTAAACTCTTCAAGCTATTTCCACACATGCCCTTTGCTCCTTTCGTCAAAGCCATTAATATTGGAGGGACAACTGGAAGATGAGTAACTCTATACCTTTCAATCATCCTGACCATCTCATTCAATTCAAATTTCCTCATGACAACAATGCTAGACCCCAATGACAACAATCCTAACACAAGAAGTGATAGCCCATATATATGAAACATTGGTAGAACTGCTAAATATACATTTTCTGAACTCAAATATTCATACTGTGAAGCCTCAAACCTGACAAAGAGCTCAACCACAGCTATAAAATTCCTGTGTGTTAACACAGCCCCTTTGCTAGCACCTGTGGTCCCTGACGAATACATTATTGCAGCTGTGTCTTGCTGCCTAGTAACTGTTTCTGTGACGAAATCAAAATTTCCAGAGATAAGCTCATAAAAAGCTGAAAACTTGACTTGTTTCGAATCAGTATCCACATTTTCTGGTACAGTAATAACAGAAATACCCAATGCCTTCAATTTTTCAACATGTTGATATATAGTGAAGGCTAAATTTACGTTGCAATCAGTGACTTGTTTCTTGATTTCGGATACACTACTTAGTGGGTTCATAGTAGTAACAATTGCTCCCAAGTACAAAACAGCCATGAAAATAATAGGATAGTAAATGGAATTGGGCAAAAGAAGCAAAACCACATCACCTTGTGAAATGCCCCTACGGTGGAGACCAGAGGCCATGGACTTGACCAAAGGGAAGAGCTCCGCGTAAGAGAGTGAATACCCAGATGAGGAATCAATGAGAGCTGAAATCCCACTGTGTTGGCGTGAGAAAATGTGAGAAACGACATTAAGAAATGTCTGTGTGGGGAGTTCAATGGAGGGATGCTTGCTGTTACAGATTCCTGTTTCTGGAGAGTACCAGTCCGGGTAGGTTTCCGAGAATTTCTCCATATGGGTCACTGAGAATTCCGAGCAATGGCGGTGAAAATTGAAAATTGAAAATTGTTGTCTTTTTGTTTTGGCTTATGCCGTTTATAATATAAGTGCAACTTCACTCTACACCAAATATAATACCATTTTAGTAAAACAAAAAGTATATTAGGGTGCGTTTGGTACGTGGACGGGACAGAATAGGGTGGGACGGGACGGAACAGGACAGGACAGGACAGGACAGCTGTTCCATATTGTGTTTGGTATGTCTGGGACAGAACTGTGTACTATACTGTTATGCGTTTGGTAAGGCTGGGATAGGACAGTACAAGATGTTTAAATGACCAGAGTACCCTTCTTGTCCTGTCTAATGTTTGTTACAACATATTAGTGATAAATGGGACAGGACAGAACAAAATTTGAATGTTTTTATTAAATAATTTTTATTAAATATAATACATACCTAAAGAATATGGAATTCTATAAATAAAAATAGATGGATGGAGATTGTATTGAAAAGAAAATAAAAAAAAAATGAATTTTTTATAAAATAAAATTAAAATTTTTTATTTTGTATTTTTGTGTTCTTGGTGGATCTCCACACCAAGAACTCATAAACACAAAAAAATATAATAATAATAATAAAAAAATTTCAAAAGCATATATATATATAAAATTTTATGATTCCTTCCATTTTTATTTTTTTGATTTTTTCTATGCTTTCTTCATTTTTGTTTTTCTGGGTTTGCTGCAAAAAAAATGTCTTTTTTATTCTTAAAAACTTGATGTGGGTCTTGATGGGAGGATAGGAAGAGAGAGAGGATTGAGTAGAGAGAGAGAATAGAGGTGCAAGAGAGGAGATGAGAGGCGGATGAAAAAAAATTTATGTTTTTTTTTTATTATATGTGATGGTTTATTTGTAATTTTTAAAATAAATAATGGTATATCAGTCATTTTAGACCTTGTCTCATGTTATGCTACAGTTTGTCCTAGGGTCTAGCATGGGACAAGATTTTGGGTTTTTTGTCCCATGTTGTCCAACATTGTCCAATGCCCATGTCGCACCAAACATGGGACAGGAGCAACTTGTCCCATGTTGTCCTGTCCTGTCCCATGTACCAAACGTAGAATATACTTAGGTTAAAAAATTTTATATTTTATATTTTAATATAAAATTTTTAAAAAATTTATATTTTAATATATTTAACATTAAATTATTAAATTGATATAAAGAATATCTTTTTATTTAATAAGGGTAATTAATTTTTTTAACATAAGAATATTATTCTTATTGAGAACAAGGTCTCTGTCTTGATGGTTGAAGGTCTCAAACTCCTCTAAACCACTAAGGTTCAACACCTTGTGTAGACATGTAAATATATATTCCCACAATTGTTCATAAAAACTGAATTATGTGGTAGACTCTCCCTAGTATTAGGAGTAGACCCCATCCGGACCATACTTATATGATTTAATCTCAGTTGTTCCAGTAGTACTCTAAAAAATATTATTCTTACTGAATTTTTGTATTATAATTTTTGTTTAATTTATTATAAAATTTTAATAGTAGTTAAATATATAATTAATACGTGTTATATGTCAAATTACACCAGGTCCAAAAATATTAAAATATCGAAGAAGACCCAACAGACGAAGGAAGCCGATGGATTGTTACATACCAAAAGGGGCCCTGACCCAATAACCACGAATGAAGAAGCTCTATACAAACGACCTGTGCGGAAACACAAAGGGGTAAACTACCACCCCTCGCCAATTGTCTGGTCACAGAGAAAAAGCACTCAGCTCGCAAGCCACGCAGCACGAAACCCCAATCAAAGGAAAAATCCCGAGAATATAGGAATTGTATTCGGTCAACTGGGAATCTCCCAATCAATCTCAAATTCCTTGATTCCAGCAATTGTATTCAATTCAAATCACAACTGTTAGGGATATAATTTCGTCCCTAATTTATGTAATTAGATTCTATGTAAAATAGAATGACTCCAACCCGTTCACACAGAAGCGAGCTCCGCAACTACATACAGCGAGCTCAACTTGAATACCAAGAACAGTGGATGTAGGCATTTTCTTAAGCCGAACCACTTTAAAAATCTTATGTGTTGATCTTTTTATCCATTTTTATCCCTCAAATCATAGTTAATTACTGTTATTTCCATTGACCATATTCGAACGTCAACAATACGTAAATTAAATAAATTATATATATATATATATATATATATAAAATATTGGCATCATTTTGAAAATCTCGATGAGATCTTTCCGACGGTACATTTTTTATAAGATTTGTTTATAAATTTAATTATTTATTAAATTTTATAAATATATTAGATTGATAAAAAGATATAAAGGGAATACAATTTTTTTTTTAATTAAGTGATAGTAAAATAGAAATTTTTGTAAAAAATAAAAATTTAGGGTTGGCTACAATACCACACTAAATTTAGTGGCTTTTGGATTTAAGAATGGAGCACCAAATTATACTAAATTGGTGTAAAAATATTAATTTGGTGTCACATTGGAGATGGTCTGAGAGAGCAAGGCACCTAAAATAAAATCCCTATAAAAAATATTTTTGGTACTAGAAAAAATTTATTATTGTAGATGGGTTATTAATTTATCCATCAATGAATATTATTTATTTAAAAAGAATTTTATGCTTTCACAAATTTGTATATGTATTATTTTCTTTTATTAAGTTAATAAATCAAATAAAGGAATAATAGAGGTGGTCAAAAATTAATATGTGCAAACATAGAAAATTAATATGTGCATATATGAAGCTCAAAAGTTATCATGTAGTTAATATACATACATAACAAATAATATGATAAATTGTAATGGAATATCCTGAAATTTAATCATATTACAATAAAATTATAATTTTACTTGAACTACAATTAGTATCTCTAATAATTATTAATTTACTCACTAATGTATCTAGAAATATCACTTTTTGATCTATTTTTACTTTTTTAACTCACATAGTCCTTAACTTTTTCAAAATACATCAATTTAGTCCCTATGACCAAAATTTTGATGGTCAAACCTGACATAATATATAAATTGACTATTTTATCTTTTTTTATTAAATTACTCAATTAGAATGATGCTTTTACCCTTTAGCTTTTTAACATTTTTATCTATTTGGATAGTTCAATAAGAAATTGACATATGTTATAAAAATATAATTTTTAAAAGAATACTTAAAAAAGATTAAATAATAAGATTCATGAAAAATAAAAAATAATTATAAAATTTTTAATAATATCACTTTTTAAAAATAAAATAAAATTCAAGATTGAATACTTATAAAAATTAAATAATAAAAAAATGTAATATATATATATTACATTTTTATAATTATATTTTTATTTTTATTATTATATTATATTTTTATAAGATATATAATGTATATATAATATTTTATTTTAGTTTTCTTAATTAAATTTTGAGTTTTATAAGTATTCAATCTTAAATTTTATTTTTATTATTAATAAACGATGTTACTTTTAAGATTTTTTTAAATTTTTTATTTTTAATAAATTTTATCATATTTTTTATTTAATATTTTTATGTGTTTTTTTTAAAAAAATTTAAATTTTTATAACACGTATCAATTTCTTGTTGGACTATGCAAATAGATAAGATTATTAAAATATAAAAAGTTGGAGGATAAAATTATCTTTTTAATTTAATAATTTAATAAAAAAGGGTAAAATGGTCAACTTATACTTTACGTCAGGTTTGACCATCAAAATTTTGGTCAGACGAACTAAATTTATGTATTTTGAAAAACTTAGAAACCATTTGAGTTAAAAAAGTAAAAACAGGGCAAAACGTGATATTTCTAAATAAATTAGGGACAAAAGTGATAACTATTTAAGGTACTAAATTGTAGTTTAACTAAAAGTACGATTTCGTTATAATATAGCTAAATATCAGGGTATTCCATTATAATTTGTCCAAGTTAATTAGCATGTACATAACAATGGTCGTGACTTCTAAATATAATGTTCTAGAGATAAAGTGTTTCAAGACGTTTCTTGTACTAGAACATAATATGCATAAATAGTCGTTAGTTTTACTCTTAAACTCTGTGTCATTAGAATCTTCAGATCTTATTCCTCCATGGCATGGAATCTAATTTTGTAACATCCCTAATTTAAAAAAAATATATAAAAAGTATGATTGAATTAATTTTGAGTATGTGAATATGATATTATGGTTGAATTAATTTTGAGTATGTGAATATGATATTTATGATTTGAGGGGTGAAAAATGTAATTAAATGTATGTATATTTTTAAGGTTTCCAGGTGGACCAGGTGGAGCGGTCCAGAAAGAATGTATGAAAGAAAAGGAAAATGTTAGCAGTGAGTACCGCGACCAGGGATCGCGATGAGCAGCTCGCGGTGAAAATAGTGATTTTGGACAGTGAGTACCGCGACCAGGGATCGCGATGAGCAGTTCGCGGTGAAAATATTGATTTGGGGCAGTGAGCAACGCGACCAACATCGCGACCAGACACCGCGATGGCTGATCGCGATGAAAGCGGTGAAAACATTCCAGTGAGCAACGCGACCAGGTGGCGCGACCACAGGTCATGAGGAGCGGTCGCGATGACCAAAATTTTATAAAAAAATATATGGCGGTTGAAAGCTTCACGAAGAAGCAAAACAGAAAAAGAGAAAGAGAGAGACCGGGAGAAAGAAAAGAAAGAAAGAAAGAAAAAGAAGAAGAGAGAGAAAGGAAGAGAAAGGAAGAAGAAGAAGAAGAAGACAAGAGGAAGAAGAAGAAAGGAGGAAGAAAAGAAAAAGAGGAGGAAGAAAGAGAAATGAAAAGGAAGAGAAAAAGAAAAAACCCAGAAGAGAAAAGTCGTAAAAAGGGTATCTAGGTTGGTGTACATACATTTTTGAAATCTTTACGAGTTTAACATGGGTTTTAATTCGAATCTGAGATTTTTGAATATTTTGATGAATATATGTGTTTATATCTTTCTTTATTTGAATATTATGAGTTAATTCAATTTTTGATTTATAACGATTATGCTAGAATAAATTGTTGACTTACGAGTATCGTTTGAAAATTTTATTGTTGAATTTAACTAGAATTTCGAATGAAAGTTTGTTGATTTTGAAATGAAGGAAAAAAAAAACATTTTGCATTGAAACGGCCCTAAGATACTTGGACATAGAAAACGGATATAGGAGGTTGGTAGACTAGCTGTGTTATTTCAGCAATACTGCACCGTTATTATTAGTGACTGTTGGACTTCGCGGGGCAAACCTGGCATAGACCATGTTAGGTTAATCCCGGAGGTGGACGTCATACCGACATTGATATCATGTACCTCCCTAAGAATGGTTCAGGCTCCCAGTGCCGGTCCTAGGATAGGGAGTTATTTCAGCCCATATTCTAGTCTAGAAAATTATGTTAAGTATACCAGAGGGCCAGGAATGAGATGAATTGAATAAAATACTTATAAATGAATTTAGAAATGGGTTTCATGCGATTTATTTCATTAATTGAGTTACATAATGATATGTTTTTATATTATATCATGATTACATTTTATTTTGCAATTTATTTTGTGATTTCGATAAATAAGTTTAGTATACACCCACTAAGCTATATGTTTAGTGCGTTGATTTCATCACGCGTAGGTAACAGAGATACAGAGGGAGAAAAAGACTAGAGAAAAGGTAGCTGCAGACTGGAGATTCAGAGTCACCATACTTTTGGGTAGTTTTATTTGAATTTTGGTTGTCTATCATTTAGTTACGTATGCATATACAGAAGTTTATAAATTTGTTATATATATAAGTTTTGTAAATATTTGTTTAATGGTTTACGTTTTTGCAAAGTTTTGTAAATATTGATTATGTATTATTTATTTGAAAATGTTTGGAAAGTCGCACTATACGGTAAAGTGCGCATTTGATTGAGAAAAGCAATTGGAAGTGTTGATATTATATTATTTGAATATTGTGGAAAACAAGATTTTTGGAAAGACAGAAAAACAGAGAAAATTCTGGCAAAAATTTTTCAAAACAGTTTTGGATGGGCTCACTATAAAAGGAATTTTAAGATATAATTCATTTGGTTTTCAATGGTTTTCCAACTATAAAGTGAGTGAAGAAAAGTTTTGAAACTGGTAGCGCTCCCTGGGTCGATCCAGTCGGATATATAGTAATAGGTCCTGAATTCTAGATTTGACTTCTCCAATTTTGTCTTATCGTTTCCCTCCAAATTGTGCATGTATAAAAATGAGCATGCAATAGAGGCATTTCAATTGGTAGTAACTTTAAATAACTATTTGCTACTAAATGGAAAAAAAAAAAATACACCAAATGTGGAAAAAAAAAAAAATACACCAAATGCATTGCAAAAAAAAAAAAAAATTAAAGAAGAGGTTGAGTTAGGTCCAAGTAAAAAACAAAAAGACTTTAAATGCATATTTTAAGAAAAATCTTAATTTAAAAAATAGAAGTAGTATAAAATTCTATTATTAATGTAGAAAATTAAATAAAAACAAAATTTTATTACTTCAAAACACAAGAGTGCGTGTCTTAGATGCATATAGTGAAAGGGATAATTGCACAAATATTCTCGAGATTAGACTTAATTGCACGTATATAGATCGTTTATCAAAATTGACACAAATATCCCTTGCCGTTAGGTGGTCAACGGTTAAGTGATAATGGTCAGAGGTAAAATGGTTTTTTCTCACTAAATTATTTTATTTATTAAATATTTAAAATTGTTAAATTTAAAATAAAAAGTGGATGGTGGAGATTTAATCTCTTTTTAAATGAATGGTTGATTTCCTCCATTATTGTTTTCCTTTTTTTTTTTTTTAGGTTTCAACAAAAATTCCAAAAAAAAAAAAAGAGAACTCCAATTAAATTCCAAAAAACAAAAAATCATTTTCTATATATTCAAAGAATTTTGGACCAGATTTTGTTAGTTTCTTAATAGAAACTGAACTACAAACATACAAAAAAGCTATATCTTCACCAAAAGCTCTTTTATGGAAAGAAACTATTAATAGTGAAGTTGAATCCATTTTACAAAACTATACATGAGAATTGGTTGATTTACCACCTGAAAATAAACCAATAGGTTATAAATAAATTTTGAAAAGAAAGCTTAAGGCTGATGAGACTATTGATAAATACAAGGCACGTTTAGTTGCTAAAGGATATCGGCAAAAAGAAGAGTTGGACTATTTCGACACATATTCTCTAATGTCTAGAATAACATCTATAAGAATGCTAATTTCTATTGCTGCTTTATATAAAATGGACATCCATCAAATGGATGTGAAAACAACATTTCTAAATGGAGAACTTGATGAAGAAATTTATATGGAACAACCAGAAGAATTTGTGGTAAAAAGTCAAAAAAAAAAAGTGTGTAGACTAGTTAAGTCTTTATATGAACTTAAACAAGCACCAAAACTGTGGTATGAAAAATTTGATCATACAATGCTAACATAAGGATTCAAAATTAATGAATATGACAAATGTGTCTATATCAAGGTTATGAAAAATTATTGTGTCATGGTATACTTGTATGTAGATGACATGCTTATAATGAGGACAAGTAAGGATGCTATAAATTCCACAAAAAAATGTTGAGTTCAAAATTTGATGTGAAAGATTTAGATCAAGTTTATGTAATTTTAGGAATTCAAATGAAGAGACATACTGATGGTTACATTCTTACTCAAGCTCATTATGTGGAAAAAAAATATTAAAGATGTTTAATCAATTAAATTGTAGACTGGTTGTTACACCTTTTGATGTAAATTACAATTTAAAAAACATACAGAAAATATAATTTTTCAATTGGAATATTCTCAAATAATTGGCAGCATAATGTATTTGATGAATTCTACTAGACCAGATATTGCTTATTTAGTAAGTAGATTTAGTAGGTATACAAACAATCCTGAGCGTGATCATTGGGAAGCATTGATCAGCGTATTAGGTATTTAAAATATATTAAATTATGGATTGATGTATACAACATATCCACGTGTTTTAGAAGGATACAATGATGCAATTGGATTTCTGACAGTACAAAAACCAAATCAACCAGTGGATATGTTTTTACATTATGTGGACTTGCAATTTCATGGAAGTCCTTTAAGCAGACGTGTATAGCACGATCTACAATGGAATCAGCATTTATAGCGCTAGATAAAGCTGCTGAAGAAACAAAATGGTGAAGGAATATTTTAGAGGACATTCCAGTCTAGCCCAAGCCTATAACAACAATTTGTATACACATCAATAACATGGAAGCTCAAGCAAGAGCCAAAAATAGTGTATACAATGGCAAATCAAGGCACATAAGGCGCAAACACAATACTATCAAGCAGTTACTCTCCAATAAAGTAATTTCCATTTAATATATAAAGTCAAAGTAAAATATTGTAAATCCTTTGACAAAAGGCCTACCAAGAGAGTAAATTAAGCTTACATCGAGGAAAATGGATTTAAAGCAAATTTAATTAGTTGAACCAGGAGAAAACCTAACCTAGCAAATTGGAGATCCCATGGTTTAAGTTCAATAGGCAAACTGGTTGGGCAAAACTTAAATTGTGGAACACACAATTTAACCCATTTCTTACGATGATAGTGTGTTTTATGCTGACGTATAAGATATGATTTGCATTTAACGACACTAATAATAGTGTCACTTATATGATAGAAAATGTGAGATCGTGTTTATGAAAATGAAATGCTAAATTCTCTAAAGCTATCATGAATACCTGAATATCTTCAGGACCAAAATTAACAAAAACGCATAAACTACAGTAGTGAAAGAGATGTGTTAAGTGTGAAACTTATTATCTTGATTTACTACGATAAAGTAAACAGTTCAAGATATTTATTTCTACTGCGTCACTAAGTAGATCCGATATGATCTTACTAAGGTAAGTTCAAGTCTACAAACACTTTTCCTGAGACATGATACCTCTGATTGCTCTCAAAAGACAGTCATTTTATAAAAAAAGTTTTTTTTTTTTAATGTGATATTGAATTTTCAATTTAGATGTGGGGTATTGTTGATATAATTGTGGTTTGAAGTAAAAACTCCAATCCCACATCTAAAGAATAAACACTTTTTGTAGTGTATATAAGCAAGTAAATATTTTGAATATTTGAATGGCTAATAAGACTTATAGGCCTTATTAGAGCTCTCTATATGAGCCTTGAGGCTCTTGGGCTTGGACTCCTTTTAGGTTGAGCATGTGCCTGTGAGGACTCTAGCCCAGCTGCCATATTTTATTTATTATTTTATTTTTAATTTTAATTATTTTGAATTTAAATTTAAATAAAATTCTAAAGGACACATATGTTCAGAACACAGAGTTGCATTATTTCAAAACAAATTTTTGTGTTTATAAATAAAGTTCAGACAATACAAAAGAACTTCTTTTTTTTTCATCGTATTTCCTACTTTTGTTATTTAAATCACTTTTGAGAGAAAAGAAAATTATTGCACTGTAGTTTGCCTGACTTCTGAACTGTATTGCTTAATCATAGAAGAATTGATAGTTGAATCCTGATGGCAGTCTCCGTTCGTCCTTCAAGCAATCGGAAGGAGATAAATATTGTCTTAGGACATTGCGCATGATGCAAGGCTCTATCACAATTCTTACTACGAATACAAGTTAATT
This sequence comes from Xanthoceras sorbifolium, assembly GCA_003430845.1. Taxonomy (NCBI): domain Eukaryota; kingdom Viridiplantae; phylum Streptophyta; class Magnoliopsida; order Sapindales; family Sapindaceae; genus Xanthoceras; species Xanthoceras sorbifolium. The sequence goes on from CM010608.1 coordinate 33,208,952, forward strand.
TTTTATTTTCTTTTTCTGTATATTCAATTTCGGTTCTATATATATATATATATATATATATATTTTTGTATTATTAATATTATTCAAATATTGATTGATTGTTCCAACACATATATCTTTCTAGTCTAGATAGAGTGGTTTAGTTGATCATTTTATAGTTGTTCATGCATTCATTAGTCACAAAGATCATATCTCAAAAGAGTTTGAGAATTTGTTTCTTGGAAGGAGATCAAGGAAACAAAATTAAAGTGTTACAACCTTTTAGAAGGCGAAGTTGGCTATTAAAGGAGAAGTCTTGCATCTTTGTGGAAGGTGAAGATTTGTGAGCAAACAAGAAGACTTATTTTTGTAGAAGGTAAAAATAGGTAAGCAATTAGATCGGAGATCATTATTAAAAGAGTTGCGGCTAGATAAAATAGAATAGTTCAGGAGAAGTGTGATTGAAACTTTATTTATACTTGTATTAAGATTGTCATTTTTATTACGGTAAAAAAGCTAGGAGAAAACCTATCCCCCTAAGTTTGATATGGTGATATAATTGAACTTTCAATAGAGATTTAAGATCTCCATTTAGGATATCAGAGGCCGAGATGGAGATCCTTCATATAAAGATCCAAAATCTCCACTGAAACTTTATGATGGTGGATATACTATTATCATCATCATCACTATTATTATTTATTTTCTTTACAAAATTCGTTTTAAGAAAAATATAAACAAAAATAGGATAAAAAAATAAAAATATTCTTCTAACAATTTGACTAATGATGAGGAGGTGTGGGTCATTTTCTTTACAAGTCATTTATACATGTAAATAACCGAAACTCAGGTAGGTATAGTTCATTTGCTAGGAATCATACATTCTGAGCTACATAGTGATAGACGCATCCACAGCGTACACGTACTCCAATCTCAATGGACCCCGCACAAAACTGTTATTTTGAAATTCCCGTACGATTCGTGAAGTAAAAGAAAAAGAAGAAACCTCATCTTCTTCCCAACTCAACTATCTTTTATGTCCATACAAAATTTCTTAAATTATTTAAAAAAAAAATAAAAATGGCTTCTCTTTTGAACTCTGAGTCACTTGATTACTCTTTCCATGGCTACCCCTTTGGCCTCAAACTTGTCTTTCTCAACTTGTTTCTATTTGAAGCGAAGTTTCCTCGGCATCCATCCCAGGACTTCACTTGTTGCTTTCAATGGCGTCAGAGACTTTCATAAATTGTCCAGTTTCAAGAAATCTGACACACCCATTCCAGATCATACACATAACTCAAGGTTCTTGCAAATGAGTTTTCAAGAAACTTGCTTCACTGGACAGATTTCAGTTAAATCTATGGGTGCAGGAAGTGGCAGTACTTCAACAATCTCCCACACTGTACGTATCGCATTTCTTTTCTTTAGCAGTTTTGTTTATCTAGTTTATTTAATAATCGAAATTAATGCATGACAGGTGTTTGGGATTTTGCACTTAGTGGTATCACTTGGGATAATACTTGCAACGGACAAATTCTTGAAAAAGGCATTTGTGGCTGCGGCCATCAAGTTTCCAAGTGCTTTGTTTGGGATGTTTTGCATATTCTCCATTCTAGTGGTTCTGGATTCTACAATCCCAGCCACTGCAACATGTTTGATGAACTTCTTTGAACCGGCGCTTTTGTTCATTCAGAGATGGCTTCCATTGTTCTACGTTCCATCTCTGGTTGTTTTGCCTCTTTCTGTTAGAGATATTCCTGCTGCTTCTGGTGTTAAGATTTGCTTCATAATAGGTACCTCATTTTCATATTCTCTTCGTTTTTGCTTTTGATGTGCTTGTTTAACATCTTCTTTAATGTTTACTATAACTTTGCTGACAAGTATAAGCAAACCACACAAATGTAGCCATTTCATACCCACAATAATAGCATTTCTACTTTGTTTCTACATCTGACAGTGTATTCATTTCTCACATCTCGATAAATAAAGTGAAAAAAGACAAGAACTCTTTATGCTGTTTTTTTTTCCCTTTTCTAATTACCAAATATATAAATATTGTTAGCTAGCTTAATATTGTTGTTTGGGATTCGAATCCTTCCACATGTATCTATTATTTGTGTCTTCATTTGTTTTGCAGTTTGTATTTGAATCCACATTTTTACTCAGGCTTGGTCCACGTGAAATCCCTGTTAGTCTTACATATGAACTTAGCCTGGATCATATATGGCTACCATTATGGATTTTATCACAACATCTTGCTATAAATTATCTTGAGGACGGAGTTTTAACAATTTAAACTAACATCAGAATTGTATCAGGCTATCTATCCTGTGTTTACTATTAGTTCTTAGGCTCAATGATGATTTTATTTGTACAATGAATTCAGCAGGTTTGTTTCTTAAATGAAACAAGTCATGTAGTTGTGGCAAGTCCACAAACCGAAAAAGTAACATTGCCAACATTACCCTTTTTTTTCTTAACAATTCTTTGAGTTTATTGTTTTATTCGTATTGTCCATATCTGTAGGCTACTAATCAACCCCTCTTTGTGTTGACAATATTTGACAAACAAAAAAAGAAGAAGACAAAAGCAACATGAAGATATATATTTAGCTGTCCATTCTTGCACCCTCATTTTATCTATCAGCCTGATCAGTGTTGCTCACACGTTAGCCATTGACCACTAGAGGACAACCATCTTTATACAACTTTAGTTATGCACTAAATGATGCCTTCTTCCATTTATGTCTATGGATAATGCCTTATTAACAATGCTGTTTAATACCTGTGTAGTTCCACCATTCCTAAACTATACAGGTATTAACTTGAACTATCTAGTCAGGTTACATGTATTCTCTGAAGCTTTGGTAAAATTAATAGAAAAATTCTTCATTCAGGTTGTTGTAGTCAATAAGTGCAAGTTCGGACAAACAGAACTAACAAAAACCAATTGGTAATGGAAAGGCCTTCCGAAATTCAAGCAGAAATATGCTTTGCGCTGAAAAAGTTGCAGAAGAACTTTATAAAGAATTTACATCTAATCTATGCTAGAATTCCATTGCTATTGTACTCTGTATTTGTACAAAGATGTTTTAGTATATACTAAAATGGTCATTGAAACATTGATATTAAGCTGTTATACCATAAGAAGTTTAAGACCTACTCAAATAAAAGTGTTATTGAACAAATTACTAATTATTTGAAAAAGAAATTATCATAAACCTGGTCTGGTATCCTTCTTTCTGATTAAGAAACAATTATTGAGGTAAAAAATTATTCTTGCTGTCAAGCTCATATTTGCATTTACATTTCTGCATGTGAACCTTTTTATTGCGTTAGAGGTTTGATGCAATAGCATGTTAATGTGTATTGGTCTTCTGCAGTCGGTGGGTGGTTGGCTTCGCTTTGCGTTGCAGGTTTTATGGCTATTGCAGTGAGGAAAATTGTGAAAACAGAAATGATAGATGCCGAGCCTATGGCTAAACCCTCGCCTTTTGCTCCAACAGAAGTGTGGTCGTGGAGTGGGGTCTTTCTTATTTCATTTGTCACTGCATTATTATATCCAACAGCCCTTGGGACAACTGCTCGAACATGCCTTCCATTCCTACTTGCATCCACTGTGTTAGGCTACATGGTTGGTTCTGGGTATAATTTCACTTTCCTCCAGTTTATTTTGACAAATATGTTTGTAAACAAGAAGGAATAAGATAAATTCTTTAATTCTTAATTGTAAGTTTCAGAATAGTATAGATTTAAAGTTTTCTTCTGTTGTTTGAAAATCTCACCTTTGCGTCACATTTTGCCTTCAAGGTTGCCATCTAATGTGAAGAAAGTTTTCCATCCAATCATCTGCTGTGCACTATCTGCAGATTTGGCAGCACTGGCTTTTGGTTACCTTTCCCGATCTGGACTTGATCCTGTTTTAGGTAGTACTCCAAAATTTTAGTTTCTAATATTGTTCATTTCATTGACCTTCTTCTTGGGTAAAGAAAGTTATTATTTGTTGAATTACAACCTACAACACGTTAAGAAATTAAAAAGTCATATTACAAGATAAATTAATACGTTATGTTAGGTTGCGGCTAGATCCAAAAGCTTAAGCTTGTAGGTAATAGCCCAAACAATAGTATTTAAGCACTCTAACACACCCTCTTAGGTGCAAGATCAATGAGCTTGTCATGTGGACTAAACTCTAGTATGAACAAAATTCATATTCAAAATAAATGTAGAAAATTGCAATCATGCGAATTTGGAAACTCCTAATAAAACTGATACCATATTAGATTATGCTAGACCCAAAAGTTTAAGCTTATAAATGAAGGCCTATGCAATAGTATTTAAGCACTCTAACGTTTAACGTTTGCATGATTCCAGTCCTCTATCTTTTCATGCTTTACTTTTTCTTTTTTCTCTGTTTTGCTTGAATTTCATTGTTTTCCTTATTTATCATCTTTAGCCATGTTATGTAATTATCGAAAAGGAAAAGGCTAGAATATCATCAAGATATCATATGAATCTACAAGATAAAATTAATGGGAAAACATGAATTGTTTAAACGAACATGTTGTATCATTTTAAATTATTATCTCTATCATGTATACTTTGTTTAGGGACAAATGGTTTTAGTATTACTAATCATTTCTGAAGTGTGGAGCAAGAAATGTATATAAATTGAGAATTAGCATAAGAAATGTTGAGAATCGGATCATCTACCTGCAATAATGCGAGAATCAAAGCACCTTAATGCAGTGAGCAATTAAAGAGGATTAAAGAGTTGATTTCATAATTACAAGGTGACAGAGTGACAGTTAGAGGTGTCAAATGTAGGTGGCCCGAGCCTAGCCCTCAAATTAAGGGCCTGGCTCGCACCCAAGCCCTTTGTTCTAGTGGGTAGGGCCTGAATATTAAGGCCTGCGAGCCAGAAGGGTCGGGCTTGAGGGCAGGGCCGAGCCTAAAGAATTGAAAATTTTTACAAAAATTACATATAAAAAGGCAAAAGCCCTGCGGGACGCCCAAGCCTGCTCGACGCCCAAGCCTGCTCTGGATAAGGCTCATGAGCAAGGCAGGGTATAATGAAAACGTTGAAGGCTTGACCCGTGCCCGACCCTCTAACCCAGCTGGACCCAAAAATTACAGCTCAGCTCAGCCTGGCCATTTGACAACTCTAGTGACAGTGAATTAGGGACAAAATCCAGAAGGAATTTAACAATATCTAAATTAAGTTTCTCACTTCTGAACAAGATAAAGTCTGAGGATCTTTGGGTAGATTATTAGATACAAGGGCATTCAGACAAGATTGAATTCCCTTGAAGGCAGTGAAACAATGTACTATGTTCCATGATCAAGTTCAGATGCCTGCATCGTATTGCTAAGATATTGCCAATTGAATAGAGATATCATGAAGGTACTGCATATAATGAACTCAAAAACTCATATACCATTGTGTCAAACAGATGATCTATTGCTTAAAACTTTGGCAGAGATACCAAGCCAAGATTAGGTATGAGTGTCACAATATACATAAGGCAGCCATGCCTAATGGTGTATCACAGTGGACATAAGATCTTTAACATGTTAGTAAATGAAAATCTATATAGTTGTAGAAGATGCGTTGATACTGTGAGGGAAGGTGTAATGGTTTTTGATCTATATGATGCCAATTGTTGTTGCAGTATTATTGTTTTAGTTCGGTATGTGACACATATCTTCATTTGGATATGGTAATTTTTCTTTCAATATACACAGGTAATTACTTAACAAAGGTGTCATCCAATCCTGGAGCTGGTGATGTCCTAATGGGGTTTTTGGGATCTGTCATTCTCTCCTTTGCCTTCTCAATGTTTAAGCAAAGAAAGGTAACTGCCTAGTCTTTACATATTATGATCTTAGGATTTTCCCATTTGTAGTACTTATATTTTTAGTAGTTTGATCTTGGTGAGTTAAAGGCAACGCTGTCCACTTAAGCATCTAATGGAGGTTTGTGATTTGTCAATGATTGACAAACACTATAAAATAGAAAGGACACCAATTGGTCTGTTGATTTTAAGGGTTTATCAGGCTGTGATTTATCACAACCAGAATCTCGTAATTATATAATTTGAATCTTTTGATGTATCTACACAAACAATATGTTAACCTTTTTGTTTTGTAATTGAAAATAATATGCTAGAAAGTCTAGAAAAAAACAAAAATAGTTAATAAGCAACTGAGGAGTCAGGATAGGTTAATCTTGATGCAAGAGGTATAAGAATTTAGACTTTAAAGTGCTGGTCTACTTTTTTATGTGCACCTAATCCAGCAGCCCAAATTTGACCGCCAATCCTAGTATAAGATTCACATTAATGGATACCCTGCTTGCCACAACAAAATTTTACATTCATTCTGTTTTCCGATTTAGTATGTAACTTCTTTGTCCACTGATGCTCTGAAATAAATCATTTTTTCATGAACTGATGTCATTGCTCTGTACTTGTGCAGCTTGTAAAGAGGCATGCAGCTGAAATTTTCACATCTGTCATTGTATCAACATTATTCTCATTATATTCGACCGCTCTTATTGGACGTCTTGTTGGGTTAGAACCAACTTTGACTGTTTCGATTCTACCCAGATGTATAACTGTGGCATTAGCCCTCAGCATTGTGTCTCTATTTGAAGGTAAGACAATAAATTATGTATTCTGAACTATGAGGTGGGGAATCATCTCTCCTGATAATCTATGCTGTAGCTAAACATACAATTGAGAAACTAAACACAGTAGTTAGAAAAGAGCTGAGTTGCAATCTGTTTCTAAGATTTGCTGTTTATGTTTCACAACTCTAATTATATAATGCAGTGCCTAAGTGAGTGCATACACTACTTTTATCCAACTAATAGATCTGAGAGAATCACTATCCAAACTGCTTGTAGGTGCCAATTCATCTCTAACAGCTGCTGTTGTGGTCGTAACTGGTTTGATTGGGGCAAATTTTGTGCAAGCAACACTTGACAAATTACGGTTTCGTGATCCTATTGCTCGAGGAATAGCAACAGCATCTAGGTATGTGCACTTCCATGGTTGTTAATTAGTGGAAATTAACCAAAAAATGTCTCTGCCTGCCTTGTGCTTCTCAGCCTTTGTCTTAGATATCAATAATGTCATCTTTGGTTTGTAAATTAGTGGAAAGGTTACTTACATCTTGATTATTCATATGTTTCTCTGAAGGATTTGTAGCAAAAAGAACAGGCATTTGAAACATAAAATGTGTCTTAGCTATGCTATCATGGTTCAAAGGACAATGAAATTGCCTGAGCTGGTAATTCAACTTTAGAATAGAATGCTGCAGGAAGAGTTTTATTATTCAGACAATTCAGTTTAGAGCTTTTAGGTTTTCCATTCTACAGCTTAGGAATTTGGTTCCCCTCATCTTCTTCTCTCTTAACAGTGGTTATAAACTTATATATTAACAATCTTAAACATAAGCAATCAAAGAAGGTTAAGATAAAGAGAAGTTACATTGCCTATGGATCCTGGCCATAAGTGAATTGAGAATCTAGGAGTTATTTCTTTGCGATGGAAGGAATATTTAGTTCACAGTTAAGAGGTCTCTAGCCAACTAGTTCCATTAAAAGTTTATATAAATTCAATTTACTTTGACAAATGTGACATGTCCTTTGTACATCTTGATTAAGTGTTGATTAATTTTTTTTTCCTTTCTTCCGCTACCGGTCTGACGAACGAGGCTCTAGCAACCAGATTCTGAGTATTTTATATATCATAATTTTAGATTAAAAATCTGTTCTAATTTTATATATCATAACAATGGATGGTTCAGATTGAGTTTTTGTTTAAACTTTTTTCAGTGCTCATGGACTGGGAACAGCAGCTTTGTCAGCTAAGGAACCTGAGGCTCTCCCATTCTGTGCCATTGCTTATGCTCTTACTGGTATATTTGGCTCTTTGATTTGCTCAGTTCCAGCAGTCAGGCAAAGCTTGCTTGCTATAGTTGGATGAATCATGGGAAGGTTATTTTTTTTTTTTTTTTGTCAACCATCTATCATTGTGTCACTAATAGTATGGTGTATATAAGTTAAAATTAAGATTTTGTAACACAATCCAATAATACTAATAATGCTTAAATTCCATTGCTTTTTGGGTTCTTGTTGAGTTTAAGATTTTCTGTTGCTGCATTTTGCATATTTTTATATCAACATAAGACTTGTTTATGCATTATAGAAAAATATGATTATCATTAATTTGATTCAACTTTTTGTTAGCTTTGTAATTTCTATACATCTAAAATATATAAATTCATTTGATTAATTTGTTGAGTGTAGAAACTATTTTTTTTCAGATTTTTTTAAGACAAAATATTTATCGAAAAAAAAGTGTCACGAATTTGAAATTTGTTTAATTTTTTACAAAATGTATATTTTAATGGTGCATGGCACCATACACCAAAGGAATCCCATATGCAAATTTGTATGATTATCTTTTCTTAATGTCTTATATATTTTTCTTCATTAATATCTTTTAAATATTTATAGTAGTACTTATTTCTTAATAAGTACATAAATAAATATTAAATTTCTACTATTAAATGTATCTAATAAATAAGATATTTATTATTAAAAAAATTTCTCTGTAGTATATTTCTTTATAAAATAATTAAAATAATACATATCTTTTTTTTTTTTTTTGAACTACAGCGAACAACTAAAAGGTAAATTGTTTCTTATCACTTAGATGCATCTACATCCTTAATGATCCGAATATTGTTATAATCTATATATTTTGATCTAAAAATTTCTATATATATTCCCTTTATGTGAAAATAAAATTGATCCATAAAATCATATTTTCGATATTTGTTAACAAAAAGAAGATATATTTAAGTAATATAATTGGAGCATCTCTAATGCAAATATGTATTTTTGTATATCTAAATAGTGTCACATCAGCATTTCTAGATAATATGAATCCATCTTGTCAAAAAAATTATAGAAATACATATTCACTTCTCCAGTTTAAGTATCTAAATAGTAATTTTGAACCAATTATCACAAGCCATTTGTCACACATTCTCTCCAATTCAATATAACAATTAAATGTATTGAGAAAATGTTAAAATTATTTTGGTGGAAAAAGTTATTGAGATATCGATGCATCAATTAAATGATTGAGAAATCCTAGCCAGCATATCAAGAAGGATATCTATAATTAGAAACTGTACTTGATATTCTCTAACTTTTTTTTTGCCACATCATATCAATGTTGAAGTTACATAATTACATTAGAGAGAGAGTTTTTTTTTTTAACTTTTTCAATATAAATCTTATGTGACACTTAATTTTCTCAAAATGCATAATAACATTGGAGATGCTCTTAGGTTTTTTTTTTTTTTTTTAAATCTAAAACTTTATGGGTCAAAGGATTATTGGGATCTACTGAGATCAAACATGGTCCGGATAGTTACTTCTAAATTGGAAGCTGCTTCCAATATTATGGAGATGTCTCTTCATACTTATTGTGGTTTTATTGCCAAAGATGGGAGAATATATAAATATTTGCTTAATAATGATAAAAGTTAAGGTGTCCAGCCTTTCAAACCCAAAAGTTAAAATCGTGGTTTAGGGATGACAGCAGGTCGGGTTCGGACATGTTTGGCCAAAGCTAAACCCAAACCTACATCATTTTATGACATCTAAATCCACTCATTTGCAGGTTTAGGTGCGGGTTTGTACCCACGTATTTGACTTAAACCTATACCCGCCTATGAGTCCGTATAATCTTGCGGGTTTGAATTTGCACCTGCGGGTCCAAAATCTCGAAACAAAAAATAAAATAAAAATACTTTTACAAGTATTAAATTATATTCAAATATCAAATTTTATTATATTTAAATTTATAATAACAAAATAAAAATATTAAGAATATTTATAACATTCTTAGTTTTTTAAAGGGGTACAATTACAAAATCAACAACTGCCGAGACCTGCCGAGATTAACCACTAAACGCACGGCCTTGATATCTACTCCCATAACGGGAGAATATTATGCACTAACCACTTTACTACAAGTAGATGTGCATATTTATAACATTCTTAAAGTCTATTATAAGTTCATAAAATTTTAAATTTAAATTTATTATATATCTTTTAAATTTATACGAGTTAGCGGATTCGGTTATTGATTTTTTTGGAACCCAAATCCACATCGGGTTTCAATTTACATCTAAAGGACTAAACCTGCTTAAGAAAATTTACATCCACCCATTACGAGTGAAAATCCATGAATTTGTGAATTTGCGGTTGAAATTGTCATCCGTACGGTGGTTTCAAATGGTATAATTCCCGACATCTTAAATTTATAAGGGAATTTAGTAAAATTGCCCAAACAGTAGTCAACAATTGCAAAACTACCCAGGGTCCACTAATTTTTGCAACCTCTACCCAAAGACTTTGTTTGGACAAATTTGCCTTTACTTTTACATTTGACCCAGGCTCCACGTTTTGACTTTACATTTTTGACTAAATTGTTTTTACTGTTGTGAATCTCAACTGTTGTTCATCGCTGAAGCTGTTCGTCTTCTTCGTTTGTGTTCTGTGCTGCTGTTTGTCTTCTTTGTTTCGTCTTCTTCGTTTCGTTTGTGTTTGCAGGTTCCACTGTAGTCGCGTTCTTCTTCGACCATAGTAAGGAAATCGTCTTCTTCTCCAAAGTAAGGAAAAATTTCTTCTTGTGATTATTTGTTACAAATCATTGTTTTGGGTATCGGGCCATGTTTGGCGATGGTTTTGTTTCATCGGGCCACTGTGTCTAAGTGGCCCGATGAAACAAAACCATCGGCCAGCTGAGACCCGATGATTTTTTTATCGGGTCACAGCAACAAAATCGTCTCCTTCTTCCGTGGTAACATTCCACACCGATTGAAAATAAGGAAAAACGTTTCTTCATGATTTTCTTCTGATTTTTTGTGTAGAAATTTGTATTTTGGGCATCGGACCACGGGGTGACCGATGGTTTTGTTTCGTCGGGCCAGTATCTCAGTGGCCCGATGAAACTAAACCACGGCCAGCTCAGACCCGATGAGTTTTTCATCGGGACACTGTGACGAAACAAATCCATCGGCAGCAGTGACCGATGATTTTATTTTTGTAGGACACAGTGGCTCGATGAAACTAAACCATCGGTCATCTGTGACCCGATGAAAACTCATCGGGTCTTCGCTAGCCGATGGTTTAGTTTCATCGGGTCACAGTGGTCATCGGGTCTTTGCTGGCCGATGGTTTTGTTCGTAGGACACAGTGGCCCGATGAAACTAAACCATCGGCCAGCTGGACCCGATGAAAACTCATGCGGGTCACAGGCTGGTCGAAGGTTTGTTTCGTCGGGTCACAATGGGCGATGGTTAGTTTCATCGGGCCACTGTGTCCTACGAAACAAAACCATCGGCCAGCGAAGACCCCGATGAAACAAAACCGTCGCCAGCCGTGGCCCTGATGATTAAATTCATCAGGCCACGCCGCGACCCAATGGTTTTGTTTCATGGTGGCACCGTGGCCCTATGAAACAAAACCGTCGGGTCGCGGTGGCCCGATGACCTTTAATCATCGGGCCACGCTGGCGATGGTTTTGTTTCATCGGCCCGATGAAACTAAACCATCGGCACAGCCTGCAACCATCCCCATGAAACATTGTTTTGAAATCAAAGCATCGGGCCACCGCGACCCGATGGTTTTGTTTCATGATGGCACCGTGGCCCGATGAAATAAAACCGTCTGGCCGCGGTGGCCCGATGACATTTAATTATCGGGCCACCTCTGGCAGATGGTTTTGTTTCAACGGGCCGATGAAACTAAACCATTGGCCAGCCTGCAACCATCACCATGAAACAAAACCAGATGAAATCAAAGCATCGGGCCACTGCGACCCGATGAAATTAAATCATCGGGCCAGCCTGGTTTGATGAAATAAAATTTATATTTATAAGCGTTATTTTTTTAGTTTGTTGATAAATTCGAATTTGTTTTTTTGCAGGCTAATATTCAATGGCAAGTGACAAGTTGATTGACATATGAAAATTAAGGAAAAAATTTTTTTCCATGCCAAAATGACGACGTATTCTAAATGGGGTTGCTTCGGGCTGATTAAGAGTAAACTGACGGAACGTCAACAATAAAAAATAAGAGGAATATGCTTTGGGCATTTTTAGATGTTAATGAAATATCCTTCACGGGTCAATTTTGTCATCACATTTTGTTGCGGGAGTGCCATAAGGACAAGGCTGAAAATGAAATGTGGTTTGTGATTGGTGGGAATACAATACGGTTCAGTGCAAACGAGTCTTGCCTTGTGAGCGGTCTACGTCTTGGGGATACAGTCGTCCTTACTATACATGAAGATGATATATGTAGAATTCGCCAGAAATATTTTAAGGGAGCGAAAAAGGTCACTGGAACCAAATTGCAAAGTTTGTTTGAACTTCTGGAGGAAGAAAATGATGATGATGATGACATGATTAAACTTGCTTTGTTACTGATCTTAGAGATGACATTGCTTGGAAAAGACTTGAGGACGAAGGTCAAATATTGGGCAATGAAGTTAGTTGATAATTTAGAAGACTTCAATCGGTTCCCATGGGGTTCCTATGTATATTCAAGGACATTAAACTCTTTATCGACCTGTTGCAAAGGTCGAGA
>CM010608.1:35021705-35402912 GCA_003430845.1 Xanthoceras sorbifolium
ATTTAATTGTTCATTAGAGAATCAATGGTACTTAAAGGAAAAGATATTTCTAAAGGGGTATAACGGACTTTATGACCCAGCGCTAGTTATGAACTATTTGTGGAGGATCACACTATATGAAATTAGCTATATCAATGGACATTGAGACTTCAGATTGTATAAACACATCTACAGCTTTGAGAGTGTAGCCTCGGGTTTTTAGTGGAATAACTCCGAGGTTAATAATCGTAAAATATTAATTAAAGAGTTTTAATTAATATTACTAAGTATTATTGGAGCTCAAAATTGTGGGTCCATTAGGTCCCCTTGCTAGCTCTTATGGTTGTTGGTAACGAGGGTCACGGTAGATTAATTGGATGGTCCAATTAATAGTATTACGAAAGTAATGCTATTTAATAAAAGAGAATAATTAAATAATGTGATTATTTAATTAATTAAATATTTAATAAAATAATAGAAATTAATAATTAATAATTATTAGTTCTATTTATTAAATATGAGGTCATGTGATTAAATAATGACTAGGACAAAAGAATTAAAATAATTAGATTATTTTAATAGTTTAAAATGTCACAGGTTCAAGTCTTTAGGGAGACTAAAAATAAATAGGATTTAGAATCCTATTTTGACTTGGTCAAATTAAAACCCTAAATGACTACTATATAAGTGTTATATAGATAGGAAAAAACCTAACCTAACACACAAGTGGAAAAGAAAGAGAATTCGGCTACCAAAGAGAGAAGAAAAGAGAAAATCTCACTCTTTCCTCTTTTGCAGGATTCAGCTGGCGTTCTTTTAACATGACCTCCATCTCTTGCCGTGACGTGCCCACACACACGTTGTCAGACCGCGGGTCATAGCTCGGAAGATCTAGTGGTAGATCGAGGAATCAGAAAAAAGAAAATCAAGAAAAAGGTATATAGTTTCTAAAGTCTTTTTCTGCGTATATACAGGAACTCGTTCCTGATTGAAAAAGGTTTCAATATAAGAAAAATTTTTGAAACCCAATTCCGCATGTTATACGATAATCAAAATCTTTTCTAAAACTCCCTTCAACATTTTGAGAAACCAAAGGGAAATGATTACTGCCCTAGACACGAAGACTGAGACCAGTGGAGGGAAGCCATGTGCATAAGGGACAACCGCCACTGCGTAGCGTTTAATGAAAGACACTTGAACCATTTTGAAAGATCAATGAACGCAGGAAAAATGAGGCCACTCGCCTAAAAGGCTTGCTGGAAACGCCTTAGATCTCCCCCTTATCCAACAAATGCCACGTCGCCAAAGGACCTTTCATTCATTAGCGAAACAGTCCCCTCATGAAAAGAATTCTTGCAGCTACTCTAGGAAGATCAAATTAAGATCCACTCGTTGACAAGGATAAGGATAAATTCCCTCAGAAAAGCTTTCTCTCAGGAATTTAGAGGGTATTGTTGTAGGGAGATCTTTCACAAGCATTACCACGTCATTACCAAATGACTAAAACATTGTCGAATGAACCACTTGCACCCAGGCCTTCAAGATAACGATAAAACTACATCACTTCGTTCTGTTATCGTCGGGATAACCCCCGCCACTATGAGAACTTGCCTCGAACGAGCAAATGCTCGCAAGATAATTGCAAGCATGCAGCTAAGAATCAGCCAAAACGTAAAGCCAGCAATTACCGTACTACAATTGACACCGTGGCGCGCCAACCTGGTATCATCAATAGGTCCTGTCGAAGTCAGAGACCTGTCATCATGGGCAATAGATAAATTAAATGCTTAGGTAGCCCAGACTACCTTTGGGCTATCCATAGACAATCTCCCCAAGAACCCAGAACTTACACTTTTAGGGTAACAATCCTTCTAATCACGTTAGGGGAGAAAATTGAGGAAACCTAGAAAGTTGGAAACAGGGGGAAGACGGTTAGGACTATAAAGAGGAAGACAAGGAGGATTAAAGTGTAAGCAATTGGATACTCTCACCAACCCTAAAAAGTATTTAATCTGTTCTTTTCTCTTGAAGGAAGGACACTGACTTCATCGTCGGAGGTTGATCGCCGGCTAAAATCCGGCATCTCTCACCGATCTTTCTTTGTCTTAACAGGGTAGCGGTTAGTGAAAGCCCTTTCCGAGAAGCTCTTGATTCCTGCGATAACTCTCTCTGCAGGCCCATCACAACCTAACACCCATATTCGACCCAACAGACCACTAAACAACCTTACATGGTCTAATTGACCTTCGTTGACTACATGATCCATTTTTCTCTCTCAACAAGTATGTATGTGTTTTACTCACGTTTTTGAATTTTTAATTTTTTATAAGAACTATTTTGGGTCCTCTTGCTTGCTTTTCTCTATGAGGAAATGAGTATGGAGGGAGTTGTCCTTAAAGTAGCCCTCTTCCCTTTGTGGCAGTAGATTGGGTCTTATTTTTCTGCCTTCTTCTTCCTTTCTCTTTTATTTTCTTCTGTATCCTCTTGTTTTCTTTGTTTTGGGATAGGTTTCTTGTGTTCTTTGTTTCTTTTGCTTTTAGTTCTTATGGATGCTGAGGAGATTTTCAATGTCTATAAATCCCTTACTCTTTCTGATGAGGATGGGCCTGTTCTTATTATTAGTGGGGAAACACAGCAGAAAGGGGTACGAAGGCTGAACTGCTGTTTACTGGGGAAGGTATTGTCTCGGAAAAAAAAATTAATTGAAAGGCATTCAAGATTATCATTTAACAGATATGGAATATTGTTCATAGAGTTAAGATAGAATTGGTAAGGGAAAAGTTGTTTGTGTTCTATTTTAGTACTTTAGAGGATAAAGTCTATGTGCAATCTAGAGGTCCGTGGCATTTTGACAAGAGTTTAATTATGCTTGAGGAACTCATGGGAGCTGGAAAGATCTTGAAGATGAAGTTCCAGAAATCAGAATTTTGGATCCAGATTTACAACGTTCCACTGATGTGCATAAATAAGAAGGTTGCGAAGATGCTAGCTGAAACCATTGGTGAGGTGGTAGAGGTACCACTGGAGCCTAAAGACTGTTGGGGAAAGTTTATGAGAGTAAAAGTTAGAATTGATGTCTCACATCCTCTCAAGAGGGGATTACGTGTTTGGCTCTCTAATTTTGAGATGATGATTACTGTTCTTCTGCATTTTGAAAGATTGCCAGAGTTCTACTTTGTCTGTGGTTTGTTAGGTCATTTTTTTAGGAATGTTCGAATAAAATGGTAAGAATAGAGGCAATGGGTAGTTCCTCTCCAAAATTTGGGGAATGGTTGCGAGCCCCTGTTCTTGTAAGATCTAATGCCAGGACTCAACATGGAAGTTCTTCGAGTGGGAAACCTAGTGGCAGGTCTGGAGAGGAGAATTTTCAAAGGGATCAAAGTAAGAAGCAGGTTCATAAATTGGTTGATGAAACTTAGGTTATTGCTGAGTGAGGAGATGGTGGAGGAAGAAGCTTGATGATGGTTCAGAGTAGAGCTCAGGGGACTCTAGGTTGGTAGTTTGTTACATTTAGATGATGAGGTGGATTCGGTTACGAATGTGGGGCCAGCTATAAAAGAATATCGAGCAAAGACACTATACTTCAAGATTTTCTGTGATCCAAGAATAGGACAAGTGGTGACAGAGATTGTTAGTGAGGTTAAAATTGGAATATAGTTGTTAGTGAGGCTGGAAAAGGAACTTTGTTGTTGGGTGCTGGAGAAGGGGAAACAGTGGGAATTGAGAGAACTCGATTTAATCCCGAGCCTGATAATTTTTTGTTAACTGGGCTTGTTTGTGCTAAAGGGGATAAAATTGAGAGTGGTGGGTCTGAAGCCATTATGATGTTATTACTTGGGCCTTAGAAAGTAGTCATATGGAAGGAGTTAATATTGATTCAAGCCCAATCACTTACTCAAGTAAAAGATGAAAGAAAGTGGCTAAAAATAATCATAGACAGGTACTGGGTCCTTTAAGTTCTGTCTAGAAACTTCTTTTAGCTAGGAGAAAGAACAAAAATTGCAGTCGATCCCCAGCTCAAAGATCTCTGATCATTAAGGTACTGGCATCAAAAAGAAGAGTGATGACATTTCGCTAGTTGACGGGGAAGATAAAAGACTTAAACACGCTTATGTTTCTTCTATTATATTGATGGAGCCTGATATTCAGACCTGCCAAGAGCCATGAAACTACTTTACTGAAACGTACGGGGGTTTGGGGAACCCTTGTGCGTTAGCAAGGCTCAGAAGGGTCCTTAAGAATTTTTTCCCAAACTTAGTTTTTCTCAGTGAAACTAAACTCTGAGGTTCTAGTGCTGGTAATTTAAGAGTTATGTTGGGTTTTAAAAATGGCTTTTGGGTTGATAGTGAAGGTAAAAGTGGTGGGTTGATGCTTTTATGGAATGAAGAGATAGAGGTCTTTATCCTTTCTTTCTCTAAAGGGCATATTGACTCGTCTGTTAGTAGTGATTTTAGAGGTGTTTGGAGATTCACAAGATTTTACAGCAATGCTTATCAGTCTCAAAGGGATCAATCTTGGGAACGTCTTAGGCGTTTGAAGTTGTTAGGGGGGGGGGGGGGAGGAAGAATTTAACGAAATCCTCCACTCGAATGAGAAGAAAGGTAGTTCAAATAAAAGTGCAGCTGGGATGGCTAAGTTTAGATGTGTTGTTGATGATTGCAACTTTATGGACCTGGGATTTTCTGGTCCTTCTATGACCTGAAACAGTAAAAGATCTGGGGGACCAATGTTCAAGAACGTTTGGACAGAATTTTGGCCAATTTGAACTGGAAACAGATTTTTAAAGAGGCTACAGTTCAGTATTTACAATTCTAGTTTTCTAATCACAAGCCTGTTTTGGTTAGGTTGGATGGGATTGAGGGTAATTGTCTTGTCAACAAGGGTAAAAGGTTCAAATTTGAACCTTACTGGCTCAAAGATAATGATTGTAAATCGATTGTTAGCATTACTTGGAGAGAGGTAGGAGGTAGTAGTGATTCTTCTTTAGAGATCCTTAAAAAGAAACTTGGTTATTGTGCTGTTAAGCTAGTTTCTTGGAGTCGAAATAAATTCAGATCTCTTGGTAAGCTGATTGCTTCTATGCAAAAAGAGCTAAACTCTCTTCTCAATGGGAATTTTCGTGAGGATTCTATGTTGCAGATTAAGACTCTTAAAGCTACTCTAAGCAGTTTATTAGCCAATGAGGAATTGTATTGGCATTAGAGGTGTAGAGCTGATTGGTTGTATGCTGGTGATAAGAATTCTAAATTTTTTCACTTCAAGGCATCTACTAGGAAAAAGAAAAACACTTTCAGAGGTTGATTGATGATAATAGGGTGTGTCATTCTAAGCCTGTTGGGATTCATAAAACAGTCTGTAAGTACTTCAGTTCTGTCTTTACTTCTGGTAGGCCATCTTCTTCTGATTTGGAGAAAGCTTTTAGGTTCATTAGACCTAGAATTGATTTTGATCTGATGAATATTCTGAATACTCCTTTTGATGCAGCAGAAGTGAAACAAGCTCTCTTTAATTTGGGTCATGTAAAGGCCCCGGGCCCAGATGGTTTTCCGGCTTTTTTTTTCCAAAGGTATTGGGATGTTGTTGGAATGTATGTTACTAGTGTTTGTTTAAAGGTTCTTAATGAAGATATTTCTATTAGAGGGTTTAATACCACTAATATAGTCCTTGTTCCAAAGAAAAAAGAAATCCCTTCTTGATGAAAGACTTTAGACCCATCAGTCTATGTAGAGTGGTCTATAAGATAGTTACCAAGACTATAGTTAATAGGTTGAAATTGATCTTAACAAAATTAATCTCCCTTTCCTAAAGTGATTTTGTTCTTGGGAGATTAATTTTTGATAATGTGATGACAACTTTTGAGTTACTGCATTCTATTAATAAGAGAAAGAAAGGTAAAAAAAAAGCCTTACAGCTCTGGAATTGGATATGAACAAAGCCTACGACCGTATGAAGTGGAGGTTTTTGAAGTGCATCTTAGAAAAAATAGGGTTTCCCTTGCAGTTAGATTTCTATAATTTGGGACTGTATCTCTACTCTTTCTTTCTCTTTTGTTATTAATGGTGAGGTAGTTGGTAAAGTTACCCCTTCTAGAGGCTTGAGATAGGGCTGCCCCTATCCCCATATATGTTCTTATTTTGTGATGAGGCTTTTTCCTCTTTAATCTACGGTGCTGAGTAGGATGAGAGGTTGTTGGGTTTTAGGTACTGTTATGGTAGCCCTCTTGTTAGTCACTTATTCTTCGTAGGTGACAGTATTTTGACTGATAGTTGTGCCTCTCTAAGCATGTTTTTAAGGTTTGTGAAAGGGGTTCTGGACAGCAAGTAAATCTGTAAAAATCTTCTGTCACATACAGTGTTCAAGAATGAGCTAGGCGCTAAACGTTCAATGGCTTAGTGCCTAGGCGCGCTAGGCACTGAGTAACGGTTCCTCGGTGGGTCAACGGTCAACGTGTTGATCAAACCATTGACTACCTAGAAAAATATCTTGTATGACCTGTATTTAACAATTTATATATAAATGCACCTAAAGCAAAAATAAATAAGTCATTCCAAACAATTACCTCATGAATAAACATGTTCCAAATAATCCAAACATGTTGCAAACATATCCAAAGGATTAAAAGATTCAAAACATAATATAAATATGAAACAATAAAATAATAATCCAAAATCCTAAACTAAGCATCATGATCAAACTCTTCTTCTCCATATTCTTTCATTACACGCTTTTCATCGGACTCAAAGTCAACATCAACATGATTTTCCTCTTCCTCCTCACCCTCCATTACGAAGTCATCTTCATGAAGATCTCTCTGTGTCACCCTTGAACTCCTTTTAGGTTGTAAAATGTCATCTACACTGGTTGCATCATCTATCATTTGCCAAGTTAGCCCCGTTCCGGGCGCTACTTCATCATCATCACCACCACCTTCTTCAACAATTCATTCTTGTGCATTGGTAGCTTCGGCATCCTTAGCAAGAATGATATCCACATCCTTTTCCTTAGCTCTTTTTTACTTGTTCCTCAACTTGGAATTGAATTGGACATAGACTAGATTATTCAACCAATTCACATCTGGTCTATTCCTTTTCTTTGTATGTATCTACACAATAAGAATGATAATAAATCAATAAAATAATAAATTGTTAGTTAATAGTTACTTTGTAAATTTTATAGTGAACTAGTGGTGCACTCACTCTTTCAAAAGTGCTCTAATTTCGTCACATCCGGAGGAACTCGTGGGAAATGAGAGAATTCTTTTAGCCATGATTTGCAAATTAAGTGTTTAACCTCCATGGGGAGACCACCATGTAGCTACAATCATGAAAATACATATTTCAAGTTTTCAAGATATAGAACATAATATATATAAAAGAAGAAAAAAAAGTAAAGAACTACAAGTTTACAAGTTTAAAATTATACCTAAATCATATTTCTCATCATTTATTTCACATCCTAGGAATGCCAATATTCTCCTAAAAGATCCTTCATTGGCCTTATACTTTTGAATTTTAGAATTTACAATTTGATTTTGCAACACCAAATTGTCAACACTACAAAATGCCTCCACGCAATCAAGCAGTGCATTATTCACATCATCATTATTTTTAATTGTTGAATCTTTGAAGTAGTAATAGGGGTTGAGGAAATAGGCCGTCAAGTGCAATGAATTGTCAATTCGATCTTTAAGTCTTGCATCAATAATATCAAAAATCGGTCGATAGTTCTTTTCAACATTGTTCATTGCCACTTTGATGTCTTTTTTTGCTTGCAGTAGCTTTCCATATACAAACCCTATGGTGGCTTTCTATTCCCATCAACAAGTCTAAGTACCTTCACCAATAGTGCAGATACCTTCAAGCAAACGGTCACACTATTTCAAAAAGTCATACTCATAATAGTAGCGTATGCCGTTTTCCCCTTGATAGTGTTAGACCATTTGCATTGCTCTCATAGGTCACTAGTAAACATTGCCCTCAATTGAGCTTTTTTCTCCATCAAACTTTGCAATGTTAGAAATGAAGAGGCAAATCTAGTGACTCATGACCTCACTATGTCTCTTTTTTTTTTTATGAAAGGCCTCATTAAGGATAAGATCTTGTGGTGTGCATAGATAAAGACGGTAAAAGTCTTGGCTTGGTCAATGGATTTTTTAAACTTCTGGACCTTAACAATGCTTTCAAGCATAAGATTGATGTTGTGAGTTGCACATGAGGTCTATAATATATGACGTCTCCTCACCTTAAGCAATTTTGCCACTGCCGTGTTGTTGGTAGCATGATTTGTGACCACTTAAATGACATTCTGTAAACTTATGATTTTGAATAATACTGATCTGATTATTTCATTAATTAAGCATTCCTCTTATAGAGAGGTATTATACAAACAAGATGGGAAAGTCAATATTTTACACGATTTGTTTCCCATTGTAATCTATTGACTAATCTAATTATTTACATTTGTTTTCATATGGATTCAGCTTAGTCGATTAAGACTGGATCCCTTCTTTCCAACACTTGCCCTCAAGCTGGTTTGAAGATATCTTCCATAGCCAGCTTGCCAATCAAGTCATCAAATTGCTTCTTTGGTTACCTTTTGGTCAGCACATCTGCAACCTATTCAGTTGTGGTGACAAAAGGCATATAGATTAGTCCAGTATCAAGTTTTTCCTTGATGAAGTGCCTCTCTACTTCTACATGCTTCGTTCTATCATGGAAGACAGGATTATGAGCAATGGAGATTGTAGCTTTGTTATCACAATAGAGTTTCATAGGCATTGGATTAGAGATTTTAAGATCCTCTAATAGTCTCTTAATCCATATTCCTTCACAAATTCCATGAGCAACGGCCCTGAATTCAGCTTCAGCATTGCTTCTAGCAACTACATTTTGTTTCTTGCTTTGCCAGGTAACAAGATTACCTCTAACAAAGGTACAATAGCCTGAAGTGGATTGTCTATCAATAACACTTCCTGCCCAATCTACATTTGTGTATGCTTCTACTTGTAGGTGACCATGCTTCTTAAATATCATACCTTTCCCGGTGGATCCCTTTAGGTATCGTAGAATTCTGTAAACAGCATCAAAGTGTTCTGGTCCCGGTGAAGGCATAAATTGACTGACCATGCTAACAACAAATGCTATGTCAGGGCGAGTATGGGATAAATAAATCAACCTCCCAACTAGCCTTTGATATTGCTCTCGGTTTCGTACTTCCTCAGCCTTAACAGTTTGTAGTTTCAGATTGGGTTCAATCGGAGTATCTGCTGGTTTACACCCTAATAAGCCAATCTCACCAAGTAAGTCAAGAATATACTTTCGTTGATTGATGAATATTCCTTCCTTGGATCTAGCAAATTCTATTCCGAGGAAATATTTTAACGAGCCTAGGTCTTTAATTTCAAATGTATCTGCCAATTTTCCTTTTAATTTCTCCAATTCTTCAGTATCATCACCTGTCAACACTATATCATCCACATAAACAATTAGAATCACAATCTTGCCTTCTTTACTGTGTTTGTAGAACATAGTGTAATCGGCCTGACTTTGACTATAACCATAAGTTTTCACAACTTTTCCGAAACGTTCAAACCAAGCTCTAGGTGATTGTTTCAGGCCATATAGTGACTTTCTTAATTTGCATACCTTATCAGGTCCAAGTCTCTCTTCAAACCCCGGTGGCAAACTCATGAAGACTTCCTCCTCTAGGTCTCTATTCAAAAAAGCCATTCTTTACATCCAGCTGGTGTAAGGGCCAGCTGAAATTCACAGCTAAAGATAGTAGTACCCGGACAGAGTTGATTTTAGCAATAGGGGCGAAGGTTTCCTGGTAATCAATTCCGTATGTCTGGGTAACGCCTTTCGCAATTAGTCTTGCCTTGTATCTTTCTATACTGCCATCTGCTCTACATTTCACCGTGAACACCCATTTACAGCCTATTGTCTTCTTTTCTTTGGGCAGGTCTACTATCTCCCACGTGCCACTTCTTCTCAGAGCATTCATCTCTTCCATAACTGCTAATTTCCAATGTGGATCATTCAAAGCTTCCTGAACACTTTTAGGGACAACTAGATGTGAAATTTTTTATGAGAAAGCTCTATGATGATGAGATAGTTTCTCATATGACAGATATTTAGTCATGGGGTATTTGGGATTTTTAGTGCAATCTCTAGATCCTTTTCTAAGGGCTATAGGAATATCCAAGTCTGATGATATATTAGGAATAGGAATAGAGATACGAATACCTGTAATATCCAGGGTACCTGCTCTTTGAGTTGAAGATTGATCTGGCTTTGGGATAATAGGTGGATTTTGGTTCTTTTGATGTGGTCCCTTACGAGCATAAACCTGAAACTCAGTGTTCTGTAACGTTTCTCCCCCTGTTGAGGACACATCAACATTTGGCAGTTTTTGAAAGTTTTCCTTATTTTTTTTAGAATTTGGAGAAGATGAAGGGGTAGTATTCAAGTTTGTGTTCGGTAAAGGAACAGAGGATAATTGTAACACCCCCTGACCCAATCCGCTCAAACCGAATCAGGGAGCGCTATCAAATACTGAAATCTCTACTTCACTTTTATAAAATCATACTTTTAAAATTAAAACGTAAACTTTAATGATGATCCAATTAAATTTCTGAAAATTTCGCCAGAGTTTCCTCTGTTTTTCTGACTTTCCAAAACCTGTTTACAATTTAAAATTCATAAAATTCAACACTTCTAAATTCTCAAATCACTTTTGCGCACCCTTCCAAATTTAGTACGACTTTTCAAATCAATTTACCACAATATAATTTATAATTATTCAAATAACATAAACATATAATAAAATATTTACACAACGGAAATTCTTTAAATATATACAAACATTTTCTGTATATGCATGCTCTAGTAAAACAAAAGAACTACCAAATATATAGAATCGATGTGACTATGGACTCTGCTCCTGCATTCTTTATTTTTCTCTGTCTTTGTCTCCTTTGAAACCTCTTATACCTACGTGTGAGAAAACTCAATACGCTAAGTATATTGCTTAGTAGGTATACACATAACTGAATTTACAAATACTATAACAATTTCTATCAATTTATCATAAATATAAATAACAAATAAATATTCAACTATGAGGCTCAAATCAAGTCAAATACTTTTAAATAACATATCAATTTCATAATTTCACTAATAATCTCAAAATCACTTTTCAAATTATTTAACGTTTCAATTCAAATCATATTTCTATTTTCATATCGAGCTCTTGACATACACAACATAATTTCATGACTGGATTACGGGTTTATACAGTCGGGTTTCCCATTTTAGCATGAAATGACATCCCTATACAGGTATTATTTCCGACATCGGACCCTACGAGGACTGCCTGACGGAAATGTCTTCACTCTAAGACCGTCCACAACGGTGGCTACACATAATCCAAATAGTGGTATCATAATCATCAAAATCTCAGAAAATCTCAATGCAGTACTGCTAAGTGAACCCAATTAACATGTCAATCTCCTATATCCATACATATGTTCATATATATCAGACCCATTTCATAATATGATTTCTCAAATTCAATATCAACTTTCAATTAATCCAAATCGATATACATATTTACGAAATCCAAATTTTATCAATATTCATATAAAAGAAATATATAAAATCATATTCAAATATATTTCTGAAACCAATAATTTCATCAAATCAATTCAAAATCGTATTCGAATATATTTCGTAAATCAATATTAAATCAGAATGCCCTAAAATCATATTTTTTTACATATTTCACAAAACAATATATTCCAAATCACTTTCAATGATATTTCACATCTCAATAATAAAATCATAACATATTAAAATTAATTCGTAATATTATTCACAATCAATATTTCGGATATAAACTATTTTTCGAAAATACGTAATTCAAATCAATTCAAAATCAATTTCAAACTATAAATTCTAATCAATATAATTCAAATAATTCAAAATTAATAAAATTCGACTATTCCGAAATATTCTGGAAAAATTAAAACTAGTGTACACCGAACCTGGATTTTTCCTAAAACCTTCTCTATCCTCTTCCTTCTCCCGATTGATAAAATATACACGAGAATATAATTATTTAATTTTTATATGGCTACCATATCATAAATTAACCTCAAAATAATATCCTACACTTTAAAACGAGTCTGTAGACGTGTTCGGAGTCAAATTATGAGTTCAGGAGGTCGGAAACTTACGTCCGCCGTACGTGGCGGCCAGCGGCGATTTTCCGGCGACCTCCAAAAATGGTCCGGTTTTGTTCGTCTCGTCTCCCTCGTTAAAGTTTATAACAGTGGCCGGAGTTGGAAACGACTAGAATTGCCGGAATCGAAGGATTTTCGAAATTGGAAAATCACTCACTTCCTCCACCAAATCGGAGACTCAAACGACCACGAAAATCTTTAAAGTTGGTATCAATAGATTCTATGTCGCAAGAGCTTTCTATTGGTACCAAGATCGATCGAAACGAAGGCCGGATGTGGCCGAAAATTGAAGTCAAAGTTGGATGAAAAAAATAGAGAAAATGAAAGAAAAATGGAGCCTGGATCGCGGGGAAGAAGACGAAGACAATTATATAGAAATGTAAAATTTCTGTTTTGTTCCTCATTTTTAGCAATTTATAATTTTAATTGATAACTTTAGAATATATCTTTTAAGTCCTCACAATTTCTTCAAAAATTTTAAAAACATTTCAAATACGCCCTTAGTAATAAATTAAAAATAAATTTTAAAAAAATGAGATTTTACATCTACCAATTTAAATCACATACTACTTAACTGTTGCATGCTTAATAATAATTATTAATAATACTTTTCATAATTACGAAAAATTAGGGGCGTTATAATAAATCCCAAAAATTATCTTTCACTCCTTGTTTCTCCCCCTGAAGAGAATTTTTGTGAAAATAGGGTTTGTTTTCCAAAAATGAGACATCCATGCTTACAAAAAATTTCCTCGTCAAGGGATTATAACACCGATATCCTTTTTTGTTTGAAGCATACCCAATGAAAATATAATGTTCCGCACGCGGATCAAGTTTAGATCAAGAACGGTGTGAAATGTGAACGAAAACAGTGCAAGCAAAGACTTTTAGCGGTAAATCTGAGTAAATTCTTGACATAGGAAAATAATGTTTGAAATGTATGAAGGGTGTTTGCTATTTTAAAACACGTGTGGGCATCCGATTAATTAGATATGAGGCTGTCAAAAGAGCTTCACCCCAAAAATATTTCGTTATATTCATAGAAAACATTATAGCACGAGCCACTTCAAGTAAGTGTCTGTTTTTTCTTTCAGCAATGCCATTTTGTTAAGGTGTATCCACACGTGAATCGATGATAAATGCCTTTTTCCTTTAAAAAAGATGCCCATACGTTTATTAAAATATTATGTACCATTATCAGTATAAAGAATGCTAATTTTGGTTTGAAATTGAGTTTCAGTTATAGTGTAAAAGTCTTTGAAAAGTTTTTCTACGTCTGACTTTTCATGCATCAAATAGATCTAGCATAATTGGGTATGATCATCGATAAATGTAACAAACCATTTTTTTCCAGAAGTCGTAGGGATTTTTGAAGGACCCCAAACATTACTATGAATGAGATAAAATGGTTTTGACAAAACATATGGTTTTGATAAATATGAAGTTCGATGACTTTTGGATAAAACACAATGTTCACAATGAAAGATAGAACAATCCAAACCCTTAAACAAAGTAGGAAATAAATATCTAAGATATTGAAAACTAGGATGTCCTAGTCTAAAATGTCAAAGCATTATTTGCTCAAAAACAGAGGAAGAGCTAACACTACTCATGCCTTCAGCTTTTTTATTACTGTAGGGGCCATCATCAAAATAGTAGAGTCCATCCATCATCTTAGCACTGCCAATCTTCTTCCTCGAGATCTGGTCCTGGATTTCACAATGAGAATCAAAAAAGATTACACAACAATTGGATTCTTTTGAGAGTTTACTCACAGACATGAGGTTACATGCTAACTTAGGAACATGAATAACAGAATTGAGATTGATGTTCTCGGATATTTTAATCAAACATTTTCCTGCGATAGGTGAGAGACTTCTATCTGCAATCCTAATTTTTTCTAAGCCAGAACAAGAGAAATAAGTGTTGAATAAACTAGAAACACTAGTCATGTGATCAGAAGCTCCAGAATCTATAATCCATGGGATATAATTTGAAGATGAAGGAAGGGCACTAATTTTATCACTACCTGATTGTGCAACAGAGGCACCAGAAAACCCTGATGAGGAATTAGATTTTAGCAGTTTTAGAAGGTGATTCATCTGCTCCTTGCTGAAGGGGCTGATTTCAGCTTCATTGACACTAGCTATGGCACGGCTGGGCTTGCTGCTCTTCTAATTTGCTGGTTTTCCATGGAGTTTCCAACACGTCTCACGAGTATGGCGAGGACGATTGCAAAAATCACACCAAACTCGTGGCTTCTCATCAGATTTTTTGTAGTGGTGTTCTGCTTTATTTGCAGCAGTCTCCGACACTAGCAGTGCAGAGGTTTCAACAGTCCCGCTGCTGCCATTTTTGCCCAACATGAAACTTCTCCTACTTTCTTCCTTTCGTACTTCCGTAAATACTTCACCAATTGGAGGAAGAGGAGATCGACCAATGATTCGACCTCTCACCTCATCAAACTCTACATTGAGGCCGGCAAGGAATTTGTAAATCCGGTGAGCCTCCATAGTTTTTTTGTTGTAGTTTGCATCTTCGATTGACTTCCACTCATAGTCATTGAAAAGGTCTAGGTCTTGCCAAAGTCGCTTTAGAGAGTTGAAATATTTGGTGACATTATCATCGCCCTGCCGAAGATCTCCCAATTTCAGTGTTAATTCATACACTTGGGATTGGTTCCCTAAATCATAATACATCTGATTGACATTGTCCCATAATTCCTTCACCGTTGAGTAGCACATGTAGTTACAGCTGATGTCTTCGGTCATAGAGTTCACAAGCCATGTCATGACCATAGAATTCTCAGCATCCCAGGTTGTATAGGCCGAGTCCTCCGGTTGTGGTTCCTTCTTCTCTCCTGTCAAATAGCCAATTTTCCCATGGCCTCGAATGTACATTCGAACCGACTGTGACCACCGTAGGAAATTATCTCTATTTAGGCGGATTGTAGTAATTTGGACCGAATGGGGGTGGGAATGTGTTTCATGAGATGAAACACTGTTGTTTGGATTAATAACAGATGAAGGAAACTCAGATGCTTCAGACATGCAGGAATGAGTTTAATTGCTGAACTAGAAATATGAAAAAGAATCCAAGCTGGCCGGAAAACCACCAGATCGGCTCGGATTTACGCCGGAATTGGTTCATTCCCTACAATTAACACACAAGTTCATTATGCTCCTCCTTTTTCTATCGGACCAAGCGTTTTTCATAATTGAGCACTCATTCTAAGCCCACTCTTCTTCTTGCTTCTTTAGTAAATCTTTCGTTCTATAAACCTCTTCCTTCAACAACGGTTCCCTCAATTGGTATTGACTTGGCGATTTGTATCCCGATCCAAATTGACCAACTGCCTCCACAAATGGCTTGAAACCGTCATTGTCAATTGCATTGAAAGTAATCCATGCTTCATACACCTATCTAGCTGCATATTGGTTTACTTTATGAGTCATTTTTTTAAACAATGCTTCATTGATATTTTGTTCTCTCTTAGTTCCACTTAATGAATAATTAGGATTTATTCCCGATACAAATATATCCATGGGGCCAAGAAAGCGGGGCTTTCTCCTCACCCTTAATTCTTCCATTGCGGCTTCTTCCTCAGTTGTATCAACTACATTTACTTGTGATCTCAACAACAACTCTTACTTCCTCTTACCTCTCTTCTTACTTTTAACCTCTATAATGGCATTTCTACACTTTGGTTGAGCTTCTGGTGTTGCTTTTGGACAAGCTGCAACATTTCCTGATATGTTGCCTATGTGTTCTTTCATTTTATAAGCTCCTCCAAACATTATTTTTCCACATAGGAATACATTTTACCTTATCCAAATTCTTTCCATCAACTAAGACTCCAAACTCCCCTCCAACATCATTCGACTTCCGTTTAAGCATTGATTCGGATGAGAATTGGACCGTTTGGTCCACTGAGGCTTCCAAGGACGCCATTAGAAAAATAACAACCTAGAAAAGTTAACAAAATACATCAAACACACTTTGAATTTTACAAACATAACTTATCTCATCGTAAATAATACAACTAAAATCTATAAATTCCATAAAACTTCCTACATAAATATTAACTAAAATAGTAAAATCTTTGTAATAAAAAAATTATAAATGATTAAGCTTATTCATGTAACAACTAAAAAAAATATTCACAATTTCACAAAAAATATATTATTCATGAATCATGATTAAGCTTAAAAAATATATTAACAATGTATTTTAACTTATGACTTCAAGTTTAATATAACATTATGTTAATAAACAATGAAAATTAAACCAAAATTATTCACAATTTTATAAAAAATATTCATCTAAGCATTTAATCAAATATTTGGTATGCAATATATAAAACTATGATTTTAACAACTAGAAATCTTAAAAATACTAAAATAGAAACGGAGGGTAAATTGGTTACCTTTGGAGATGATGATGATAATGATGATGATAATGATGATGATGATGATGAAAAGGGGCTGATTGATTACCTAGAGTTTATGTGTTTTTGGCTTTTTTTTTTGTAAAGAAGAGGGAAAAAAGAAAGGCTGTGTGTTTTTTTGCTTCTGCCTCAAAAAAACTGACGTTGCTCTTTTTATTTGTTTCCCCGCCCTTACCCAAAATGACGTTGTTTTAGGATTTTTACATAAAACCCCAAAACGACATCGTTTTGAGTGTTAGCAACAAGAAAACAAAAAAAAGGGTCTCTGCGGCCTAGGCAACCGCGGAGATCGCCTCATCCGCCTAGGTGGCCTAGGGCTGTCTAGACGGCTAACTGCGAAATATGGTCGATTTGGTCACATTCGATGCGGCGACCGACAGCCTAGCGACTAGGCGGCCGCTTAGACCTAGTTTTTTATTAGAGTTTAGGTTGGTGTTCCAAAATCTCCTTAGTATCCCTGGCTATCATTTTCATGACAAGTATTTGAGTTTACCTACTTTAGTAGGTAGAAACAAAAGGTTGGCCTTCAATTCCATTAAAGAAATGGTTTAGAAAAGGTTGAGGAGTTGGAAGGGTAGCTTTTTCTCTATAGGGGCAAGGAGGTCTTGATAAAGGCTATTGAACAAGCAATTCCTACTTGTACGATGAGCTTATTTCAGCTCACTATCTCCTTATGCAAAGAGTTAGGTCCTCTAAGCTCAAGTTTATGGTGGGGTTTTAATGGGGATAAAAGGAAAATGAGTTAGGCCAATTGGGACAATTTATGCCTTCCTAGGTCAATGAGAGGTATGGGTTTCATAGATCTTATTCTATTCAATCAAGCTCTGGTTTCTAAACAGGCTTGGAGACTTGTTGTGGATCCTATGTCTCTTGCATCTCAGATTTTGAGAGCTAAGTACTTTAAAATGAAGACTTTCTCAATGTGCAGTTAAAACCAGGCTCCTCTCACATTTGGGGAAGTATCCTTTGGTGTAGAGAATTATTGTTGAAATAGGTGAGGTGGAGAGTTGGTGATGGCTCCAAGATCAATACTTTTCATGATCCTTAGCTCCCAAGACCCTTATCTCTTAAGCTTATATCTTCTTGTTTTAATCCAATGTCTACTGTGGCAGATTTTATTCAAGATAGGAGGCCTAGGTGGGATCTTAACAAGATTAATCAGGTTTTCTTGACTGTGGACAGGGAGGCAATTTTGAGTATTCCTTTAGGGCTAATTAGGAGTTAAGACTGCTTGGTTTGGCGTTAAGATAAAAAAGGCATCTACTCTATCAAGAGTGGATATCAATTGGCTTTAGGAGACAAGCTTGTTGGAGTCAGCTTTAGCTCCTTTTCTAATCACAAATGGTGGTTGTTCCTCTGGAACCTGTGCATACCTCCTAAGATAAAGATTTTTATTTGGAGAATTTGTCATGATATCTTACCTACGCTTTCTAATTTATTTAAGAGAAATGTTATATCGGATCCTATTTGTATAAGGTATGGTAAGGCTCCTGAATCAGTTGCTCATGCTCTTTTTTGGTGTTCAAAACCTTTTGTTGTTTGGTCTAGTTGCAGCTTTAGTGAGCTTATTGTTGATTTTCAAAATTTGTCAAGTTTTGATATAATCAGTTGATTCTTTAGGAATATTTCTAGAAAGGATTTTGAGTTTGTATTTGTGTTGCTTTGGAATTTACGGTTTGATCGTAACTGTTCTCTTCACAATGGGACTCTGAAATCTACTGAAGTGCTCTTAGATTTTTCTGTTAGTTTTTTGAGTGAATTTCAAGATACTCTTAAGGTTGTCTCTGTGAAGCATAGTGTAGTCCAGGAGCTGCCTAATCCCAATGAGGTGTTAAGTTGGATCCCTCTTCGTTCAGGCAGCCTTAAGCTCAACACTGATGTTGCTATTAGGAAGGATCTTTCTTTTGCTGGTATAGGTGCTGTTATTTGTGATTGTTCAGTCAAGGTGATTGCTGCTATTTCCAAAGGCTTTTCTGGGGTCTCTTCTGCAGATTTTGGAGAAACTTTGGCTCTTCGAGAGGGTCTGCTTCTTGCTCAAGACTTGGAATTAGTGGTGAATTGGGTGAAATGTGATGCTGTCAATGTTATTAAAGTTGTCCATGATGCATCTAAATTTTTGCATTGCTGGTCTAATTGTTAATGATGTTAAAGCTTTATGTAACGTTATTGGAGTTGTTAAATGTCAAGTCATTTCTCTTAAAAGAAATGGTTTGGTCCATACTCTAACCTCTTTAGCTTGTTCCTCGAAAGAGAATCGTTCTTGGTTCAATATTGAACCCAATTGTATCGTTTTTCTTCGTTAATGAAGTTTGCAGTTTTTGTTTAAGAAAAAAAAAGTATATGGAACCAAAATATCAAGTAATGAGTTGGTTGCATTGGACTATATGTTACTTTTGCATCGGCTTCAAAACTCATAACCAAAATAGTGTTACGGTAATACATGGTAATACATTGTGCTAGAATTAAGTAATGTTACTTGTGCTGTATAAATGCTAATACAATACACAGGTTTTTCAGAGTATGATATGTATCAGCAAATCTTTCTAACTATGAATAATTATGTAGCAGTAGATTGGCATTCCATCCAGCAACTGCCTAGAAAATTTCAGAAATCTCAAGTAATATATCCACAAAATCAAAGCCACATCTACACAAAGTTAAATGAAATTAGAATAAATTAGACAATACTAGCATAGTGAGTAACTGGAAGTAATAAATCTTTTCAAAATTTTTAAATATCAGTAACATAATTCAAAAGGATAAAAAGTGTACTGGGAAAAATAGTGATGGAAACTAGGACATGTCCTCAAGACATTTTCTTCAAGGGTCTCTATGCTCATAAAATGAGTGGAAGATGAACCTAAAAGAATAGGAAATTCTGGACCAAAACTCCAACACCTTTGTCTTCAGTATAAAACTCAAGCAACACCCAGATTGACTTCTCAATCAAATCAACGATGAAACATCTCTCACAACTTTGTTATTCCTTGATAGAAACCATCAAATTGAGTAATGATACAGCGTGAACTAATTCTTTCTAACAAAAGCAAATTGACAGATTGCCTCCAATTATCATCCTTCCAATATAGTCTTTGGAATGCTCTGTAAAAACATGTCCTTCAAAGCAGGGTCAGTTTTAAATCGACCAAGCTTTTTACACGTAACTGTACTACTTCCTAACTTCTCGATCCCTCGAGAAATCATACAGTAATGGCTAGCCTCCACAACTACCATCACATCTCCACCTAATAATGATGAAACAGTATGAGTAATCTGCTTGGTCAATCGTTCCTGTAACTGGAGCTTGAAACCGTAAAAATGTACTATTGACTGTAAAAGGGATTTTCCAATTGGATGGATTCCCTCAGCACTGAGGTATCCAATGTGAACGACACCGTGAAAAGGAAGTAAGTGATGCTCACACAAGGACCAGAATGACAAGTTTAGCTCAGAAAGTATTTGTTCCTTGTTGTGGCTAACTTCCCCATTGGGTTTAAGCAGATCCAGTCTACCACAGGGGAATCCATTCAGCTTCATCTCCAGATTTGTATTCTGAAAGTTCATCAACCATTTTACAAAACGACTTGTAGTTCCTACAAGTTCTTTCCTTGATGGATCTTCCCCTAAAGATCTAATAATTGAAGCAACTGCAGCAACCAGTTCATGGTCAGCTGATTCAAGCATGCAGGAAATTTTTGGAATTGAGCAAGAGCGGGATGGACACCAACATTGTTCAGTAGTGTCTTTAATATGAATTCTATGAACATTGATGCCTCTGAATCTTAAATGAACCGCAAAATCATCCCAGGCATCTGCATTCTCATTTTCAAAAACCCCTGAACCTGAACGAACTAGTGTCTTCATCCAACCTTGGTGGTTAGGGTCAAGAAAGGCAGACTCCAGATTGGGGACATGGAGGTGCAAGCACTGGAGTACAATAGCAACACCAGCAGGCTTGATTCCATGGTACAAAGCTGAACAAACTTCATCAGACAGACGCTTTGGATCTTGGAGTCGTTTAGCAAAGATATCAGCTACTCTAGAGAGCTTGCTTAATCCCAGAACCCGTTCACCAGATGGCACATAGCCTATATGACACTTGACCTGGAAAGGAAGCAAGCAGGACTCACAGTAGGAAAAGAGATCAAGATCTCGCACAATTACAGGTTCATCTGCTCCTCCAGCATGACCACTGCCGTCATCCAAACCTGCTTCATGGAACAATGCACCTTCAACAATGTCTTTTACTTTTTGTCTGTAACCTGAAAATGGTGAAAGAATTGCTTTGATCAATAATCAGCAAGCCAAAAATCAAATGTTCCCAGTTCAATATAAATTAAAGAAGAAAGTTTTGAGATGTAGTCCCTCATACTATAATTAAAGAAAAATTCATTTTGATTAATCATTTTAACAATAAATAGTCAACTTAAAATACTATTTGAATCAAAGGGAACATCTTTCTAATCAGGAGTTGAAGAAACATTTAAAATCATACAGAATAAACAAATTCTAAAACAGAAATAGTACACAGTTCGTCTGCTTGGTAAAATTAAGTTTGAACCTAACATGATTAATTCGTAAATAGCATGCTATGATTATTTTTAAGTTCCAAAAACTTTGAGAATTCATGATCCAACGTGTAAACAGACAAATTTGGAAAAGAAAAATGTTCCACTCATTTAAAGATGAGTAGTCTGCTAATATCAAATAACTCTTCAAGTATCATGTATAAATGTATTAACATCAATATTTTCAAAGTAAAATAAATCTTCTGTAACATATTTATCTCTTGATAAAAAAATTTTAAAAAAAAGTACTAATAAATATGGTGGCAGGCTAACCAAAGAGCTCTAGGAGAAAATAATTAATCTAATGAGGTGATCCTGTTTCTACACTGACAATCTTTAGTTAGAACTATATGACCTACCAGAACTAGGCAGGCCATGGAACCATCATAGAGTGCTACTGATGAAAAGAGAAAATGCAGCTACTGATGAAAAGAGAAAATGCAATCCAAGGAGGCCTCACAATCTACAACCAAAATTATATATCAGGTGATATTGCAAGAAACATATCTTACACCAACGTTATTATCAAGGTGTAAAATTGCATTGGGAACGTATTCTACTCTGCCTCCAAAGAAAGTATCAAACAGAGGCAAGCAATAAGAGAATGAAAGTTCCTCTCCTCAATTGGAGCTTCTTCTTTCCCCCTATGGTCCTTTCAAACTCTTTTACCAAATTTGAAGAATTTTACTAATAGAATATAGTTTATCGATATTAATACACTGTACGTGGCCAGTTATACCTTGATGACTCATCCCAATTATGTGACAAATATTGGTGTTTAGATGTAATTGTTAACTAAATATTCAAGCCAAGGCTCAGGGCTTGTTAAAAAGGTCTTTCATATGATGATTGACAAAGGGGCTCTTGAGAGGCACTCAAGTTTATTTAGCAGAATATGAACAAAGATATCAGAAGATTCCTATATGAAAATATACAGCACATCCTAGGAAGAAAACGCAAGCAGACAATCAGAAAAAACATATTGCAACTACCAAAGGCACCTCTAGAGTTGACTGAAGAAAACCACATAGGGTAATTAGTAATTTCATGACTGAAGAACAATTTGAAAACAACTCCATTCACACCTCTCTTTGAAGAAGACAATTAAAGCAAGCAGATTCTTAAAAAGACTTTAAAGTACCATACAAATCTGAGCATAAATAAATAAATAACACACTGAAGTGAAAAATAAATAGCATAATAATAATAATAAAAGATCAAGCATTTAAAGTAAAAAAATTAAAAACAAGTAGAATGAGGAGACTGATAGGCACCTCTAGTTCCTTGACGAAGAGCCTTGGCAACTCGAAGAGGGGTCTTTTTGAGACCTTCTCTATTGAAATCCTCACTCAAGCCTTTCAGGAGAACTCTAACAGCATCCTGAATAGCAAGAGTCTCCGGTTCTTGTTCGAAACCAAGCTCAAGGCAACTCAGTTTCACTCCATTCTCAATCTCCTCATGGAAATGCCCTTCATCCAAAGCGCCCATTGACAAACCCAAAAAGCCTCCGACCCAGATCAGATATCACGCCAAATCAATTCAAAAATTTAAGCTAACGTTGTACAAAAGCTTAATTTGCAAGTAATCAGAGAAGATTCAATTTACAAAAGACAAATCCAAATCTATCAAATGACCAAAATTGAAGCAGCAAACAATCAACAAGAATATGGAGAACAGCGATGAACCAATATGAAGGCAAACAAAAATAAAAGGGCACGACAAATCTGGATCCAAAAGAACAGACACAACTGAAGAAGAAGAAGAAGAAGAACACAAAAACGCAGATGCAAATAAAAAAAAAAAGAGAGAGAGATAGAGGGTAAGGAAAAAGAATAGAAACGTAGGGTTGCCGTTGATTATGGAAATGTGTGGATCCTCCGTTATAGCCCAAATAAAATAATTATATTATATAAAAAACATTTTCTCATCGTATAGTGGGACCCATCTCCACAATGGTTTTATGGAGATTCTCCAGATCTGGGTCCCCTTTTGCAAACACTACACTCCTCTCGTCTCCTCTCATCTGAATTGTTATCTCTGACTCTTGCACATCCTATTTAGTATTTACAGAGAAGAAGACGAGACAACAAAGGGCGGTTGGGTTTGATTTGGTAACTCTGGAAACTAATGTACGTATT
The DNA here is from genome assembly GCA_003430845.1 of Xanthoceras sorbifolium. NCBI lineage: Eukaryota > Viridiplantae > Streptophyta > Magnoliopsida > Sapindales > Sapindaceae > Xanthoceras > Xanthoceras sorbifolium. Next base: position 35,045,079 of record CM010608.1, read on the forward strand.
TGACCACTTTTTGACACCAAATCCGTGGGACCCATATAGCAAATTTGGGGTAGGGGAGGGACTACTACTTGTTACCAACCCACCGGGTCCAGTTGAAAATTTGACCCGCCTGTTCCGGATCTAACCTCTCCACTTGTGTTACCAACTTTCCCTGTATTTTGACCATTTTGTTCGTTATTTTTTATAAAGGTAGATTCTTTTAAAAAAAAATTAAAAGGAGATTGTAATATAAAGGTAGAATGTTTAGAATTATCGTAAATGTGAGTGCAAATTTTTTGCATGTCATTAGATGTTAAAATTTAACTTATCTTATAAAATTGTATAGAATAAAATTTAAATTGAATAGAATTCGATTAGGTTAAAATATTATAAATATGCTTTATTTAGTATTTGAAATAATATTTTAAATTTAATAATTTTTTGAAAAAAAATTGCATGAACAAATATTTTAATTTATATATTATTAAATTATATTAACTATATATATATATATATATAAACAATCCCACCGCCGGACTGTTGTGGGCCCAACAAAATTAAATTCTAATCCTACTAACACACAAGCACATATATCATATAGTTTTTAAATTGATACGGGTGAGTCAAAAATTTATTGTGATAGGGTCTATCTATACTTTGTTTTTAATGATAAAGATAGAATTTATAATCTCGAATATAAAAGGAAAATACACTAATCATTAAGCACCTTAACTAACTAGTATAATAATATATAAGGTCACTTATTTTGATGGTTGGAGGCTTCAAAATATTTCAAGTAACTTAGGTTCAAATTCCTTGTGTATACATGAAACTACCATTGCCTATAAAAACGTAATTGTGTGGATAGATCTCTCTCCTGTGTTGGGAGTAGATCTCTCCTGTTGATGGGAGTAGTTGTCCGAACTGTTAGTCTCGGTAGTTATCTTCTTCCGTTACTAGGAGTAGTTATCCGAACTATATTTGTATGATTTAAAAATAACATACTAGTATAATAAATTTCACCAACCATGATTATAAAGATAATTAGGTTAATGTTTGATTTGCATTTTAAAATTATTGTAAAATTGTAGAGCAGTGATAATTTTAATATTTTTTTTATAAAAAAAATATAATATATGTTTTATTTAAGTTTCACTTTTTATGAATGTAAAAGTGACTACAAGTTAAATTAATAAGGATAATATAAACAAATTTAAAATCTATTATGAATATCTTTGGAGAAGTAATCCATTGTCTACTTCTCAAAATTTATCGTAAAGAAGGTAATAATTATTTTGAGTATTTTATCAAATATTTTTTAATATTAAAATTATAAAAAAATAAAAGAAGTTAAAATTTACTGTCGAAAAGCAATCCCAAGTATGCTCAAAATCAACTAAAAAGAATTCCCAATGTATTTTACCATAAATATAAACGCATTGCATATATATAGAGAATGGGGAGGATTTTGGTATTACATTTTATTATTGATGAAAGCAGAATATTATGGTATCATTTATGAAAAATAAATAATAAAGTAGAGAATATACTGAAATGTATTCGATTCGATTGAACTTCTGATAGATTTCACAATTGGTTTTCGAGTGAATCCAAACAAGATTATAGAATAATAACAAACGAATAAAATAAAAGTTGATCCGTGGCTGCTTGCCTGCTTCATGCCACTCAAGAAGACATGCGTGTCATTGGTGGCTTACATGCATCAGCTGCCACCCTTGGTGGCAAGTGTGGAAAGCCACACGCAATTACAAAGACTCCCCTTGATTTTTTATCAGTTTCATTGTATTCGAATTTGGCAGGAAAAATTGACTGGGATAAAATTTTAGTAATATATATAATGATTTTTTAGATTATACGTAGTATTAGTTGTGTTTAAAATTGTCTTATTAAAATTTTATCGGTAAAATTTAGTTGTACAAAATCTGATTAAAAGGAAAATAGTGTAGTGCACAGATGCCCACCATTATTGTTTTCTTCAAAACTTTACTCCCCCTAAAGAATACAGTGCTCAGATATCTTCGTACCTGGCAATCGGAAGGGTTACGGTCGATTAGTGATTATATTGGTCTTTTAGCTATTGTTACAGAATTTTTGGTTCTGTAATAGTAAGGTACTGAGCCTTTAAATCCTAGTGTAAATGATGGCGAAAAATTACCATAGCGGTAGATTTGTTTTTCTCATATGACTCATTTTCTTCTTCTATTATATTATAAAGGCATTCAGATTTTAATTTTAACTCAACATCAATAATCCAAAATAAATATTTGTCTCTATCTACTGTGAATGCTTCAAATCGCAAATGTTTAAATTTTATCATGTCAAGATTTTATATCTGAAATTATATATAAAATTAGAATTTTTAATTTAATAAAACAAAATTCAAAATAGTGATATTATATATATATAATTAAAAATGAATCAGAACTAATAAAATGCTTACCAAACAAAGCATCCGGTGGCTTCTATTTTTTTACAGTTCGACATGTGTAAATTCACTAATTCATAACATTCAACATGTGTTACATGGCCACACATATCATAACAATATGAAATATATTAAACTAATAACAAGCAAAATTATACGAGGATAGATGAAATATTTAAACAATATATTTTAATTATTACAATCTTATCTAAATGCATTATTTAATCTTTTTTTTTATCACGATCCTTAAAAAAATCTAATAAGTCAATATCAGTAGGGTCAATTAGATCGGGACTTTTCCATAAAATTTATTTCAATTTTCATTACATGAAGCTCCACCAAGTGTTTGGGTGTAAGGTAGGTATAAGCTCAATGTCATTTCGCCCCATATTTTAAACTTATCAATTTTGACAGATTTGTTCTATAACCACCATATCCGTAATAATTGCATCCATTTTTATGCTCACGACGACAACGACTATAGCCACAACCATGACCACGTCCAAAACCACGTCCAAAATTTCCGTATGAGTTAGCATTCATTTATAAGAATATTGTAGAATATTTTTGGTTTTATAATAGTAATATATTTTGTCTTTAAATTATATATATAATTCAGCATAAATGATCCATGACATATAATTATTTTTTAAAATTTTAAGTACATTAAATTTTAAATTCGTAAGTTTTGTCATATTTAAACCTTCTAAAAATCACAAATATAATCAAAACTTTTGAATCTAAAAATCATATATAGAATCATGACTTCTAGTCTGATAGGATAAAATTCAAAATATAATTTATATTTTGGATATATGTACAAATTTTAATTAAAATAAAATATATAAATAGTAAATAATATTGATATAGCCAATTTAAAATGTATAACCATAAATGAATAATAAATAATAAATAATTGTATTATGCCAACTTGAGATGCCTAATAATTAATAAATTATATAAATAATAAATTATATGACATACATGATAATAAATAATATGACGTAGTTAACTTGAGATGTATAATAATAAATAAATATACATAAATATATTTCATTAAATTAAGACTTCACATTTTTACCGGATTGAAATTATTAATACATCTAGATTTCCGGTGTCTTACAGGAGTAAAATTTTTAATATATTCAAAACTTTAAATTTTTATTAAATTATAATTCTTAATATTTAAAATTTTCGACTCTATTTATTTTACTTTTATCATCTTTAAGTTGTAATATTATAAAATAAATAAAATATTAATTTATTTATTATTCTTCTGGAGATCCTTTTACTTACCTAAGATCTAAGATTGTATTAATAATATGTTATAAATAAAAAAAATAAAAAATATAATAAATACGAGAGAGTTGAGAATATGTAAAGTAACCTTTTCTCATTGATTCGGGATGGATCCAAACTAAACACAAAATGCTACTACTTATAGGAGTTTAGATTAAAACAACACCAAAAAGAAAAAGTTACTTCGTGGCTGCTTCATGCAACCAAAGAAGACGTGTGTCTTTGGTGGCTCACTGGCTTGCATGCATCAGCAGCCTGCCACCCACCAAAGACACGTGCGGTTTGGCGGCAAGTGTGGAAGCCACCGCACTTGGTTTACAACTTACAACATTGAAGCCACCATACTTTTTTTTTTTGTCTTTAACCAATGTGTGTTGAACGGTTAACAATAACCGGTTTTCTAATTAATCAACGTGTGCTGATTTATTTATACAGATTTCCATTATTTTATATGTGTTATTGTATTTTTTAAGAGCAAAGGTTTTCTTGGTCTCATATGCAATTATTGTATCTTTACACGTCTCTAAATTTGTGTGGAAAGGTTTGGGTGGTGAGAGTGGGTGGTGAGATTCTCTCTCTCTCTCTCTCATTCATATATATATATATATATAATATATGAGAGTGCTTTGCTTTGTAAAATTGTGTCTGGCATTGCAAAAGGCAATATAAAATCTCTTCCATTTTATTTCACTTTCTTTTTTCTGGTTTGTTCTTTTCCAGTATTGGCAGTATATTTCATTCTCTTCTCGTAATAGTTCTTCGGATATCAGGCCGGTCTTAGACCGGGACACAAAGGATGACCGGCTAAGATACTATACTTAAGGGGTTCAAAATATTTTTATTTAATTATATTCATTTTTAAACTATTTAAGTTAAAAAATTTTAATTGTTTATGTTGATCTGATAATGCTTGAATTTAAATTTTTTTTTTCTTATATTGTTGGGCCTAATTTTTTTTATCATTTTTTATGATAAATTATGAGACCCTCACTCTTTTTGAAACATTAAACACATATGAGTTTCAATTTCTATATAATTAATAGGACCTCATTTTAAGTTGAGTCTTGGGCCACTAAAAAGCTAGGGCCGACCTTACTGGATATAGTTATAATTTTATTTATAATACGTTATCAGTATGACTAGCTTATTATTATGTTCTGTGGTTGTCACTCTATTGGATCTTTCATATCAGAAAAATAAGTCTAGTTTTATTTATATTTATAATTTGCAACCTAAAAATTACAAAATAAAGAGAAGAGCTAGAAACTCTAAATATTATAAATTTCAAATCCAGTAAGAACCTGAGGTTCTGGATATAATAATATTCATTTAATTTATTGCTTATTTAATCCAGTAAGAACCTAAAGTTCTGGATCTAGTAATATTGATTTTAATTTACTGTTCATATATTTTATTTACTGTTTATGCATATTTACTCTAAGTTGGCTATGCTGACATCATTTACTGTTTATGCATATTTATTTATTGTTATGCATTTAAGTTGACTATGCCGACGATATTTATTATTTATAAATATTTATTTATTGTTATGTATATCAAGTTGGCTATGCCGATATAATTTATTTACCGTTGTGCATCTTAAATTGACTATACTGACATTATTTACTATTTATGTAGTTTTATTTATTATTTAATTTTAATTAAATTTTGTATATATATTTTGAAATATATATATGGTGGAAATTTAAATTTTCTTGCATCAGACCAGAAGTTCTTATTCTAGATGTAATTTTTAGAACATAAGTTTTGGTTCCATTTGTGACTTTTAGATCAGAAGTTCTGATTTACTTATGAATACACACATATATATATATATATATATATATATATATATATATATATTTTAGTCTAGTATATGTGATATTTAGATCTAGAAGAGCTAAACATGATAAAATTTGTGGATTAAGATTTAATGTACTGGTGACAATTACATATTGTGGGTCATTGATGTTGAATTGCATCTAAAATCTAAATACCCAATATATTACTATTACAGAACTAGAATTTATGTGGCATGAATTAAAGACGGATATTACCACGAGAAAGAAGTTGTTATTCCTATTGTTCGACCAATTCCAACAATCCCAGGAGTGAATGCTAATACATACAGAAACTTTGGATATGGTCATAGTCGTGGTCGTGGGCATGAATATGGTGGTTATTAATTCTCAAATCACCATAATACCAAAGACATTCCCTAGAAGTGGAATGTCTATGAAGTCAACAAGACAAGGGCAAAAGTTTACAAAATAAACCCGTAAAAAATAATAAAGATATTTGTTTTAAATTTGTGGCAAAAGAGATCGTACCTGTTGTACACCTAAACACTTGATAGAGATTTATTAAGTTTTTACTTACTAAATATTTCTTTTATCTTCATATACTTTTGCTTTATATTGATGTAATATATTTTATATGTTATTAATTTGTTATCTAACACGATTTTTCTTTGGCCAGAAAAATATGAATCTAGATAATGAAATGTCTGCTATTGATAAACAATACGGAGATATATGTCTTACTGATAGTGCAACGACACATACAATCCTACAGAATCAGAAATTTTTTTTGAGTGTGACTTTGCTTAAAGCAAAGGTTAATATCATATCAGGTCCAGCAGATCTGATTGAATGCTTTAGAAGAGTCACAATATTTTTACCAAATAGAACTAAATTATATATTAATGATGCTTTATATTCATGTAGATCCAAAAGAAATCTACTTAGTTTCAAAGATATACGGTATAATGGATATCATATTGAGAATATAAATGAAAATAATGTTGAATATCTATGTATTACTTCCAAATATTCGGGCTAGAAGCTCATTGTAGAGAAGCTACGTACTTTCTCATCCGGATTATATTATACGATTATAAAAAATGTGGTGATTTATACAGTTACGAAATAGAAGTTCTCAGATCCAAAAATATTTATGCTTTGACATGACCGTCTAAGTCACCCAGAATCTACGATGATGCGTAGAGCCAAAAGATTCAGTTGTTACATGAGAATATATATATATATATATATATATATATATATATGTAGTAGCCAAAATATGTCTGGCCCAAAGTATGTCTCAAAGGCAAAGCCCATAGCTAAAAGTGGGACTACACTCTCATGTAGTACGACGGTGGCCCAGTTCGAAGACCATGTCGCACGACATGAAGCACTCATGTAGTACGACGATGGACCAGTACGAAGACCATGTCGCACGACATGTAGCACCCTCATGTAGACGTACCAGTTCGAAGACTGATCGGTCATTTATTTTCATATATTTACGACCCCTAAACCGTATCTTTTAATTGTATTCTTAAGTATTTTTGGTGCTTTTGACGTGTTTTCCTCTAGTGTACAGGTAATAAAGTTTTGTGCGTAATTGAAGAGTTTTGGTGGATTAAATTGAATATTTGGGAGTGCACAGCTGTCATTGTTTGGAGGCTGCCATAAATTCTACAAGATGAACTGGGTTGAGCGCCTTATATTTCTGGAAAGGTCACGATGTCTGCTTTCCGACAAATTTTACGGTTCGTGATTCCGAGTTGTCTAGAGAAAGTTATGCTCATTTTCACAACAGTGTGCAGACTCACGACTTTCATGTCGAGAGTTAAGTCATGAGTCATGTTTCGGAGGCCGTCATAAATTCCATAGAAAGAACTGGGTTTCGAGCTTTATATGTATGGAAAGATATAGATGTCTACTTTCCAATACATTTTACGGTTCATGATTTGGAGTTTTCTAGAGGAAGTTATGGTCATTTTCGTAACAGTGCGCAATCCTAAAATTTGGACCAGTGAGCACCGCGACCTAGTACCGCGACCGTAGGTCGCGCTACAGTGGTCGCGATGAAACATCAATTTGTTGGCAGTGAGCACCGCGAGCACAGTGCCGCGACTACTGTAGTGCTACAGTGGTCGCGATGAAACATCAATTTGTTGGCAGTGAGTACCGAGAGGAGACGCCCACCACGTGCTCGATATAATGTCCACCACAAGTAGAATTGGATAGAGATATACTAATTTGCTTGTGTTATCACATAGGGTGTTTATTGTGATTAATGCATTTCCATGCACTTGGATATACCATCGAGAGATAGGATATTAGTGTATGCGGAATAGGTCCGATTTACCTCGAGAGGGGACTTTGGATAAATTAGATGAACACGGTCATCATCATGCATAGTTAAACCTCAACAATGTGCTTTTATGAAATTCAATCGGATGGATTAGGTGAATTCAAATATCCTAACTAATCTCTCATATTGGTTGTTTGCTTTACTTTTATGTTTTTATATTTTCATCTTTCAATTATCATTTAATATCTTTCGATTATCCAAATAGAAATAGGCTTGGTTAATTTTAGTACTCAACGCCTAAATATCCCTGTGGAGACGATAATTTACTCATCATTTTATTACTTGTGCCGACCCCGTATACTTGCGGGTACAAAAAGTCGCATCAAGTTTTTGGCGCCGTTGCCGGGGATATTTTTAGTTGTGTTGATATTAATACCGATTAAGTCTATAGCTAATTTGGATTTGTATATATTTTATTTTCATTCTTATTAATTTTGATTTTTTTTTTGTTTTCTATGGAGGACATGTATCCTTGGTATGAGGCGCAGGAGTTTACCGAGGAAGTGGCGACTAGAGATTATGAAGCACCTTTGGGTTGTTTCTTATGTGGGGGGCCGCATATGAGTACTGATTGTCAGGTGTGCAATCCGTTTGCTGAGAGCCGTTCTGAGCAAATGCAGTACGAGGGCTATGTACATTATCAGCAGAACGACCCCTACCTAAGCTCGTACAATCCTGGGTGGAGCAATCATTCTGAATCTCATTGGAGCAACCAGCAAGAACATCAGGAAATTGATCCAGCATTGGAAGACATGATTTTAAAATTCATGTCTAAGATGGATGAAAGAATGGATTCCCAAGATGAGGCCCTAAAGAAGCTGGAAGCTAAACTTGATCAAGTTGCTCAACATACTCAAGCAGCTACCCAACGCTTGGAAATTCAAATCAGCAAATTAGCTATAGAGATCCAATGGCAAGAGCACGAACCATATCCTATGGTGCAATGCAATGAAACGGCCGTGGAAATCGAAGAGCAAATTGAGCATTAGATTTGGGTTGATCAAGTAGAGACGGAAGGGAGCCAGAACTTGTTTTATGGAGATGAGGCATCTACCCTTCCAGAACCACTTGAGTTATGTCTAGTCCATAGCGCCACTGCGAAAGAAGAAAGCTACCAAGATACATACGTTTTTGTCGACCTCGGAGAAGGGAAGCCCAAACCGCCTCCGCCTTTTGAGCAGAATCCGCACTTGGGCCATAAAGAGATACCTTCGCATTCAAGGTATGTAGTGCTGGGAGAGTCATCTTCTCTTCCAGTCATTTGGTTAGGATGGTGCGGTAAGCTGATGAGGAGATACCAATTATGGGGGAGGTGGGCGAAAGCTCAAGTGATGAGGTAAAAACTTGTACATATTTTCTTTTATTTTATTTTAAAATTTTTTAGTTTAAATTTTCTAGTGTTTCGTAATTCTTTCCCATGAACCTCTTGAAGTGTTGTGCCTTATGTTGAAAATTTTGAAGTTCGGGGGAAGTTTGGTTGGATGTACATATTTTTGAAGTGTTTGATTTCTTTGATTTTGTTTTTGTTTGTTTTTGTGTGTCTATTTAGATTTGTTAGTTGTGGATATATAGGGTTGTTAGTTGTGGATATTAGGGCTGTTGTTTTGTGTTAATTTATTTTGTGTATTTTTGTTTTTGTGTCTTATTTATTTTTGTTTTTAGTTTTGATTTCTAGTGTTTAGTTTTTTTTATTTTTTTATAAGCCCCTTTTCTTCGTACGTAAGGTGTAAAACATTGAGGACAATGTTTATTTTAAGTTTGGGGGTATTGTTTAGTGTTTGTGTGTTTGTGCGTCTGATTGGTGTATATAGGCTGGAAACCTAGACATTCCTCATACGCAATGCGTTTGGAAGACTTAGGTATAACAATGCCACGTACACCAGTTTTCGAGTCTTTTATTGTATTTTCGTGTTTTGTTGTGTTTGTATTAGGATAGCGAAACCATATGCATGCTTTACAAATAATTGAGTAATAATATGTAAATACTTAGGTCATTTGAGTGTACAAAGTTGTTATTTGGAATAATGCCAGTAGTGTCTTTGCATCTAAACATATAGGTCTGACGTCTTTGCATTGTAATATGTGACAACTTTCAATTAATAGCTCTGATTAATAGTGGAGACTACCCTTAGTGAGATTTTGAGATTATTGCGTATTTATGCTGAGGGAATTTTTCGTTTCTACTCTTATACACTTTCTTGAGCTTTATTGTCATTAGATTGATCTCTATAAGTTTGCATTGGATGTTAATGAACTGCATTATGAAAATCTTGTATATATGTTTCGAATGTTCGATTTAGTAGATTTTGGAGATATGATCCAGGCATTGTGTGTGAATTCCTAAATAGCTTGATTTCCTATTCGTAATTGTGTGCTCCTTATCCCATTCGCGGCCAAACACTCGCATATTAGCCTTTTATTGTATGACCTACATATCCAAAAATCCTAGCCGAAATTGTAAGACGTTACCTTTGACGCTTGGAAACTAGAGACAATTAAAAGAAAAAAAAAATGTGTACGTGTTGAGTGAGAAAGAGGAGTGGAGTTAAAAATATGAAAAGGATGTGGAAATGTGCAGAAAAATAGAATAGCCAATAAATAAAAATATATATATAAAAAGAGTTGGCTAAAATGAGAAAAAGGAGTGAAATGCACAAAGTATAAATTGAAAAAGGGTTGAAAAAGAGGTTGAAGGAGAAAGGTGTAGAAGAGGAAGGGAAGAAAGTTGAGCAAATTTGGTAGTCGTGAGAGAAGTTGCACGAATTGAAAATTTTATGAAGTCTCTCAATAGGTTTCCAAGTGAGTTGAGCCTAATTTCCGTCCTTTTTAAACCAATCACCCAAAGCCCCATTACAACCATTTAAAGACCTGTTGATCTCCTTAGGAAACTTAATTGTAATATTTGACATGTATGTATATTGGTTTTTCCGTTCTTAACATTTGATATCTTTCATGAGATCCTTTGCTTAATCTGTGCGTTCTTTCTAATTATTGATGCATACGACACATTTTGAAATTCTTTGCTCATAAATGCCAGTCGTATGCAGTTGAAAGTGTGATAACCTAGGTTCTGAGTGCTATTGAGTGAAAACTTGCGAGCCTAGAGTCAAGGCGAATTATATCAGCAGTTTATTGATATGGAAGGTGTCACGATTATAAATGCGTTGCATGTCAGTGTCCCGTATGATATAGGATGTATTAAACTTATTGACAGCATTTCGAATTTCTAATTTTGTGCTATTCTTATACCTTTGCATTTGTGTATATATTTAATTTGATGTTGAGGTATGTATGTGTTTAGCTTAGGACGTTTGTGGGTATCGTAGCTGGTAAACCCTTACGAGACTATAACTCGTCCACTAGGGCCACCTAGGGGTTTAAAGGCTTGTGGCACGTGCTAAGTGCCATCGTTGCATCCTACGAAAATGGATATAGCTTAGTTCGTTTTTTATTTTAGTTTTAGTTATTTTTGTCTTTATTTTTAATCGTGGTGTGTTTCGATTTGCTTGAGGACAAGCAAAAGATAAGTTTGGGGGTATTTGATCGGTCATTTATTTTCATATATTTACGACCCCTAAACCGTATCTTTTAATTGTATTCTTAAGTATTTTTGGTGCTTTTGACGTGTTTTCCTCTAGTGTACAGGTAATAAAGTTTTGTGCGTAATTGAAGAGTTTTGGTGGATTAAATTGAATATTTGGGAGTGCACAGCTGTCATTGTTTGGAGGCTGCCATAAATTCTACAAGATGAACTGGGTTGAGTGCCTTATATTTCTGGAAAGGTCACGATGTCTGCTTTCCGACAAATTTTACGGTTCGTGATTCCGAGTTGTCTAGAGAAAGTTATGCTCATTTTCACAACAGTGTGCAGACTCACGACTTTCATGTCGAGAGTTAAGTCATGAGTCATGTTTCGGAGGCCGTCATAAATTCCATAGAAAGAACTGGGTTTCGAGCTTTATATGTATGGAAAGATATAGATGTCTACTTTCCAATACATTTTACGGTTCATGATTTGGAGTTTTCTAGAGGAAGTTATGGTCATTTTCGTAACAGTGCGCAATCCTAAAATTTGGACCAGTGAGCACCGCGACCTAGTACCGCGACCGTAGGTCGCGCTACAGTGGTCGCGATGAAACATCAATTTGTTGGCAGTGAGCACCGCGAGCACAGTGCCGCGACTACTGTAGCGCTACAGTGGTCGCGATGAAACATCAATTTGTTGGCAGTGAGCGCCGCGAGCACTGTAGCGCTACAGTTGTCGCGATAGTGGTCGCGATGCGCGACGCGAGAAACCTAATTTTTAATGCCTATAAGTAGAAAAGGGGCTCTAAAGAGAGGGGATTCGACTAGGGCTCTAAGGAGAGGACCAAGAGGAGACCAAGAGAGAAGAGAAGAGGCAAAGAGAGGAGAAGAAGATCATCTTGAAACCAAGAGGGATTGGATTCAATCCTTGAGCCAAAATCTCACCATCAAGCTTGGATTTGGAGAAAGTGGAAGCTAGACAAATTCCCAATGAGGAGGAGGACGAAAGTTCATCACACCTAGAGTTTTTCTATCTCTTTCCTTCTTTATTTTCATGCTTGTAACTCTCTTTATTAATTGGAAAACATGTTTAGTTGTAAATCTTTGATTATGAACTAAATTTGTAAGTTAGGGTTTTGATGAATCTTATTCTATGATAATTGAATGAATTGATTGTTTAATTTGTTGCGGTTGATTATTGTGTTGTTGAGTGGTATTATTGTGCTTAATGCTTTGAATGTGAAGGCCTACATTTAGATGATAAATTGGTGGTATGTTATGTACCGAGAGGAGACGCCCACCACGTGCTCGATATAATGTCCACCACAAGTAGAATTGGATAGAGATATACTAATTTGCTTGTGTGATCACATAGGGTGTTTATTGTGATTAATGCATTTCCATGCACTTGGATATACCATCGAGAGATAGGATATTAGTGTATGCGGAATAGGTCCGATTTACCTCGAGAGGGGACTTTGGATAAATTAGATGAACACGGTCATCATCATGCATAGTTAAACCTCAACAATGTGCTTTTATGAAATTCAATCGGATGGTTAGGTGAATTCAAATATCCTAACTAATCTCTCATATTGGTTGTTTGCTTTACTTTTATGTTTTTATATTTTCATCTTTCAATTATCATTTAATATCTTTCGATTATCCAAATAGAAATAGGCTTGGTTAATTTTAGTACTCAACGCCTAAATATCCATGTGGAGACGATAATTTACTCATCATTTTATTACTTGTGCCGACCCCGTATACTTGCGGGTACAAAAAGTCGCATCAAAGACCATGTCGCACGACATGAAGCACTCATGTAGTACGACGATGGACCAGTACGAAGACCATGTCGCACGACATGAAGCACTCATGTAGTACGACGATGGACCAGTACGAAGACTATGTCGCACGACATGAAGCACTCATATAGTACGACGGTGCTACATCACGCAATCATGGTCCAGATTAACAAGAAACCTACATGACGTACGACATAGCACTTCCGTCGCTTCGAGGGATACCAGATTGCGATCTACTTTGAAACAGGTCCTACAAAGTCATAATGACACTTGATGGCAGCCCAATCAAAAGAAGCACCCAGATGCTTTCTTGGTGGAAGACAGAGAAGAGAAAATGATGAGATCTCTCAAAAGGGAGAAGCATCAGTCTCCTATAAAGAGGAGGATAATCCCTCATAAGAAGAGGAGACCGAAAAACTGAGATAAAAGAAAGTTACTAATACTAAAACCACACCCTCCGGCCATTGTTCATTTTCTCCGATCACCCTTCGATCTCACATCTCCTTTGATCAAGGAGATCCCAATTGCCAAGATAGCAGGGAGTATCACTCACTCATCTCCATCTACGAGCATTACACATTTATTGGCGCTCTCTAATTTGACCGTCAGAGTGACTTTGGCCGGCACCACCCCGGTGTCCTAGACGTCCTGCGGGTCACGTGTGTTCTGTCTTTGCAGGTTGTAGTGCCCCGTGTCCCCGAGCGATTTTTGAGGACTACAATATATATATATATATATATATATATATATATATATATATTGCATGTTCACAAGGAAAGTTAGTAACCAGACCATCTTATTCTAAAGTTGGTTTTGAATCCCCATCATTCTTACAAAGAATTCAAAGGGATATATGCAGACCTATTCATCCACCAAGTAGACCATTTTGCTATTTTATGGTTTTAATTGATGCATCTGCAAGATGGTCACATAATTTTTTTATTATCTACTCATAATATTGCTTTTGCCAGATGTAGTACCCAAAAACAGCCCAAGCCCAACGAGGCTTAAGCCCAGTATAACTGGAAATGGCTCCAGGTAACAAGCTTGTCGCTCGACCACTTGCAGAAGCGTCACTCGACCTTAAGCTGATGAAGAAGCCAGCTGTCTAGACACAGGTATTGAGGCTTGACACCCATGCTAAATGTCGTTCGACCAACCCTCTTTCTACTTCAGCAGCTTTCAGTATTATATGGCATGGCTCAACACCACACATGGTTCGACACTTCGTGAGGGTTGACGATGTCGCTTGACATGGTGCCTTAATCTCAGAACACCTCACCTTGAGGCTTTATCAAACCCGAAGCATCCTTGTCGTTCGACCATGAGATAGGATGATGGGTCTATCAACCCCTTAATAAAGACTTATAGCTTAAAGGGCGACGTCGCTCGACCATGTTCACCCTCTATATCGAAGACTAAAGCCTCTTCAGCCAAGAATACCAAGGCATAACCTCATTAGGTTTTAAACTCCGAAAGACCAGGTCAAAGGAAGGAATCGTATCTTCCTTGATCTGCGCCGCAAAATGAGGGATAAAGTGATTCACCCCCCAATGGGCAGGTGACCCTCTATATAAACCAACCCTTACTCAGAGTGGGGGTTCACGAAATTTACTACTCTTGAGCACTCAACATCACTTGCATACTCTACTCTGGCAAGCAATCACTTAGGACCTCCGTCCATAGATGATTTCTAGCAACCGGCCAACACCTTCCACGGCTAACTCCGTCATATTCGTTCGATCTCCGCCATCCATCATTGACGATCAGAGAGTTATCTTATTCCTTATTCTTCATTCTTTACAATCTTTTCAACTTTCATACTAATTTGATCATTGGAGTTTCTTTAGCCGGCACCGCCCCAGTGTCCAAGCACTCCGATCGACCCGTCGACTCTTGTTTTGTAGGTTGTAGTGCCCCGATCATCGTCCAACTTAATTTCGTGGTCTACATTTATTAAGCTTTGAGCACATTTTCTAGATGATCCGATAAAATTAATACGCCTTGATAATGCTGGTAAGTTTACACCCAAAACATTTTATGAGTATTGCAAAGCAGTTGGGATTGATGTTGAACATCCAGTTCCACATGTGCACACCCAGAACGGATTAGCAAAATCATTTATCAAACGTCTCCAGGTAATTGCGATAACTTTATTATTAAAAACACAATTACCAAGTTCTGTATGGGGATATGTTATTTTACATGCTGCTGCATTAATCCCTCTCCGACCTACTGCTTATCACCAGTATTCACTGTTACAACTTGTGGTTTGTCATCAACCTAATATATCTCATTTACGTACTTTTAGTTGTGTTGTATATGTCCCAATTGCTTCTACTTAAAGAACTAAAATGGGTCCCCAAAGACGTTTAGGGATATATGTTGATTTTGATTCACCGTCAATTATTAGATATTTAGAACCTTTAACGGGTGATCTTTTTACTGCACGATTTGCGGATTGTCATTTTGATGAGACAAATTTTTCATCTCTAAGGGAAAGAAAAACTTCTCCTGAAGAGAAGCGGGAATTTCCTTGAAAGGTTTCAAGTTTGATTCATTTAGATCCATACATATCTCAGTGTGAGAATGAAGTGCGCAAGATAGTGCATCTTCAAACAATTACTAATCAGTTACAAGATACGTTTACAGATTCTAATAGAGTAACAAAATCTTATATATTAGCTGCTAATGTACCAATCCGGGTGATTGTTCTAGAAGAACGATCTTAACAATTGGCAGCAACTGAATCATATGTTGTACGACAGAAGCGTGGCAGACCACTTGGATAAAAAAATACAGTTCCCCATAAGAGGAAAGTAAATTATTAGGATTCTAATGTAAATAAAACTCGATTTACAAATAAATCTACTTTCTCTAGGTCAACTCTAATAAAGTTAGATGTCTTTGAAGAGACAAGTCCTTGAAGCGATAAAATCCCCTGAAGTAGCAGAAGCCTCCGTAGTGGCAGAAGCCCCATAAAATGGCAAAATCCCTGAAGAAAAATAAGAAACTAGAAATGAAGAAATGTTTATAAATTATACGAGAGAATGTGGAATCGTGAAGAAAAAATCATCGATGATATATTTTCATACATAATAGCTATTGAAATTATTAATAATGATTGTGAACCTCATAGTATTGATGATTGTAGACAAATGTGTGATTGGCCTAAATGTGAAGAGGCAATTCAAATAGAATTGAAATCATTAGCCAAATGTAAAGTATTTGTACTTGTAGTCCAGACATCTGAAGATGTCAAACCTGTTGGATATAAATGAATTTTTCTACGGAAACATAATGAGAAAAATGAAGTTGTGAGATATAAGGCACGACTTGTAGCACAAGGTTTCTCGCAAAGACCTGGTATTGATTTTAATGAAATTTATGCACCAGTTATGGATACGATTACATTTTGATTTTTATTAAGTTTGGTTGTTTTAGAAAAGCTTGAAATACATTTAATGGATGTAGTGACCGCTTATCTATATGGTTCACTCGATTCAAATATTTATATGAAAATCCTTAAAAGATTTAAAATGCCAGAAGCATATAATTTGAGATCTCGTAATTTGTATTTGATAAAATTGCAAAGATCCATGTATGGATTAAAACAATCTGGACGGATATGGTATAACCGTCTTAGTTAATATCTAATCAAAGAAGGGTATATTAATGATCCAGTATGCCTATATGTTTTTATAAAGAAATCTGACTATGGATTTGCTATTGTAGTATATGTTGATGATATGAATTTGATTGGAACTCCTGAAGAGTTCCTGAAAACTGCTGAATAGTTGAAAAGGGAATTTGAAATGAAAGACTTGGGAAAAATAAAATATTGTCTCGGCCTGGAGATCGAGCATAAACCAAACGAAATACTTGTCCATCAATCAGCGTATGTTGAAAAGATTCTAAAAAAAATTTAATATAGACAATGCTCATCTGTTAAGTACTCCTATGGTTGTTAGATCTCTTGATCCTAAAAAGGATCCATTCCGGCCTAAAAAAAGATAATGAAAAGATACTTGGCCATGAAGTACCATATCTAAATGTGATTGGTGCTCTATTATATCTTGCACAATGTATTAGACCTGATATGCATTTTCAGTAAATTTATTGGTAAGATTAAGTTCAGCACCAACTCAAAGACATTGGAATGGAATAAAATATATTTTTCGTTACCTTTATGGTACAATAGATCTGAGATTATTTTATGCATCTAACAATTTTTAAGGTTTAATTGGTTATGCTGATGCAGGATATTTATCTGATCCCCATAAAGCTTGCTCGCAAACTGTAGTACCCAAAAACAGCCCAAACCCAACGTGGCTTAAGCCCAGTCCAACTGGAAACGGCTCCAGGTAATAAGCTTGTCGCTCGACCACTTACAGAAGCGTCGCTCGACCTTAAGCTCATGAAGAAGCCAGCTATTTAGACTCAGGTATTGAGGCCCGACACCCATGCTAAATGTCGTTTGACCAACCCTCTTGCTACTTTAGCATCTCCCAGTATTAGATGGCATGGCTCGATACCACACATGGTTCGACACTACGTGAGGGTCGACGATGTCGCTCGACATGGTGCCTTAATCCTAGAACACCTCACCTTGAGGCTTAATCAAACCCGAAGCATCCTTGTCGTTCGACCATGAGATATGATAATGGGTCCATTAACCCCTTAATGAAGACTCATAACTTGAAGGGTGACGTCGCTCGACCATGTTCACCCTCTACATCGAAGACTAAAGCCTCTTCAGCTAACACTACCAAGTCATAACCTCATCAAGTTTTAAACTCCGAAAGACCAGGGTCAAAGGAAGAAATCGTATCCTTCTTGATTTGCGCCGCAAAATCAAGGATAGAGTTATCGATCCACCAACGGGTAGGTGACCCCCTATATAAATCATCCCTCACTCAGAGTGAGGGTTCACAAAATTTACTACTCTTGAGCACTCAGCATCACTTGCATACTCTACTCTGGCAAGCATTCAATTAGGACCTCCGTCCAGAGACGATTTTCGACAACCGGCCAACACCTTCCACGGCCAACTCCGTCGTATCCGTTGGACCTCTGCCGTCCACCATTGACGATCAGGGAGTTATCTTATTCCTTGTTCTTCATTTTTTACAATCTTTTCAACTTTCATACTAACTTGATCATCAGAGTTTTTTTGGTCGGCACCGCCTCGATGTCGAAGCACTCCGGTCGACCCGCCGACTCTTGTTTTACAGGTTGTAGTGCCCCAATCATCGTCCCACCTAATTTCGTGGTCTACACAAACGAGATATGTTTTTACCTATAATGGCACAATAATCTCATGGCAATCCACAAAGCATAGTCATGTTGTTATATCCTCCAATCATTCTTAGATCCTTGCACCTCATGAAACAAGTCGAGAATGTGTTTGCCTAAATTCTGCTATTTATCATATTCGTCCTCATGAAACAAGTCGAGAATGGATCGACTATCGAGGCCAGTCAAATGACCATAAAATAGGTTGCTTGACTACAACCTAAGCATCAAGCCAGATGAGGTCATAGCCGTCCTCAAATGTATGGGTAACTCGGTGAAATGGCCATCCAAGATCAGAAGTCCTCCCGACTTTAAAGACAACTCTAAGTGGTGTAAGTTCCACGGCGACCATGGCCACAAGACCGAGGATTGTATCGCCCTCCGCCTGGAGGTAGCCAAACTACTAAAGCGAGGGGCACCTGAAGGAGTTCTTCATCGACAAGGGAAAGAACACCTTGGCCCAGCGTGACAATAAACAATGGGACGGTCGCTCAACACCTCCCCCAGAGCCTTATCGACATGAGCGAATGATTAACGTCATCTCCGGAGGATCAGAAGTGAGTGGGGTGACCTACTCCAAAGCGAAACAACACATTCGACAATTGGGTAACCCTGAGGTCAAGCTTCATTGATCGGTCGACCCATCCCCCACTTGCCCAGTCAGTTTCGATAGCAATGAACACATGGATTTGCTCAACCCGCACCATGATACATTGGTTATCTCTTTAACATTGGCTAATTGTTTGATAAAGAGAATCCTCATTGACAATGGTAGTTTGACCAATGTTCTGTTCCTAGGTGCTCTGAAGGAAATGCAGATCAACGAGGTGAACATCACTCGTCACTCGACAGTCTTGGTTGGTTTTAGTGGTGAGCATTAAAACATAGTCGGAGAGATCACGCTACCCACCTATACAGAAGGAATCAACTTAAACACCAGGTTCATAATATTCAATTGTCCATTGTCCTACAACATCATCATGGGTCGGCTATGGATCCATGAGATGAGGGTTATCCCGTCGATCTCCCATCAAGTTATCCGTTTTCCAACTAAGTGGGGAGTCCGTGAGATCAGGGGACAACAGAAGACATCACACGACTGCTATCAGAAGACACTTAAGTTCAAGTCGAGCGACTTATAGTAATTACAGAACTTAACTTCTCCGAACATTAAGGATAACCTAGAGATGGAGTAGCTCGACGAAGTGCCCATACATCTGGACTACTCGGACCACAAGGTGAACATTGGGTCTCGACTGAAATCGGACCTTAGAGCCAAGCTCATTGACTTCTTGTCTACACGACACGACAGCTTTGCATGGTCTCACGTCGATATGACCGGTATCGACCCCGAAGTGATGGTCTATAGACCACAGGTAGACTCGGACTACTCTCCGGTAAAATAGAAACGATGAAAGTTCGCCCCCGAGCGCAACAATATGATTAACGATGAGATTCAGAAGCTGATCGACATAGGCTCGGTCCGAGAAGTCAATTACCCCGACTGGCTAGCCAACGTTGTGGTCGTGAAGAAGATAAACGGGAAGTGGCGAGTATGCATCGACTTCACGGACCTCAATAAGGCTTGTCCCAAGGACTCCTTCTCTCTATCACACATCGATATGATGGTCGACGCCATAGCTGGCCATGACCTTCTAAGCTTTATAGATGCCTTCTCGGGTTACAACCAGATTCTAATGTATCCAGACGACCAGGAAAAGACTTTATTCATAACCGAGCGAGGGATCTTCTGCTACAAGGTAATGCCATTCGGCCTCAAGAATGCAGGTGCTACCTACCAAAGGTTGGTCAATAAGATGTTCGCCAAGATGTTGGGTCAAACCATGTAGTTCTACATCGACAACATATTAGTGAAGTCACTTGTGGCAGAACAATATTTAGACCACCTATGACAGTCATTCAACGTCATCGACCAATACAACATGAAACTCAATCCCTCAAAGTGTTCCTTTGAGGTTTCCTCCATAAAATTCCTTAGCTACCTTGTAACCAAGAGGGGCATCGAAGCTAACCCATAGTAGATACAGTTGGTAATGGGTCTACAATCACCCAAGTCAGTGAAGGACGTTCAAAAGCTAACCGGACGACTGGCAGCCTTGAACTGCTTCATCTCTAAGTCATCCGACCGCTGTCGACCGTTCTTCGACACGCTCCGCAAGAGCAAGAACTTCGAGTGGACACAACCTTGTGAAGAGGCCTTCCGAAGTATCAAAAAATACTTGGCCAACCCTCACCTACTCTCGAAGCCACATATAAGAGAGACCTTGCTACTCTACTTAGCTATCTGGGAAACAGCCGTCAGCGCTGTGCTCATCAGAGAAGAAGAAGGGAAGCAACTGCCGGTCTACTATACGAGTAAGTCCCTACTCGACGTGGAGATACGCTATAGTCAGTTGGAGAAGCTAACTCTCGCACTAGTGATAGCCGCACGGAAGTTGAGACCTTACTTCCAATGCCACAACATCATCGTGTTAACCACCTTCCCACTAAGGAACGTATTACATAAACCCGAGCTATTCGGATGACTAATCAAGTGGGCTGTGGAACTCAGCAAACATGACATCAGTTATCAGCCATGCACGACAATCAAGTCACAAGCACTAGCCGACTTCATTGCGGACTTCACTCCCGCCATCCTCCCTCATGTCAAGGAAGAAGTCAAGGCGATATTGAATGACACCGCCAGTGGTAAATGGACATTGGCGGTTGACGGGTCTAGTAAAGTCAAGGGTAGTGGCCTTGGCATAGTTCTTACCTCACCTGAGGGACACGTGTTCGAGTGAGCAATCAATGTATGTTAAAAAAAACCAACAATGAAGCCGAGTACGAGGCTCTCATAACCGGATTACAACTCGCCAAGGATATGAACGTCACACGATTTAAGGTCCAAAGTGACTCCCAACTCATTGTCAGACAACTCTAGGGGACTTATCAAGCCAATGACATTAAGATATCGTCCTACCTAACATTGGTGAAACAACTCCAAGCCACGTTCCAGTCGTTCGACATACACCAGGTTTCAAGATCTAAAAATTCCATGTGGATGTTCTAGCGAACCTTGGGTCGCTGCTCGACACGACTTCAGAAAGATCAATCTCAATGATATTCGTCTAATGGCCAGAAAGATCTGAAACAGGCACCTGAGGAAGTCACTCCCCTCATGGTTGAACCAATATGGATGACACCTATTTTCGACTACATCAAGGATGGCACTTTGCCGCCCGTTAGATACAAAGCTCGAAGGATCAAAGTCAAAGCTACACGTTACTCCATCATCGACGGATGACTCTACAAGAGATCTTACTCCAGCCCGTACCTTCTACGTGTCGACTCAACCGAAGCTTGATGCATTCTCAAAGACTTATATGATGGAGATTATGGTAACCACTCGTCTGGTAGATGCCTCGCCAACAAGTCTCTCACGGCCAGATACTACTAGCCTACTACGAAGTCGGACTCTCACGACTACGTTAAGAAGTGCGACTCTTGTCAACGGTTCGCCTAAGTATCACACTTACCTCCTGAACAGTAGCATCCTATCACTTCCCCATGACCATTCATGAAATAGGGGATGAATATAGTAGGGAATATGCCAGTCATGACAGGAGGAAAAATTTATATGCTCGCTGTAACACTCCCCGACCCGACCCGGCTAGACCGACCCAGGGAGCGCTACTCGGACTTTCAAGACTTTCTAAATTCATTTTATACTTTCAAAATCATTGTGAGCCCATAAAACCAATTTTTAAATCATTGGAAATCATAGAGTTTATTATTTTAAAAATCATTTTTGAGTGAGCCCAAATCGATAAACGTTTTACAAAAATTCGGCAGAGTACTGTTTGTTTTTCGGATTTCCCAAAACCTGTTTTTACACAAATCAATTCAAATTCAATTCTCAACAACACTTCTATAACATTTTCAAACAGTTGCGCACTCTGCCGTTTAGTGCGACTTACCATCACAATTTATAAAATAAAACAAATCAAACTTTAATATTTACAAACATAATAACAATATAAGACAGAAATTATAAATAATTGATTACAAAACATATTTACAGACTCACTGTATATGCATGTTTACAAAATATATATACAACAATAGAACTACCCAACTGTAGTAATTCTGTGACTCGGTCTGCAACTCTTTCTTCCTCAGTCTTTAACTTCTTCCGGATCCCTGGTACCTACGCGTTAGAAACAAAACTAATGCGCTAAGCATATAGCTTAGTGGGTGTACTATAAACTCAATTAAATAAACCACAATATAAATATCTGTTAAGAAGAATTAAATCACAATATGAACTTCATTTCTAATCATGTACAAATCAACTGAACTTCAAAATCAAATCATAAAACAGTTTCCATCACTTTAATTTCCACAATAAAAGCAACATATACAATCGATTAATAAATTCATTCAATTCACTTCCCAATTCGTTTCAAATCTGGCCCGCTAGAATACTAAACATAACAGGACTGGAATATGGGTCAAACTCCCACCGAGGACGAATCCTACGAGTGGTATGTGTCTCCCAACTCTAGGACCGTGGGTACGGAACCTAGAGAGGTACATAACTCCCTATCCCAGGAACGAATCCTTGGGAAGGTACATGGCTCCCAACCCTCAGGACGAATCCTGAGGAGGTACGTATCTCCCAGCCTCTGGACGAATCCAAGAGGAGGTACATAACAATCATCAGTATCAATCAGTAGCGGCGCAGTACTGCTAAGTAAAACCCAGCTGGTATACCAACCTCCTATATCCATTTCTATGTCTAAGTATCCTAGGGCCGTTTCCGATAAACTAAATTCACAATCAATTTCGTAATAGTTAATCAATAACCGATAATTACTCAATAAACATATAAGTCACGTAGTATTCTTCAAGAATCATACTCAAAAATTTTACGAAAATCTAAATCAATTATTTTTAACGAAATCGAAATATTCGAAAACGAAATCGAAATACGATCTATCACAAAATCAGTCCAAAATCAACAATAAAGACATCAAACATCGATTTTTCATATACAATAAACAATTTTCATACTAATAATCGAAATCGAAATCTTCCAACGAAATCAAAAACGAAAACGGAAACGAAAACGAAAACGAAAACAAAACAATAACGAAAGACTTTTCGTAACGATTTCGAAAACAAACGTACACCAACCTGGGAACCTTTTTTTTTTATTTTCGTTCGAGAAGTCGCGGTTCTACGATTTCGTTTTCTTTCCTTTTTCCTTTTCTCTTTCACCCACACTTTCTTTCTCTCTCTTTCCTTCCTCTTCTTCTTTTTTCTCTCTTCTTCTTTTTCTTCTTCTTCTTCTTTTTCTTTTCTTTTCTCGGTCTCTTCTCTCTCTTCTTCTTGTTGTTCTGTTTTCTGGCTTCTGCGAGAAGCTTCTCTTTTTTTTATATTTTTTTTGCTACCGCGACAGCCGTCGCGACCTGTGGTCGCGCCATCAGGTCGCGGTGCTCACTGGAGCATTCGCACCGCCTTCGTCGCGAGCGTACCTTGGTTGCGCTGGAGATCGCGTTGCTCGCTGCTCGAATTCGACATTTTCATCGCGAGCAGTTCATCGCGACCTGTGGTCGCGGTGACTGGTCGCGATGCTCACTGCCAGAAATCGCGTTTTTCACCGCGAGCAAGCCATCGCGACCTGTGGTCGCGGTGACCAGGTCGCGATGCTCTCTGTCTCCATTTTTTATTTTTCATACATCAATTTTCAACCATTCAATCTGGTCCGCTGGAAATCATACATTTAATTACATTTACACCCCCTCAAATAGTAAAATTTATTTGAACATATATAACATTAATTACCCGAAATCCGGGATGTTACAATTCTTCCCCTCTTAAGAAATTTCGTCCTCGAAATTTACCTCAATGAAACAGTTGGGGATATTGCTGTCGCATCGTTTCTTCACTCTCCCAGGTAGCCTCTTCTACTTTATGATTCCTCCAGAGGACTTTCACCAATGGCACTCTTTTATTTCTTAGTTCCTTGATCTCCCGATCAAGAATCTGCACTGGTTCCTCCTCATATGTCAGGTCTGGTCGGATCTCAATACTTTCGGCCTGAACTCTGTGGGAAGGATCAGATCTGTATCTCCTCAGCATAGACACGTGGAAAACATTATGAATCTTTTCTAATTTTGGAGGTAAAGCTAGTCTGTAGGCTACTGGTCCCACACGTTCAATGATTTTGTATGGCCCAATAAATCTAGGACTCAACTTACCTTTTCTGCCAAATCTGAGCACTTTCTTCCACGGAGATACTTTCAGAAACACTTTCTCACCGACGTTATATTCTATCTCTTTTCTTTTCAAATCTGCATAAGATTTCTGTCGGTCAGAAGCAATTTTCAATCGGTCTTTGATAATCTTCATCTTTTCCTCAGTCCGTCTGATCAAATCTGGGCCTACTAACCTGTCATCTCCTAACTCTGTCCAGCATACTGGAGTCCTGCATTTCCTTCCATACAGTGCCTCATACGGTGCCATAGCTATGCTCGACTGGTAACTGTTGTTGTAGGCGAATTCAATCAATAGAAGATGATCCGCCCAACTCCCTTCAAACTCAATTACACAACTCCTGAGCATATCTTCAAGCACCTGGATTACCCTTTTTGATTGTCCGTCTGTCTGCGGATGGAAGGTTGTACTGAAACTCAGTCGAGTACCCAAGGCTTCTTGAAACTTCTTCCAGAATCTCGATGTAAACCTCGGATCTCTATCTGATATGATGGATACAGGTACTCCATGCAATCTGACTATTTCTCTGATGTACAATTCTGCCAGTCGATCCAGGGAATAGTCAGTTCTGACAGGTAGAAAATGTGCTGACTTCGTCAATCGATCCACTATAACCCATACTGCATTGTGTTTACTCCGGGTGAGTGGCAATCCAGTGACAAAGTCCATGGTGATACGATCCCATTTCCACTCAGGTATTGCTATTGGCTGTAACAATCCTGATGGAACCTGGTGTTCAGCTTTCACCTGTTGACAAGTCATGCATCGATTTACAAATTCTACCACATCTTTCTTCATACCAGACCACCAGTACTGAGTTTTCAAGTCTCTATACATTTTTGTGCTACCTGGGTGCATCGCATACGAACTACTGTGTGCCTCTGTTAGGATTCTCTTTCTCAATTCCTCATCATCTGGAATACAAATCCTGTCTCTGAAACACACAATACCATCAACTCTGATTGAGAAATCCGGATGTTTCCCTTCTGAAATCTGTCCACATATCATTTGGATTCTAGCATCCTGCTTCTGTTTCTCTGCAATCTGCTGAATCAAACTGGGTCTGCATATCAATTCAGCTACCAATGCACTATCTGAATTCAGCTGTAATTGCACATTCATAGCTTTCAGAGCACATAGTGCTTTTCTGCTCAGAGCATCTGCTACCACATTTGCCTTTCATGGATGGTAGTCAATTACACAGTCATAGTCTTTAATCAACTCCATCCACCGTCTCTGTCTCAAATTGAGCTCTCTCTGGGTAGGCAGATATTTCAGACTCTTGTGATCTGTGTAGATATAACATTTCTCACCATACAAGTAATGCCTCCAGATTTTTAAAGCGAAGACTATGGCTGCAAGCTCCAGATCATGAATCGGATAGTTCAGATCATGATTTTTCAGTTGTCTGGACGCATATGCAACCACCTTGCCTTCCTGCATCAATACACATCCCAAACCATGGTGTGAGGCATCACTATAAATCACATAGTCTTTACCTGAAACAGGCTGAATCAGGATTGGAGCCTCTACAAGCATTGCCTTCAATCGGTCAAAAGCTGCTTGGCATCTGTCAGTCCACTCAAATCTGACATTCTTATGCAGTAGCTTGGTCAACGGGCTTGCTATGGAGGAAAACCCCTTCACAAACCGGCGATAATAACCTGCCAAGCCTAGGAAACTTCTGACTTCTGTAACATTTCTGGGAGGTTTCCATTCCACTATTGCTTCAATCTTTTTCGGATCTGCCTTAATGCCTTCTGCTGATACAATGTGACCCAGAAACGCAATCTCAGGCAACCAAAATTCACATTTGCTCAGTTTGCCATACAGTTGCTTCTCCCTCAGAATCTGCAGTACTACTCTGAGGTGCCTGTCATGGTCCTCTGCTGTCTGTGAGTACACCAGGATATCATCGATAAATACCATCACAAACTGATCCAGGTATGGTCGGAAGATTCTGTTCATCAGATCCATAAAGGCTGCAGGTGCATTAGTCAGCCCAAATGGCATCACTACAAATTCATAATGCCCATACCTGGTTCTGAATGGAGTTTTCGGAATATCTGACTCTTTTATTCTCAACTGATGATAACCTGATCTCAGATCTATCTTTGAGAAGACACAGACTCCTCTCAGCTGATCAAACAAATCATCGATTCTCGGCAACGGATACTTATTCTTGACAGTAAGTTTATTCAACTGCCTGTAATCAATGCACAATCTCAATGACCCATCTTTCTTCTTCACAAACAGGACTGGGGCTCCCCAGGGGGATACACTGGGTCTGATGAAGCCCTTATCCAGCAATTTCTGTAACTGTATCTTCAGTTCTTTCAGTTCTGCTGGTGCCATTCTGTAGGGAGCTATCGATACTGGAGACGTACCTGGTACCACATCAATCACAAACTCCACTCCTCTCTGAGGTGGCAAACCAGGAAGCTCCTCTGGAAACACATCTGCAAAATCACACACAGTGGGTATATTCTGGATTTCAGCATTAACTTTTCTGGAATCAACCACCTGTGCAAATATGCTTCACACCCCTTTCTGATTAGTTTACAGGCTGCAGTGGCTGAAATAACATTGGAGAGAAAATCTCTCCGTTCACCCACCATTGTGATCTCTGCACCATCTACTGTTCTGAGAGTCACTCGTTTCAGTTCACAGTCAATCACTACTCTATGCCGAGTTAACCAATCCATGCCTAGGATCACGTCAAATTCATGGAATGGCAACTCCATTAAGTCTCCAGGAAATTCACACTCCTGTATCCGAATAGGACAATTTCTGTACACACGATTCATTACTACGCTCTGGCCTATCGGATTACTGACTAACACATCATATTCAGTAGGTTCAGTTTTCAAACTTCTTTGTTTCAAAAATGCATCACAGATGTATGAATGAGTGGAACCTGGATCTATCAATGCAATAGCTGTAGTATCAAAAATAGAAACAATACCAGCTATCACGTCAGGTGCATCTTGGTCTTCCTGAGCTCTAACGCCATAAACTCGTGCAGGAGCTCGACTATCAGGTCTGGCCACGGACTCTGACACCCCTTTGTGGCTACCACCCTCAGGTACTGCCTGACTAGGCCTCCTACCTCTGGAAGTAGCAGGGGCTAATCTCTCTGGCCGCTGGGGTCCCATCTGTGGGCAATCCCTTAGGAAATGGTCATGAGAGCCACATCTCAGGCAGGCTCCTGTAAGCTTCCAGCATTCCCCAGGATGTCTTCTTCCACAATGATCACACACTGCAGGGGCTGGTCCCCTACCTGCACTCCTAGGGGTACTGGCTACAGAAGTTGCAGACTGTCCAGGCCTAGCTGTGGGTACAGGCCTCTGTGACTGCACTGGACCACTAGGCTGCGGTCCCTTAAACTTCTTACTCGGGGACTGATATGAGCTGGATGGCCCTGCCCCTCTTCTTTGCTGCCCTCTGTCTCTTCTGGCCTGCTCTTCTTTCTTAATTCTCTCTACATTCAGAGCTGCCGAGACAAGTCTGGTAAAATCGTCAAATTCAAATGCAGCCACCTGTAACAGTGCTTAACTCATTAACATACTATTCATATATTCACAATTCATTATGTAAACAGTAGGAATTTCACACAACCTGTAGGCGGATATAATCGTTCAATCCATCTTCAAACCTCCTACATTTATCCGCATCTGTCGCCACCATCTCTTTCGCATATTTACTCAACCTGAGAAACTCCCTCTCATATTCAGTCACAGTCATCTGCCGTTGCTTCAGGTTGGTAAACTCCCTCTTCAGATTATCCAAATAAATGCGACCAATATATTTTCTCCTGAACTCCTTCTGAAAGAAGTCCCACGTTCTATCCTCTGGTCGCACTGTCTGTATAATGGAGGTCCACCACTGGTAGGCATCCTCCTACAATAAGGATACTGCACACTCCAGTCTCTCTTCTGGTGTGCAGTGCATCTGTTCTAAGATTCTGTTCGTCCTCTCAAACCAGTACTCTGCGGCAGATGCATCCTCATCCTTTCTGCCATGGAAATCAGTTGGTCTGTGTTTAGCCAGTCGCTCGATGGCTGATCTCCGTGGCGCTGCTCTGGCCACGTTCTGAAAGAACTCAGCCATCTGCTGCATAAATGCTGGCTGTACAGGGTCCGTTCTCGGACTAACTGATTCCTTCGATGCTCCCCCAGCCACGCTGGCGGGACTCTCAGGTCTATCACCACTTCCTTCCATTCTTTATCTTATATCAGACAGAAGAGAGTTCTGCAGATTAGAGTCACACATTCCTATAGGTAGCTTTAGACAATGCATGCATATACAGACTCTTTGGTCGAGAAACACCTAAACTGCGCTCTGATACCAATAAATTGTAACACCCCCCGACCCGACCCGGCTAGACCGACCCAGGGAGCGCTACTCGGACTTTCAAGACTTTCTAAATTCATTTTATACTTTCAAAATCATTGTGAGCCCATAAAACCAATTTTCAAATCATTGGAAATCATAGAGTTTATTATTTTAAAAATCATTTTTGAGTGAGCCCAAATCGATAAACTTTTTACAAAAATTCGGCAGAGTACTGTTTGTTTTTCGGATTTCCCAAAACCTGCTTCTACACAAATCAATTCTCAACAACACTTCTATAACATTTTCAAACAGTTGCACACTCTGCCGTTTAGTGCGACTTACCATCACAATTTATAAAATAAAACAAATCAAACTTTAATATTTACAAACATAATAACAATATAAGACAGAAATTATAAATAATTGATTACAAAACATATTTACAGACTCACTGTATATGCATGTTTACAAAATACATATACAACAATAGAACTACCCAACTGTAGTAATTCTGTGACTCGGTCTGCAACTCTTTCTTCCTCAGTCTTTAACTTCTTCCGGATCCCTGGTACCTACGCGTTAGAAACAAAACTAACGCGCTAAGCATATAGCTTAGTGGGTGTACTATAAACTCAATTAAATAAACCACAATATAAATATCTGTTAAGAAGAATTAAATCACAATATGAACTTCATTTCTAATCATGTACAAATCAACTGAACTTCAAAATCAAATCATAAAACAGTTTTCATCACTTTAATTTCCACAATAAAAGCAACATATACAATCGATTAATAAATTCATTCAATTCACTTCCCAATTCGTTTCAAATCTGACCTGCTAGAATACTAAACATAACAGGACTGGAATATGGGTCAAACTCTCACCGAGGACGAATCTTACGAGTGGTACGTGTCTTCCAACTCTAGGACCGTGGGTATGGAACCTAGAGAGGTACATAACTCCCTATCCCAGGTACATAACTCGCGGTGACCAGGTCGCGATGCTCTCTGTCTCCATTTTTGATTTTTCATACATCAATTTTCAACCATTCAATCTGGTCCGCTGGAAATCATAAAATAAACATTAATTACATTTATACCCCCTTAAATAGTAAAATTTATTTGAACATATATAACATTAATTACCCGAAATCCGGGATGTTACACTCGCCATGACGAACTATTTTACCAAGTGGGTCGAAGCCGATTCCTATGTGAGAATCAAAGACTCCGAAGTCACAAGTTTTATCTAGAAGAACGTGATATGCCGCTACGGCATGCCGAAAGAGATAATCACGGATAACGGCTCACAATTTATTTCGTACGACTTCCAGACCTTCTGTGATAAGTGGAAAATCAAACTCAGTTACTTGAGTCCTAGATATCCTTAGGCGAACAGCCAAGCTGAGTCAACAAACAAAACCATCGTCTCTACTTTGAAGAAGAGACTTGACCAGTGCAAAGGCAAATGGGCGAACGAACTTCCAGGAGTACTATGGTCCTACCGTACGATCGCTAGGACTTTAATGGGCGAAACCTCTTTCTCTATAGCCTACGGGGCAGAGGCAGTGATCCCCATCGAAGTAGACTTTCCCTCCTACCGGGTCGACCAAAGCAATGAAGTGGATAACAACCACGAATTGAACATGTCACTCGACACAATCGATGAGAGGAGAGACAAAGCAGCCCTTCGACTCGTTACCTATCAGCAAAGGCTCACTCGACACTACAACAAAAACCTCTGCATCCAAACCTTCAAGGTGGGAGATTAGGTCCTATGCCGGGTCTTCTAAGGAACTAGGAAACCATGAGCAGGCAAGCTCGGACCTACTTGGGAAGGACCATACCAAATCATTAAGGTAGTAGAACAAGGGGCATACATACTGCGTTGCCCGGACGACAGAGAAATAGGCAACAGTTGGAATGCGATCCACCTAAAGTTGTATCATTTCTAAAACTCTTACTTTTCAAATTTCTTATTATCATCTTATCAAATAATCTCGACTGACTTAAGCATCGGAGGGCTATTGGTAATACCAACGGCCAACTCTAACAATGCCTATGCAGGTTGATGTCGCACGACCATCCCGCTCTCAAGGACAAAGTCACACATTAACCAGCCTCAACCTACACCCGCAGTCAAGGTGCAGCTACAGTCGCTCGACATTCTGACCTGCTATCGAGGTTCTTCAAGTCGCACGACCAGCCTATCCTATAGTTCAAGTGTGAAACCGAATGATCCACACTTAAACTAGGGGGCAACAATAGATCAAACAAATTATGTCGCTTGATAAAGATTATAGAAATGCATTTGATAGTCCTTACAACAATCACTCAGTCTTTGCAAAGTTCAAAAATTTATGCAAAGTCATTCATTACGTCGCTTAACGGTCAAGTTCACGAAATTCCCTACCAACGGACTCAACAAACATTACAAACGACAGCAATACCCTATGTCGTTCGACACGACTTACTAAAAACTATTGGCTTCAGCATTCAACAGGCTATGTCATCAAAAGACAACCCTCAAGTCTGCCACCCAATGTACAGTCGCTCAACCTACTGTCCTGAGTAATTTTATTTTAAAGGTCTCGAACTTAAAGTAAAATGCAGGGAGAAGACATCAACAACTATAAAGAGTAAGGTCGCTCGACATACATTGTCGAACGACAAACACACGTGATATCATAAGGAATCAAAAAGAAAAACATCAGCTATTAAAGCCTTCCGTGGGCAAAATGAAATCAATAAGCTTTCAACAAATCCTCCAATAGAAATTAAAGCAATTCAAAACAAAAACAAAAACAGACAAGTTTAAAGTTTTGGTCGTACAACCCAACAAGCCCCTACGGGGCAATTTCTTTGGTTCCTTCTTCTTCTTCTTCTTCCTTCTCTTCCTCCTCCTCATCCTTCTTTTCTTCTTCTTTGTCGTCCTCCTCAGCTCGAGACTGGGTCGAATTTGGAGCTGTTATGCCTGGGATAACGTTGGGATCAGAAGGATAAGTGTTTGGTCGTCCGACCTCGTCAGCACCATCCACCTCCATAGTCTGCTTCTCACGCGGCTTGGACTCAATAGGGGCAGTCTCCTTGACGTCGACCTCCCCTACAAGCTCCTTGTGCTATCCACTCGTCCATTCTCCTAGCCTTGTATTGAATCATCAGGTCATAACGAGCATTTACCATTGCATTGCAAACCCGGTCATCCGCCAACTCAGCCGCCTCCTCGGCTTCGACTTTCTTCTCCTTAATATGGGCGCGCAGTCGGTCGACCTTTAGCTTCAGGTTGAGGCTCTCTACCATTGCATCAGTCGCTCGACTA
Organism: Xanthoceras sorbifolium; assembly: GCA_003430845.1. Classification (NCBI taxonomy): domain Eukaryota; kingdom Viridiplantae; phylum Streptophyta; class Magnoliopsida; order Sapindales; family Sapindaceae; genus Xanthoceras; species Xanthoceras sorbifolium. Next base: position 35,077,531 of record CM010608.1, read on the forward strand.
GCCGACTCATCAGCCTCCTTCTTGGCATCCTTGGCAGCCTCATTCGCTTTCTCTACTTCAGCCTTCAACGAGAAGTTGCTCGACTTGAATTCCCTCACCATTTTTTGGAGAAGGGCGAGCTTTTTCCTCATATAGATTTGGCTTTGCAAAGCCTGCAAAACAAAAAGTTAGTCGAACGACTAAAGAAGTAAGTCACAAAAGAACCAAGTCAATAGAAGAGATATACCTGAAACTGGTAGCTCAGTCCCCAGTCAACCGCCTTATTGGGCCCTACTTCTTTCAGTCGAGCATCATCCTTAGAGAAAAGCAACTGCGACCTTGGGGAGGAGGACACCAAACTTAGAATAGGCGGAGGCATCAACAGGAAAAGAGAGGACGACCAACGGCTCTCCTTCAGAGTCAGCCTTACGCCTTTTCTGACCCACAAAGGGTAGCTCAACCTGCGACTTGCCTCGATCAGCAAGAGGAAGAGATGAAGGCATCTTGATCTTGTCAACATCAACGACGACAGGGACAGTCTTTTTGGCCACGGTTTTCTTCTTCCTCTCCTTCAGCCTCTTCAAGGCCTTATCAGCATCAGAAAGTCCAAGCGACCCCGCTATTAGATCCTCTGCAAAATCATGTTTGGCGTCAGTGACGGGGGTGATGAAGTCGAACGACCCAAAAATGAGCTCAACGCTCTTCCTTACCTTAACAAATTCCACTAAGCGTTTGACTAGTGGATAGGGTTGACCTGAAATGTTGATATCAAAGAAGGTCCACAGTCGACTCGGCCTCAACTTCTCCTCGACCAAGATCACCTTCTAACTGTGATCCTTGGCGTTGTACGACAACACCCTGTTAGTCCACCTCACACTGATCTCGCTCTCCACCGACTGAGCTCGACCAATGTTGCCTCCTACGACAAGAAGAGAAACACATCAGTATAATGAGCCATGATGTCGAACGACAAGCAATTAAAATACTACACCTACCAGCTTTTGATCAAGTCGAACGCAAGGACGACCCCTCCAAAGGCCACTCGACTAGAACACCTCGAGCGAAGAAGTAACTATCTTTCCAGTTTCTATCACTCGTGGTAAGGAATGTAATCAAGTGCTCTCGGTTCTTTCTGAAAGCAAAGGAGTATCAGCCCTTGTCGAAGTTGTGCTCCTTTAGAGAGTACATATAGAGGAGGTCCTGAAGCTCGAAGTCGATCGAATCCAACTCATAGAATAGCTCCAACGCCAGCAGCATCCTCCATGTGTTCAGCATGAGTTGGCTCGGCGCGATGTCGAAAAAGTCGAGCACCTTCATAGCCAAAGGTAGGACTAGGAGTCGAAGTCCCAATTTTAGGAATGGATACTCGTAAAAACAAGTCCATCCTAGGACCTCCCAGTCGGTCGCTCCTCCTTTAGAGACGCTCTAAACGCTACGCCTGCTAGGATCCCATAACAGAATCTGATGCAGGACATGTCGTCCTCCTCAAGCTTGCTGAGAGGGTCGGTCAGCAAGAAACCTTTGGGTCGGCTGAGACCATGAGGAGGATCTTCTAAAGGCTCAACCCGCCTCTCCTTGGGTGACTCGACATCAACCATCGCAGGTGGCTCTACCACGACCGTTGGAGGAGCAGTATACAACTCCTAGGGTATCCCATCTATGTCACACTATCCTCGACCATTAGCTAGCATGACGACCTGGTCTTCCCTCGACTCTCTTCATTCATCGCGTAGAGGCTCTATCTCCTCTGATATCGTATGACTAGATGTACTAGCTCCACTATCGTCCACTCGACCCGACGTATCTCTACAAGACAAACACGAGGCTCAGTTAGCATAAGGCACAGGCAACTAAGAGGTGACACAACAAATACACGACTCTAACCTTGCGACCTTAACCAGTAAGGCTACAACCTAGATACAACTTATATGGTCGCACGACCAAATAGCTACTCAGCTACGTAGCAGTTCAATCTCTACGTTTGTGTGGTCGCACGACCATATGGCTTTAGCAATATAAACAGGTGTAACACTTAAACTACAACGGTCACATAACAAGACAGCTATAAAGCGACCTAGCAGGTACCTCGCCAACCTACATGGTTGATCGACCATGACCCTAACGAAGTGGGAGATCCTAAACTCACAGTTTTCGCACGGCATAAATGAACACTTAACCTAGCTACAACTATTATATGGTCGTACGATGATCCACCTTATGCAAAAGGCTCTACACCCTACTTGGTAGAACGACCTTTTCAGCATAAACAAGAAATTGAAATATCTATTTCCTAAAACAAGATCAAACGCATAAATCTTTCCATTTTCTAAGTAAGAAAATACCAAGAACATTTGCTAGATCAAATGCAAGAAAAATAAAAAGCGAGGAAAGATTATTGAACTCACCTTAAAATGCAAGGAGCTCGCCGAGAATAGCCAAAAATCCACCAGAAACAGCGAAGAACGGTCACCGGAGATGGAGAAAACATCTACTATTCATCATCGAAGTTGAGAGAGAAAAGTTTCAAGAGTTTTTGCTTTTGAAATGCAAAAGTCAAAAGGGAAAGAGAAAGGGATGGGAATACAAACCTTCCCCCTTGCTGACGTATCGCTCTATCATTGGACACGACTCCCCGTAACCGTCAGCACGAGACCCAAAGGACGTCTCTTGCCTTTCTAATGAAAAACAATCATTGCCTTAGTAACACCTGTCAAGGCAACCGAAGGGTCTAGCAGTCGAGACGCTACTATCGTTCGACCATGACCCATCATCACACAATAAACATCAGACAGGTCAACCACCACTCTTATTCAACTTCGTAGTTGCTAGACAACGTCGAATGGCAATAACGAATCAAATAGAGTCTTTAAAAGGATCCATCATGGGAATCGACCTAAGAGGACACAACATCACACGATGGATGGTTGTACGACAATTGGACCACCAAGATGTAATCCTTTTAGTCGAGCGACTGGGGCAAACCTCCTACCATCCACTTTTTGAACTAATAGTAAAAGGTTTGGGGGAAAACTGTAGTACCCAAAAATAGCCCAAGCCCAATGAGGCTTAAGCCCAGTCCAACTGGAAACAACTCCAGGTAACAAGCTTGTCGCTCGACCACTTGCAGAAGCATCGCTCTACCTTAAGCTGATGAAGAAGCTAGCTGTCTAAACACAGGTATTGAAGCTCGATACCTATGTTAAATGTCGTTCGACCAACCTTCTTCCTACGTTAGCATCTCCCAGTATTGGATGGCATGGCTCGACACCACACATGGTTTGACACTACGTGAGGGTCGACGATTGATCAGTCATTTATTTTCATATATTTACGACCCTTAAACTGTAACACCCCCCGACCCGAATTCGCTCGGACAGAATCGGGAAGCGCTACCGGATACGAAAAACACATTTCAGAACATAAACTTTAAGTAATGATCCGAATAAATATGTAAATTATGGTCCAAAAAGATTTTCTGAAAATTTCGCCAGAGTTTCCTCTGTGTTTCTGACTTTCCAAAACCTGTTTTCACAACTCATAAAATCCACACTTCTATAATCTTAAATCAAATTGCGCACCCTTCCATATCCAGTGCGACTTACCAAAACAAATTATATCAAAATACTATTATATATTCAACTTTAAAAACCTTAAAATCCATGGGCCCAAATATTACAAAACATACATAAAAACTAAATAACATTTCAAATATTTACAAAAATATTCTTGTCCATGCATGCCGATATAATACATATAAAACATCAAATATGTCGTAGGCTACCAAAAATGCAGGAGTGATGTGACTCTGATCACTATCTCAGCAGATTCTACTCTTTCTGATCCTTGTCCCCTTCAACAATTCTTTTACCTGCGTGTGAGAAAACTCAACACGCTAAGCATATAGCTTAGTGGGTGTACAGAAAACTATATTTCCACTTACATTGTAATATCATTTAAATCATCATCAAAAATATACTGACAAATAAATAATCAATTTGGGGCTCAATTCAAATCAAATTCAAGTCAAAGCATATACAGATCATATCACATTTCTAATTTCATTTCAGGCTCCTGATATACTAAACATACTTTTTGGACTGGATTACGGGCTATACAGAACAGAGTTGGATACCAACGGAGGACCCGCTGCGTATCCTATATACATATCAGAGTTGGACACCAACGGAGGACCCGCTGCTTATCCCAGATCAAATTTCCCAACCCGCAAGGGGTGGTACCTCTATCAACAAATAGGCGTAGTACTACTCAGAGAACCCAATTGACATGTCAATCTCCTATATCCATATCTATGTCTACATATATCAGAGCCAAATCATTTTTCGAAAATCATACAATTGTTCAGAACAGATTCATCAATTTACATTCTGAAATTATATCCAAATCAGTATACATATTTTCGGAATTCGAATCGCATCAAAATACATATACAAACAAATTACAAACTCATTTCCAAAAATATTTCTGAATCCAGAAATCACTTCAAATCACATTAAAAATCACGTGCAATTATATATCATAAATCCATAGTAAATCCAAATGCCCCGAATAATTTTTCGAAACATATTGCAAAATCATATATATATTTTAATAATATTCTCCGTAATATTACTATAATCAAAACATATCGAAAATCAATTCAGAACGGATCCGTAATATTTTAATAATTTTCGTAAACAATATTACGGATCCAGAATATTTCAAATACATATAATCCAAATCAGTAACAATATATATATATATATATATATATATATATTCACAATTAATTTATTGCCATAATATATATATAATCAAAATCATTACAAATAATATATATATATATATATATATCGAATCAACAGTATAACAGAAAAATATATATATATATATATATATATATATCAACAGTATTATAAATAATATATATATATATATATATTATCTATATATATAATCAACCGTATTATAACTAATATATATATAGATAACCAATAAGATATATATATATTCAAAATTAATTTATTATAAATAATATATATACCAAATTATCCCAAAATCAATTTCAAACAACAGATCATAAGCCATATATCCCAAATAAATTAAAATCAATATAATATAACAATTCCAAAATTTTTTGAAAAATCTGAAAAATACAAAAAAAATATCACCAAACCTGAAATACTATTCTGAATACAAAACTCTTCTGGACCAACGCCAATTTCCTTCTCCTTCTTCTTCTCTTTTCTTTCTCTCTCTTCTTTCTCTCTCCTCTCTCACGCCATCTCTCCTCTTTCTTTCTTCTCTCTCGCCAATTTCACTCTCTGGTCTTCATTTGTTTTATTTTTGATTTAGAGAATGCTTTTGTGCTGTGCCACTCAAGTATTCTCTTTTTGTTTTTTATTTTTTTTGTTTTTTTTTAACTTTCCTTGTGTGTAAACACTCACACACATACTCATATATATATAAATATCTTCCTAATTACCATATGCTCCCTTGAACTTCTTAAAATTCTCCAATGGCACAAATTTATTCATAATCACATTCCATCTCAATAATTATTCCAAAAATATTCCATACTTATCCAATTACCAAATTGACTTCACCAATATTCAGTTGGACTCATTATCATCCAAATGCACCATAAAAATAATATACTTTTCATAATTACGGAAAATTTGGGGCGTTACAATTCTTTCCCCCTTAAGAAATTTCGTCCGCGAAATTTTACCTTATACGAACAATTGCGGATACTGTTGTTTCATTACTTCCTCGCTCTCCCAGGTAGCTTCTTCAGTATTATGGTTCCTCCATAGAACTTTTACCAATGAAATCCTTTTATTCCGTAATTCTTTAATCTCTCTGTCTAGAACTTTTACTGGTTCCTCATCATATGTCAGATCAGGTTGAATCTCAATGGCTTCAGTCTGAACTTTGTGCGATGGGTCAGATCTGTATCGCCTCAACATGGATACATGAAAGACATCATGGATCTTTTCTAGTTCCAAAGGTAAAGCCAGTCGATAAGCTACTGGTCCCACACGTTCAATGATCTCGTATGGACCAATAAACCTTGGACTTAACTTTCCTTTCTTTCCGAATCTCAGTATCTTCTTCCATGGAGATACTTTCAAAAATACCCTGTCTCCGACTACATACTCAATGTCTCTTCGTTTCAGATCCGCATACGATTTCTGACGATCGGAAGCAGCTTTCAATCTGTCTTTTATAATCTTAACTTTCTCTTCCGTCTGTCTAATCACATCAGGTCCAACCAACTTGTCTTCACCCAACTCTGTCCAGCGTAAGGGTGTCCTGCATTTCCTGCCATACAATGCCTCGTATGGTGCCATAGCTATGCTCGTCTGAAAACTGTTGTTATATGCAAATTCAATCAATGGAAGATGATCAACCCAACTCCCTTCAAAATTGATTATACAGCTCCTGAGCATATCTTCAAGCACCTGAATAACTCGCTCTGATTGTCCATCTGTCTGTGGATGGAAAGCTGTACTGAAGTTCAATCGTGTACCCAAAGCTTCCTGAAATTTCTTCCAAAATCTGGATGTAAACCTCGGATCTCTGTCAGAAATTATCGAAGCTGGTACACCATGTAATCGGACTATTTCTCTGATATACAGCTCTGCTAACCTGTCCAGAGAATAATCCGTTCTGACAGGTAGGAAGTGTGCTGATTTTGTCAGTCGATCCACAAGTACCCAAATCGAATCCTGTTTACTTCGTGTGAGGGGTAATCCTGTGACAAAATCCATGGTAATGCGGTCCCATTTCCATTCAGGTATGGATATTGGCTGTAACAAACCTGATGGAACCTGGTGTTCCACTTTTACCCGCTGACATGTCATACATCTGTTCACAAATTCAATCACATCTCTTTTCAAACCTGACCACCAATACTGAGTCCTCAGATCTCGATACATTTTTGTACTACCAGGATGCATCGAATACGGACTACTGTGTGCCTCTGTCAAAATAGTCTTTTTCAACTCATCATCATTCGAAACACAAACTCTGTTTTTGAAGTACATAATACCATCATCCTTGATTACAAAGTCAGTCTGCTTCCCCTCTTGGACTTGACCACGGATGGCTAAAAGTTTCTCATCCTGTTGTTGCCGATCCTGTATCTGCTGAATCAAATTTGGCTTGAGTTTCAACTCAGCAAGGATAGCATCATCTGATGTCAGTCTCAATTGAGCATTCATAGCTCTCAGTACATACAGAGATTTCCTGCTCAGAGCATCAGCGACAACATTCGCTTTCCCTGGATGGTAGTCAATCACACAATCATAATCTTTAATCAACTCCATCCATCGCCTCTGCCTCAAATTAAGTTCTCTCTGAGTAGGCAAATACTTGAGACTCTTATGATCAGTGTATACGTAGCATTTCTCTCCATACAGATAATGTCTCCATATTTTCAGGGCAAACACAATAGCTGCAAGTTCCAGATCATGCGTCGGATAGTTCTGTTCATGTGTTTTCAGCTGTCTGGAAGCATATGCAACTACCTTCCCATCCTGCATCAATACACATCCCAAGCCATTGTGTGAAGCATCGCTGTAAACCACAAAGTCTTTTCCTGATATTGGCTGTACAAGAATTGGTGCTTCAACCAACATCGCTTTCAATTTCTCAAAAGCTGTCTGGCATTTCTCATTCCATTCAAACCTGACATTCTTGTGCAGCAATTTAGTCAGAGGAGTAGCTATGGATGAAAACCCCTTTACAAACCGTCTGTAGTATCCGGCCAAACCTAGAAAACTCCGAATCTCAGAAACATTTCTAGGAGGCTTCCACTTCATAACTGCTTCTATTTTCTTGGGATCTGCTTTAATACCATCTGCCGATATTACATGTCCCAGAAAAGCAATTTCATTCAACCAGAATTCACATTTGCTGAGCTTGGCATACAACTTCTTTTCTCTCAGAATCTGTAACACTATTCGAAGATTCCGATCATGTTCTGCTGCAGTCTGAGAGTATATCAGAATATCATCAATGAATACTACAACACACAGATCTAGATACGGACGAAAGATACGGTTCATCAGATCCATAAAGGCTGCTGGTGCATTAGTCAACCCAAATGGGATAACCACAAATTCATAGTGTCCGTACCGTGTCCGGAATGCTGTTTTCTGAATATCAGAATCTTTCACCCTCAACTGGTGATATCCTGATCTGAGATCAATCTTCGAGAAGGCAGTGGCTCCTCTCAACTGATCAAACAAGTCATCGATCCTAGGCAACGGATATTTATTCTTGATTGTGAGCTTATTTAGTTGCCTGTAATCGATACACAATCTCATCGACCCATCTTTCTTCTTCACAAACAGTACCGGTGCTCCCCACGGGGAAACACTAGGTCGAATGAATCCCTTATCTAACAACTCTTGCAACTGCAACTTCAGCTCTTTTAATTTTGCAGGTGCCATTCTGTACGGAGCAACTGATATTGGTGCAGTTCCCAGTATCACATCAATTACAAATTCTACCTCTCTCTCCGGTGGTAGATCAGGAAGTTCTTCTGGAAATACATCTGAAAAATCACATACGGTAGGTATAGTCTGTAGACTGAAATCCACCTTCCGTGAATCGACCACATGTGCTAAATAGGCTTCACACCCCTTTCTAATCAATTTCAAAGCAGTAATGGTCGAAATAACATTAGAGAGATAATCTCTTCTATCGCCCACCATTAGTACCTCTGCACCATTTGATGTCCTAAGCGTCACTCGCTTTAGACTACAATCAATTATAACCCGGTGTCTGGATAACCAATCCATGCCCAAAATTAAATCGAAGTCATGGAATGGTAACTCCATCAAATCACCTGAAAATTCATACTCCTGTATTCTGATAGGACAATCTCTAGAAACCCTATTCACGATCACACTGTGACCTAAGGGACTACTCACTATCACATCAAACTCAGTATACTCAGTTTTAAGATATCTATCTCTAATCATGGCATCACAAATATACAAATGTGTAGATCCAGGGTCTATCAATGCAGTTACAGTAAGGTCAAAAATAGAAACCATACCAGTAATCACATCTGGTGCATCTCTTTCCTCCTGAGTCCTAATAACATAGGCTCGAGCTGGTGCCCGACTCTCCTGATGCCCTGAAGACTCTGTTGCCCCTCCGGGCCTACTAACCTCTGTCCCTGTCTGACTAGGTCTCCTCCCTCTGGGGACGGTGGGAGCTGACCTCACTGATGGCAGCTTAGAAGTAGTCTGAACCCTCAGACAATCTCTCAGAAAATGATCGCGGGACCCACATCTAAAACAAGCTCCGGTCAATTTTCGACATTCACCCGGATGACTCTTCCCACAATGGTTACAAGGTGCTAAGGCTGGTCCCCTAGCTGTACTACCAGGAGCACTAGCCACAAATGCTATGGACTGACCTGGTCTGGCTGATGCTGGAGGTCTCTGGGATTGCCTCGGACCACTATTCTGAGGTCCCCTATACCTTTTGCTGGGCGGCTGAGATGAACTAGACTGTCACTGACCTCTCCGCTGCTGACTCCAGTTCTTCCTGGCCTGTTCATCTGTTTGTACCCTTTCAACAATAAGGGCTGCAGATACAAGCCTAGTAAAATCCACTATCTCCAACACAGCAACCTGAAGACGGATATAATTATTCAGACCGTCCTCAAATCTCCTGCACCTGCTCTCCTCTGTCAACACCATGTCACTGGCGTACTTACTCAATCTGTTAAACTCTCGTTCGTACTCAGTAACAGACATCTGTCTCTGTTTCAGATTCACAAAATCTCTCTTCATATTCTCTATGTAAATGCGACCCACATATTTTTTTCGGAACTCCCTCTGAAAGAACTCCCAAGTTCGTTCCGCTGGCCGCATTGTTCGGGTAATGGCTGTCCACCAATGGTATGCATCCTCCTGCAATAAGGATACAGCACACTCTAGACTCTCCTCTGGGGTACAGTGCATTTGGTGTAAAATTCTCTCTGTCCGCTCAAACCAGTATTCAGCGGCTGTAGCATCATCATCACTCTTACCCCGGAAATCTGTAGGTCGGTGTTTAGCCAACCTCTCAACTGCTGATCTCTGAGGTGGGGCTCGAGTTACTGTCCGTAAAATCTCAGTCATCTGTCGCACATTAATTGGCTGATCCTGGATCTCCGTTCTAGCCATTCTCGGACTCACTGATTCTTCCGCTGCTTCCCCAGCCACACTGGCGGGACTCCCAGGTCTATCTCTATCTCATCCACTATCCATTTTCCTATACAAGACAGAAGAGGAATTCTGCAGATTAGAGTCACATTCTCCTATTTTCTTTTCTAAAATGCATGCATGTACAAAACATTTCGCTCTGGTCTAGGAACGCCTAAACCATTGCTCTGATACCAAAAACTGTAACACCCCCCGACCCGAATCCGCTCGGACTGAATTGGGGAGTGCTACCGGATACGGAAAACACATTTCAGAACATAAACTTTAAGTAATGATCCGAATAAATATGTAAATTATGGTCCAAAAAGATTTTCTGAAAATTTCGCCAGAGTTTCCTCTGTGTTTCTGACTTTCCAAAACCTGTTTTCACAACTCATAAAATCCACACTTCTATAATCTTAAATCAAATTGCGCACCCTTCCATATCCAGTGCGACTTACCAAAACAAATTATATCAAAATACTATTATATATTCAACTTTAAAAACCTTAAAATCCATGGGCCCAAATATTACAAAACATACATAAAAACTAAATACCATTTCAAATATTTACAAAAACATTCTTGTCCATGCATGCCGATATAATACATATAAAACATCAAATATGTCGTAGGCTACCAAAAATGCAGGAGTGATGTGACTCTGATCACTATCTCAGCAGATTCTACTCTTTCTGATCCTTGTCCCCTTCAACAATTCTTTTACATGCGTGTGAGAAAACTCAACACGCTAAGCATATAGTTTAGTGGGTGTACAGAAAACTATATTTCCACTTACATTGTAATATCATTTAAATCATCATCAAAAATATACTGACAAATAAATAATCAATTTGGGGCTCAATTCAAATCAAATTCAAGTCAAAGCATATACAGATCATATCACATTTCTAATTTCATTTCAGGCTCCTGATATACTAAACATACTTTTTGGACTGGATTACGGGCTATACAGAACAGAGTTGGATACCAACGGAGGACCCGCTGCGTATCCTATATACATATCAGAGTTGGACACCAACGGAGGACCCGCTGCGTATCCCAGATCAAATTTCCCAACCCGCAAGGGGTGGTACCTCTATCAACAAATAGGCGTAGTACTACTCAGAGAACCCAATTGACATGTCAATCTCCTATATCCATATCTATGTCTACATATATCAGAGCCAAATCATTTTTCGAAAATCATACAATTGTTCAGAACAGATTCATCAATTTACATTCTGAAATTATATCCAAATCAGTATACATATTTTCGGAATTCGAATCGCATCAAAATACATATACAAACAAATTACAAACTTATTTCCAAAAATATTTCTGAATCCAGAAATCACTTCAAATCACATTAAAAATCACGTGCAATTATATATCATAAATCCATAGTAAATCCAAATGCCCCGAATAATTTTTCGAAACATATTGCAAAATCATATATATATATTTTAATAATATTCTCCGTAATATTACTATAATCAAAACATATCGAAAATCAATTCAGAACGGATCCGTAATATTTTAATAATTTTCGTAAACAATATTACGGATCCAAAATATTTCAAATACATATAATCCAAATCAGTAACAATATATATATATATATATATATATATATATTCACAATTAATTTATTGCCATAATATATATATATATATATATATATATATATATATATATATATATCGAATCAACAGTATAACAGAAAAATATATATATATATATATATATATATATATATATATAGAACAATATATATATATATATATATATATATATATCAACAGTATTATAAAAAATATATATATATTATCTATATATAATCAACCGTATTATAACTAATATATATATAGATAACCAATAAGATATATATATATTCAAAATTAATTTATTATAAATAATATATATACCAAATTATCCCAAAATCAATTTCAAACAACAGATCATAAGCCATATATCCCAAATAAATTAAAATCAATATAATATAACAATTCCAAATTTTTTTGAAAAATCTGAAAAATACAAAAAAAATATCACCAAACCTGAAATACTATTCTGAATTCAAAACTCTTCTGGACCAACGCCAATTTCCTTCTCCTTCTTCTTCTCTTTTCTTTCTCTCTCTTCTTTCTCTCTCCTCTCTCACGCCATCTCTCCTCTTTCTTTCTTCTCTCTCGCCAATTTCACTCTCTGGTCTTCATTTGTTTTATTTTTAATTTAGAGAATGCTTTTGTGTTGTGCCACTCAAGTATTCTCTTTTTGTTTTTTATTTTTTTATTTGTTTTTAACTTTTCTTGTGTGTAAACACTCACACACATACTCATATATATATAAATATCTTCCTAATTACCATATGCTCCCTTGAACTTCTTAAAATTCTCCAATGGCACAAATTTATTCATAATCACATTCCATCTCAATAATTATTCCAAAAATATTCCATACTTATCCAATTACCAAATTGACTTCACCAATATTCAATTGGACTCATTATCATCCAAATGCACCATAAAAATAATATACTTTTCATAATTACGAAAAATTTGGGGCGTTACATAAACCGTATCTTTTAATTGTATTCTTGAGTATTTTTGGTGCTTTTGACGTGTTTTCCTTGAGTGTGCAGGTTTAGGGATTTAAGTGATGATTTTGTATATTTTTGGGGAAAAAGTATAAATTCAATAACTTTGGGGAAGGACATCGATGAAAGGATGTTAAAGTTCTGGGGCAAAACTGAAAATTTAGAAAGTTCCACCAATTTAAGTGAAACGGTGCCGTTTTGGACCAAAGCATTGGTCCAAAACAACGCCGTTTTGGTTAAAAAAAGAAAACAAAAAATAACCAGCGCCATGCACAGCTCCCTCGCGCGACCACAGCCCAGCTCACGCCCTCCCTCGAGTTGAAGACGAACCAGACCACCAGTGAGCACCGCGATGCCTCGCGAGATCAGCCCCAGCGTGAGCCCCTCCTCGCGGTGAAGATGAGCCATCCAGACAGTGAGCATCACGAGGACAACCGCGACCACAGCAGCTCGCGGTCCAGCTCGTGATGGAGAAGAAAGGTGGCCATGCTGTGTGGCCAGCTCGAGCGCGGCCTTCCCTCCTCGCATTGCAGCTCGCGGTCCAACCTCTCCAAGTAGTCCAGTGAAGGCCGCGACCAAGCCACCTCGACCACAGGTCGCGGTGGTGGTCGCGGTGAAAGAAAAACAGCGCCCTAACGGGTTGCTATAAGAAGAAAAGTGCAGCAGCTGGGCAGAGGAGAGAGGGCTCGTGGCAGACCAGTTTCAGCAGCTCCCGAGCTGCTCCAAGGGTGATTTTCCACCCTCCTTGCTCCTCCCAAACACATCCCAACATCACAAATCACCAAGACATCTCTAGATCGTGAGTGCTAATCGAAGAAGACGAAGATCGAAAGCGGAGAAGTTCAAGCCGGACCAAAGCGAGACTTCGAGTCTTGAGAGCTTCGATAGGTTGTATTTCATCTCATTAATCTTCCTTTGATTTGTCATTTATGATTATGAGTTGTTAGAACTATTGTTAGGTGATTTTCGGAACTATGAGCGGATTTGGATTTTATTGTTTGTGAATATATTTTATGTGAGTTATTTCATGATATTATGTGCTTAATAACAATCAATATGTTTTCCATTTCCGTGATTGGAACCGTGTGACCACCTCGCATATCTTCCATTGAATTCGTCTCGCTTTATTTTAATTGTTTTAGTTAATTTAATTTAGTTTAATTAATTGTAAATGTTGATTATGAGCTAAACTTGTAAGTTGGGATTTTGATGAATCTTATTCTATGATGATTGAATAAATTGATTGTTTAATTTGTTGCGGTTGATTATTGTGTTGTTGAGTGGTATTATTGTGCTTAATGCTTTTGGATGTGAAGGCCTACGTTTAGATGATAAATTGGTTGTGTGTTATGTAGCGAGAGGAGACGCCCACAACGTGCTCGATATAATGTCCACCACAAGTAGAATTGGATAGAGATATACTAATTTGCTTGTGTAATCACATAGGGTGTTCATTGTAACTAATGCATTTCCATGCACTTGGATATACCATCGAGAGATAGGATATTAGTATGTGCGGAATAGGTCTGATTTACCTCGAGAGAGGACTTTGGATAATTTAGATGAATGCGGTCATCATCATGCATAGTTAAACTAAAACAATGTGCTTTCATGAAACTCAATTAGATGGATTAGGTGAATTCAAATACCCTAACTAATCTCTCATATTGGTTGTTTGCTTTACTTTTATATTTTTATATTGTTATCTTTTAATTCGTTCTTTTAAACCTTTCGATTATCCAAATAGAAATAGGCTTGGTTAATTTTAGTACTCAACGCCTAAATATCTCTGCGGATACGATAATTTACTCATCATTTTATTACTTATGCCGACCCTGTATATTTGCGGGTAACAAAAAAAGTCGTTTTGGACCAATGTTTTGGTCCAAAACGGCACCGTTCCACTAACTCAGATTCCTTAGGTGCAAAACGCACCGTTTCACTTAAATTGGTGGAACTTTCTAAATTTCCAATTTTGCCCTAGAACTTTAACATCCTTTCATCGATGCCCTTCCCCAAAGTTACTGAATTTACACTTTTTCCCTAAAAATATACAAAATTGTCACTTAGATCCCTAAACCTGCACACTCAAGGAAAACACGTCAAAAGCACCAAAAATACTCAAGAATACAATTAAAAGATACGGTTTAAGAGTCGTAAATATATGAAAATAAATGACCGATCAAATACCCCCAAACTTATCTTTTGCTTGTCCTCAAGCAAATCGGAACACACCACGATTAAAAACAAAGACAAAAATAACTAAAACTAAAATCAAAAACGAACTAAGCTATATCCATTTTCGTAGGATGCAACGATGGCACTTAGCACGTGCCACAGCCTTTAAACCCCTAGGTGGCCCTAGTGGACGAGTTATAGTCTCGTGAGAGTTTACCAGCTACGATACCCACAAACGTCCTAAGCTAACCACATTCATAACTAAACATCAAATTAAATATATACACAAATGCAAAGGCATAAGAATAGCACAAAATCAGAAATCTAAAATGCTGTAATACACCATATATCATACAGGACACTGACATGCAACGCATTTATAATCGTGACACCTTCCATGCTAATAACCTCTGATGTAATTCGCCTCGACTCTAGTCTCACAAGTTTTCACTCAATAACACTCAAAACTTAGGTAATCACACTTTCAATTGCATACAACTGGAATTTATGAGCAAATAATTTCAAAATGTGTCGTATGTAACAATAATTAGAAAGAATGCACAAATTTAACAAAGGATCTCATGAAAGATATCAAATGCTAAGAACAGAAAAATCAATGCACATACATGTCAAATATTACGGTTAAGCTTCCTAAGGAGATCGACAGGTCTTTTTCAGGTTGTAATGAGGCTTTGGGTGATTGGCTCAAAAATGACGGAAATCGGGCTCAACTCACTTGGAAATCTATTGAGAGACTTCATAAATTTTCAATCTGTGCATTTTCTCTCACGACCACCAAATTCATTCAACTTGTATTCCCAATCTTTTTCTCACATTTCTCCTTCAACCTCTTTTCAACTCTTTTTAAATTTTTACTTTGTGCATTTCACTCATTTTTCTCATTTTAGCCAACTCTTTTTTTTTATATATATATACATTTTTTTTAATGTTGGCTATTCTTTTTTTCTGTACATTTCCCATATCCTTTTCATATTTTTAACTCCACTCCTCTTTCTCACTCAACACTTACACATTTTTCTTTTAATTGTCTCTAGTTTCCAAGCGTCAAAGGTAACGTCTTACAATTTCGACTAGGATTTTTGAACATGTAGGTCATACAATAAAAGGCTAATATGAGAGTGTTTGGCCGCGAATGGGATAGGGAGCACGCAATTACGGATAGGAAATCAAGCTATTTAGGAATTCACACATAATGCCTGGATCATATCTCCAAAATCTACTCAATTGAACATTCAAAACATATATACAAGATTTTCATAATGCAGTTCATTAACATCCAATGCAAACCTATAGAGATCAATCTAATGACAGTAAAGCTCAAGAAAGTGTTTAAGAGTAGAAACAAAAATTCCCTTAGAATAAATACGCAATAATCTCAAAATCTCACTAAGAGTAGTCTCCACTATTAATTAGAGCTATTAATAGAAAGTTGTCACATATTACAATGCAAAGACGTCAGACCTATATGCTTAGATGTAAAAACACTACCGGCATTATTCCAAATAACAGCTTTGTACACTCAAATGGCCTAAGTATTTACATATTATTACTCAATTATCTGTAAAGCATGCATATGGTTTCACTATCCTAACACAAACACAACAAAACAAGAAAATACAATAAAAGACTCGAAAACTGGTGTACGTGGCATTGTTATGCCTAAGTCTTCCAAACGCATTGCGTATAAGAAAATTCTAGGTTTCCAGCCTATATACACCAACAAGACACAAACACACACAAACACCAACGATGTCACTCGACATGGTGCCTTAATCCCAGAACACCTCACCTTGAGGCTTAATCAAACCCGAAGCATCCTTGTTGTTCAACCATGAGACAGGATGATGGGTCTATCAACCCCTTAATGAAGACTCATAGCTTGAAGAGTGACGTCGCTCGACCATGTTCACCCTCTACATCGAAGACTAAAGCCTCTTCAGCCAAGACTACCAAGTCAAAACCTCATCAGGTTTTGAACTCTTAAAGACCAGGTCAAATGAAGGAATCGTATCCTCCTTGATCCGCGCCACAAAATCAGGAATAGAGTTATCTACCCACCAACGAGTAGGTGACCCCCTATATAAACCAACCCTCACTCAGAGTGAAGGTTCACGAAATTTACTACTCTTGAGCACTCAGCATCACTTGTATACTCTACTCTGGCAAGCATTCACTTAGGACCTCCGTCCATAGACGATTTCCAGCAACCGGCTAACACCTTCCACAGCCAACTCCGTCGTATCCGTTCGGCCTCCACTGTCCACCATTGACGATCAAGGAGTTATCTTATTCCTTGTTCTTCATTGTTTACAGTCTTTTCAACTTTCACTACTAACTTGATCATCGGAGTTTCTTTGGCCGGCACCGCCCCGGTGTCGAAGCACTCCGGTCGACTCGTCGACTCTTGTTTTGCAAGTTGTAGTGCCCCAATCATCGTCCCACCTAATTTCGTGGTCTACACAAACGGGATATGTTTTTACCTATAATGGCACAACAATCTCATGGCAATCTCCAAAGCAGAGTTTTGTTGTTATATCCTCCAATCATTCTTAGATCCTTGCACCTCATGAAACAAATTGAGAATATGTCCGGCTAAATTCTATTATTTATCATATTCGAAATACATGTGGATTTCCATCATGCATAGAAATGCATACACCAATATTTAAAGGTAATGTGGCTTGTATTGCTCATATCAGAGGAGGATATATCAAAGGAGATAGAACCAAACATATTTCTCCAAAATTCTTTTATACTCATAAACTTCAACAAAGTCGATAGATTGATGTCAAACAGATACAGTCTACATATAATCTTGCAAATCTATTTACTAAAATATTGTCAATATTAACGTTTGAGAAATTAGTATATGACATTAACATACATCGGCTTTGCAAACTACAAAATTTATATAAATGAATTTTTATCAGAGGGAGCGTCCAATCAAGGGGAGTAAATTTTTAAAGAAAGTAATATATGTGCACTGTACTTTTTTTCCCTTTGACCAAATTTTGTCCCATTGGGTTTTATCGACGAGGTTTTTAATGAGGCAATTTGAGCGTATAAAATACCATTTATAATCCAGAAAATCATGGTATATATTTTTAAAGAATGATCTAGAATATCATTATATATATTTTAAGGGATGATCCAGAAAATCACTGTATATATTTTGTCAAGGTTTTTTTCCCAATGAATTTTTTCTAGCAAATTTTAAATATAAATAAAATAATAAAAATATAAGAGGAGTGTTATGGAACACTGTGGATTTCCATTATTTTATGTATTATTGTATTTCTTAAGAGCAAAGCTTTTCTTGATCTTATATGTAATTATTGTATATTTACACGTGTTTAAATTTGTAGTTTGGCTGTTATATATATATGAGTGCTTTACTTTGTAAAATTGTGTCTGGAATCGTAAAATGCAATACAAAATCTCTTCCATTATATTTCACTTTCTTTTTTCATGTTTGTTCTTTCCCAGTATATTTCATTCTCTTCTCATAATAGTTCTGCGGGTATAGTAATAATTTTATTTATAATAATATATATAAAAAATAACTTTTGAAAAAATATTACGAAATAGAATAAAAAAATTAGATATATCATATTTTACATTTTAACTCATCACAATTTATGACGTGTAATCGATAAATGGATATATTACTTAAATACTAACTTTAATTTTGATTTTACAAAGAGTGATATTATTGACACCTCACCCTTTTACATAAACATTTTCGTACCCAAATTACCTCCATTAAGTTGACTGCAATTGACTACTAAACGACATCTCTAATATATAACTTTAAAAATGATGTAATTTTTAGTACTTTTTACTTTATTTTAATACAACTTTTACACTAAAAGTTTTTTTTTTTTATCTCTAATCTATAACTTTAAATCTTATTTTAAAAGAATATTTTCAATTTTTTTTCTTTTTTTATTATTTGTTAATAGTTAACATCTCACTCCTTAATTAACATAATATTATAATAATATATTATATTTAGGTAACTTAAATAACAATTAACTATAAATAGTAAATTAAAATATTAAATTTAATTAATAAAATACTACATTTATTTTTATGTTTTACATTACATTCATAAACAAAAAAAAATACAAAAATAATATTACATATTGATCGTTATTTAATTTTCTGAATTAGTATATTTATCTCACAAATGATCAATTAAAGTATTTCGGAATACAATGTGAGCCTCTTTTTTATCTTTTTTTTTATTAATATTGTATTTTACTTTAATTTATCTTTTTTTAAAATTAGTGTTTTTTAAATAAATAATTAATTTTAGTTAATTATAAATATTAAAATAAATAATTATTATTTTAAAATAAAGATAAATTAAATAATAAAAAGGGATACAATTGGAATAAATTAGATTGAATAAGGGTATAAATAAGTTTATTGAGTGATAATTAATAAAAACTTTTGGATTGTTTAAAAAAATAAAAAATATTATGAAGTTTTAGAGTTCTCGTCTGAAATTACATCAAATATAAAGTTACACTATTCAAAACTTTATATTTTGAAGTTTTAGAGTTTCGTTTGAAATTAGTTGGAGCAAAAATTTACGTCAATTTAAAGTTTTATAGCAACATTGGAGATGGTATAAGAAAATAAAATCAAGTGCTTATTGTATGAGGAAGACAAAAATATTATTGAAATTAAATTAAATAGTTATTTTAAAAACCAATTACCTAAAATATCTCTAAGGGTTTGGCCTTGACACAAGTAAATAATTTGTATAAATACTTACACTATTCTCTCATGCCATTAATGAATATTTGGTCAAACTAAGGTTTGATAGAGTTTGCTATAAAAATTACTAAAATACACCTAGATAAATAAGCGAAAATACTAAAATATCATTACATTATTAAACTTGTTGGAAGAGGCTTAAACATGTTGGCGGTTTGAATGCGGTGAATTTGAATGTTTTTTTTTTCTTTTGAGCTATCACAATTAATTTGAGATTTAGGAGAGGAGGACAAAACTCGAACTCATAATCTCATAATGTAAGTTTGAGGAGCGTAACACTAGGCTAAACTCATTTAGTCAATTTAAATTGAATTTGAATGTTGCTCATTATCATAGACAATAATGAAATTTTGTTTTACCCAAATGAGTACCAAATCTACAACAAATGCCTAATAAACTTTTTATTTTTGAAAAAAAAAAAAAACCAACCCAAATTTTGTTAAAACATAGGAAGGCTAACCTCCGAGCCCCTTCAAACACCATTGGAGAGGTTCACCTTCCCCTCGCTGTCGTCTCCTTTAACAACAACAACAAGAAGGAGAGAAAGTGAATCTCCTCTCCAAGAAGGGTGGTCACAAACCTCCTCCACTGGTGACGAAGAGGAGGCTTGCCTCAGCCTCTCCATTATTCTCTATCAAATTTAGATTAGGAAACTTAAATCTCATAGGTTTTTTAAGAAATTATTAATTATTTTTCTCTTTTTTTTTAAAAATAGATTTTCCTAATTACCCTATTTAATTTTTTTTATTGAATGACTGAAATACCCATAAACTTATGTACTAACGAAATCTCACTAATGATTAAGGAGGTGACTGTCAGTTTTAAGAAACGTTGTTTATGTGTATAAAAGGAAATCCCTCAGGTTAAGTTTGTGTAATTTATTCATCATTCAATCCAAGAATGGTCTTATTTATTTACATGCTCTGGATTCAATTTACAATTGTGTTTGTGCATTAGGTGTGATTTGAATCAAAAGAAAATAAACATTTAAAAAAAAATTAAAACATAATGTTGATTGGATTGTTGACTATCTCAAAAGTCATTACAATCTTTTGCAAAATATCCCATCCAAAATTCCTCACTGGCTTGGTAATGTAACCCAAAACTAGTTACAGCCCCATAAACTTCAACAATATTGAAAAAGAGGACATAAAACATAAAAATTATGACAAAAGCCCTTGGATGTTTCCACAACAAACAAATGAGCTAAATGTACATCATTACAATTACCTTTACTCAAAAAAACTGAAATCAGAAATTTATTTAAACGGGCATCCTCATAATAAGTTGGCCATCCTTTAAACTGCAAACAAATAAAAAATGATTATCGATACGTTATAAACTGAGGATGGAAAGTGAAAAATAATAAATAGTACTGGTTGGGATAATGTAATGTAGTCATTTTAAGGCATGGACTGTCCGTAAGTTATTTTCGTGCAGATAAGTCATTCCTAAGAAGAAGGCCATACCTTTTTATGTAATAGTAACAAAAGTCGGCCAAGATAAATGTCTGAACCATTTCTGCGAGGAGAGCCATTGGGAACCAGAAGTAACCATGTCCTATCAACTGTAGATAAGAACCTCCAGTCTCATAAACCTGCATTTCAGTGGCAACATTTTATTTTTTAATTACACGTTCACATATCTATTTTAAAGATCGATGCATATTAAAACCAAAATTGACCTGGATAATCCAATGAGCACAAGAGAAGAATCTTGCAATGCCAAGCGCGAATACATAATGTGATGTAAATGGTTCGATCATCTGAAACAATATCACATATCAATTAATTCTTGTAACTTAAAGAATGTTAAACACAGCACTAGAGCTAGCTTCTATGTACCTTTGCATTCTGCATCATTCGAAGTTGAGGCAGCACGGAAACGGATTCCAAGTATACACAAAATGCCCAAAGAATTCCGCTAAAGCTCATGAAACGTGTGTATGGGTGGATTAGCAGAGCCAGGACAAAACAAGGCACCACCTATCGTATAGTTTGAAGAAAACTAACCAAATATTATTTGTCTGGTTTCCAACATTAACAGCAGTTGCTGTTCTTTTGAAGTAGACAATCATACTAAATAAAACGTAGTAATTATACGGCAATATCAATATCAATATTGCTAAGAGAGCTGGAATAATGCACTTACTATGTAGTATACAGGGAAAGTTGTCTAGCTCCTTGATGTACGTTGACTTCAACTTGAATCGCATCATATATATAACCCAAACAGTGGATACCAAAGTTGCAAAATCTAGCACTGTATGAATGTTGCCCTCCATAATGGTGCTACACACCAATCTCACTGCTAGGAATACAGCTGTGAGTTCCTGACTCTTCAATGAAAGACCTGAAAAATAAATTACAAACAGCTAAAAACATTTGTTCAAATAGCTAAGCCGTTATACTATAGCGTAAAAGATCGTGAGAAAGAAAATATGTTCTAAGATTGTAACAATAATGAAAGAGAGGGTACTCTACACATTTAAAATGACAAAATTCTAAGATAATAAGCTGTCCTCATATGTAAAGATCATGCTAGTGCTCATAAATGAATTATCGTCAGAAATCAAACACATGTTAATTTTATACAGAGCATGTTATGCAGATTTACCATTAAATCAGAGGCAACCATTCAACCATAAAATCAAAGGCAACCATTCAGATATTGTTATTATAAAATTCTATTTCATCCGTGACTGAGACGAACTTAATAACGTAATTGATTTCTTTAGATGCGAAATTATAATTCTTGAAGAATTCAAAATGCAGCCTTTACTGAGGAATTAAATCCATGGACTCGAGTGAAAGAAATCAAGCAGGATGTAGAATCATGGCTAATAAAATTGTGTATTTAAAAAAGTTATTGATTTCTGATATGATTGCAATTATTGGAGAATTGTGTTTGGGAATCAAGTATTTTCCTAATAATCCTCTTGTTTTTTCCTAGTATTTTCCTAATCTAGTGAAACCTAAACAACAATATTTAATCTTTTCAAAAAAAAAAAAAATAAATGAATAAACAACAATATTTAATTTAATTAAAAATTATATTTAATATTAATAAAAAAGAAAAGTTATTTTGTTTAAAACTAATTTTAAATTATTTTATTTTTTGTGAAAAAAATTTAAATATTTTATTTTATAAAAAGTAAATTTTTTACCAAAATTAATTTAAATAATTTTATTTTTATAATTAATTTAAAATAATTTTATTTTATTTTAAAATTGATTTAATCTAATTTTAAACTAAAACTCACACTATATAAATATAAAATACAATTATTTTTTATTTATTTAATTTCATACTATACCAAACACAATGACAGTATTATTTTTAATCCACTTTGTAATACATCAAACACATCATAATACTAATTTAATTTGTCTTATTCAGTACAATCCAATCTCATAAAAATAATATAATTAAATTTCGATCACCAAACTCACCCTAATACAACAGAATCCGAGCCACTAAACAACTGAGCATTTTATGCTTTCAATTTACATGTTGAAGATTTTGATATTCCTGTATACTAAAACCATTGATCGACTTAATGTGGACTCAAAAAAGAGACCAATAGTTATAGAGTATTTATATATATTAACAGATTGATGAATAATAATAGTAGATCAAAGATGAAAATATAAAAAGAGATCAAGAAATGTATTGAATTTAATTACCAGAACAGGTCTTCTTGGTGGTGAGTTTGTAAATCAAGACCATGATCCCAGCGGCATGGACGGCCTCAGATGCAATGAAGAAATAATTATAATTTTTGACCCAAAGTTTCATAGCCACCAATGTGAAAACCAAAAACGTCACAGCAAGGAAGCTCTTCACCTTCATTGGCTGCCTTTTTAGCCATCCAAACATGACGTCTACAGGAGATCTTCCCCTCCTCACCCCCATCTCTTTCTTTTCTTCTCCTAGAGAGAGAGACACTGACACACAGAGATAATTAAAACAACACGAAACAGAATAATTATTTTAGAGAGAGAGAGAGAGAGAGCGTTTTGAATTTTTGATGAAGATGGCGGACTGAGAGAGGCGTTTCGTCAAGTCAAGACACGAAGACTACATGCAACTGGTGATGTGGCCATTAATTTGTTTCCATGCTAACACCCAATTACATTCCGACGCGTGTCATATATTTCTATTATTTAGGATATAAAATCCCGTACTTGGTGCTTGCCTGTTCGGGTATGCTGATTCGGACATTTATTTGTTTCTGTTGACTTTCTACGGACTTGTGATTTGGTTGTTTTATTAGGAAAATAGAAAATCAGTTTATGGTATTAGGGAGCCATGGTGGTATTCGCAGGGGTGAAACCAGAAAAACTTAATTTGCAGAGTTTATTATATTAAAACAAAATTTTAAGTGGGATTAAAATGAAAACATTACAAAATTTAATATTAAAATGCAAATAAACCCTTAAGTTTTAACATAATAATAAAATAAAATTTAAAATATATACTTTCGATCACTTTAGAAATTAAAATTTTAAAACAAACAAACTTAAATTTAATAAACTTTCAAAATTATAAATAATACAATAACACAACTACGGCAAATTTATTATTAACAATCCATTTTTTCGGTGTTTTTCAAATAATATATATTTTTTTAATTTATGTGGATTTATTGGTTTAAGTGTTAATTTTTTCAAATTCACACCCGAACTTGAACTTGTATCTAGGTTTGAATTTCAACATACACACCCGTCATGACAACTAGGGGCGGAGGTATGTGTACAGGCCAGCCAAGTTTTTGAAAAAAAAAATTATATAATTAAAATACAGTTTAAGTTTGTTTTATTTAAACAAAATCAAATACTTTTACATCTAAATTTTAAAATGTAACACATATCAATATATTAATATCAAAACTAAAATTACACTTTATCACTATCCTATCTAATCTGGTTTAGTGATAACAGTATATGGTAATATCCTAAATTGCAGTCGTTTCTACCATAGATTGTATGTCAAAAAAAAAAACATTTTTTTTTATACACGTCATACTAGTAATTTATTTAACAATACATATTTTACTAAAAATAAGTTATGAAAATTAATTGATATTTGAATAATTGCTCATTTTAATTCTATTATTATTCTTTAAATCAAATCTCACATCCCTTTTGTATTATTTGATTGTGTGTGTGTTTGTGTGTGTGTGTGTGTGTATATATATATATATATATTATTCTAATTTATATATATAGCTTTTTTTTTGTAATTTTTTTATAAATATTCTCAACCCACAATTCAGGTGTGTGTATATCTTATTAATAAAATTTTACTCATACTATTGTGATTCATCATTCGAATATTTTTTTTTTACTTAATGTCATATGTCTAATAGTATTTTTAATCGAAAAGAAAAATCAATTTAGCCCACCCTAAAATAAATTTCTGACTACGCCCTAATGACAACGATTAGTAAAATCTACACTTGCCCATCTCGGATGAACATCTGCTGGTGGATTTTTTGTCATCCCTAGCCTAGACATACACGCTTAATCCACTTACATTGTTCTATGTGACATACATATTTTATGTGATTGATTAATCATTTCATATGATATAGGCGAAACCATAATTTGTACTAACATTTTTTTCTTTTGGGGTGCAAACACATAATATAATACAAATAAAATGAATGATTATTAAATTTATGATTTATAACTTCTTAAAGAGTAAATATAAACAATTATTAAATGTGAAACAAATTTTTCAATTTATTATTTTCAGTACTACAATATAGCTAATTATTTTGTACATTAAATTATTGCAAATTATTTAAACACTTCACTCCAAATTTTGTATCCATTAGCAAAATTTTGCAATATAAATAAAACATACACTAAAATCATCTTTAACAAACTTCATGCTTGCATTACAAATGACCAAAATAACTCTTTATTTTAATATATCTGATCAAATAAAATGCAAATAAAAAATCGAAATAATTCTAATTTAATCAATAGAAAAACTAAAGAACAAGAATAATGTCCAATGATGGTGATAGTGTATTTAGGCTTGGCAAAATGAGGGTCCAAACCACGTCCGTATATAAACCTGCAAAGAATCCACACATTTTAAAAGGGCTCAAACTCGGTTCTAAACCCTTTATATGGACTAATGGTGCGGGTTTGAACCCGACCCACAAAATATGCGGATTTTATCCAACTCTCATTTTAACCCTCTTATTTATCTATATTTTAACTTAAACTTTCATAGGCCATTTTTTTTAAAACTGTTATATATAATAGATATATATATAGATATATATATGTGTATACATACATATATATACTTATATATACATGTATACATGTATATATACGTACGCATATGTATACATATGTATACATACATACATATATGTATGTATGTGTATACATATATATACATACTTATATATACATATACACATACATATATATATATATGTGTATATATATATATAAATATTATATATATGTATACACATATATACATATATATGTATGTATGTGTATATGTATATATGATATATTAGATATATATATATATATATATATATATATATATATATATATAAACTAATTATACCGACTTCCCCAGAAATTTTACCAACTACAAGCGGAATCAACTTTATCATTTATTAACAACGATCTCCCTGCTGTTAGTTGACTTTAGTCAAACTTAACATGCTCATGGGCATTTTCGTCTTTTTAGACTTTTTAAATTTTATTTTATTAAATAAAAATTAAAAAATTAAGAAAAATCTCATCCCTCCATCTTTAAAATAATGGATGGTTAGGATTTATTTTAAAAAATTAATAAAAATAAAAAAATTAATTTTAATTAATGGAGATCCATTCTCCATATTGGATCTCCACCGTAAATAGATGGATGGTGGAGATCCAATCTGAAGAATAGATCTCCACCTAAAAAAAAATTTGGAAGAAGGTTCTTCGAAGAACCTAGATGGTTCTTCGAAGAACCCAATCTAGGTTCTTCGAAGAACGAAGAACCCAGAACAAGGTTCTTCGAAGAATCGAAGAACCCAGAATAGGGTTCTTTGGAGGAACCCAGAAGGGTTCGAACCCTTTTGGGTTCGTTCAAAAAATCCAAAGAAGAACCCATTTATGGGTTCTTACTCTAATTTTTTTTTTTTTTTTTTAATTTCGTAGATCTGGATTTGCCTTTGAAAGCGAACTCATAAACGAAGGCGAACCCAGTGACGAACCCATATAGGTTCGTCTTCGTTGACGAACCCTTATGGGTTCGTCGCGCTGGAGATCCAGCTATGGCTCCAGAAAATTTCTTTTTTTTTTTTGTGGAAATATAATCTGGAGATTGGATCTATACATTTCAAACTCAATTTATTTTTTTAAAAAAAATTAAAAAAATTAAAAAAAATTTTAATCTCCACCGTCCATTCAAAGATCGATGATGGAGATCCGGAGTTTAATTTTTTATAATAATTTTTTTTTAAAAAGAAAAAATCTCTAACGTCCATCTCACTTGAGATGGACGATGGAGATCTAACCTTACTCTTTTTATTTAATGAAAAGAAAATATTGTTTTAGGAATATTTTGGTCATTTTAACAATTGAATGCGGTCAACAGTTAAGTCTAACGGAAGTCCACTAACGGCAGGAGAGGTCATTGTCAATAAACAATAAAGTTGACTCCGCTTGTAGTTGACAAAACCTTAGGGGATGATCAATGTAATTAACTCTATAAATATATTATTTATTTATATATATATACATATGTATATACATACACATATACACATATACATATATGTGTTTATGTGTACGTATATATGTATATATATATACTTGTGTGTATATGTATGTATATTACATAATGTATATACATATATACATACATACACACACACACACACACACACACATATATATATATATATATATATGTATGTATGTATATATAAAACCTTTAAAAAATTTGAGGGTCATTTAAGGGTTTAGAGTGAATTCGTATTTGAACTCGTAACCGACCCGTATTTAATGAGGATTTAAAAACAAATTAATATGTGGGTTTCTTAAAATATGGTCCGGGTTTTAACCCGGACCGCATCATGTGATTACGGTCCGGGTTAAATAAACCCGGACCATTTTGCCCACCTTAAGTGTAATCTATTTATTGGCCATTATTTACCCTAACTTAGTGTTGTGTTGTTAGTTAGGAATTGTCTAAAATAAGTTGAATTGCCAAATAAAACTAGTAGATACTATTTAATCTGAACTAAAAAAAAAAAAAGAAGATAAAAATTAAAAATTAAAAAATTAAAATGATAATTTGGAGAAAAATATATTTATTTTATAATTTTAATTACAAATCATACTAGTAAGGCAGTTGTCAAAGATTTTTATAATATTAGAATATATGGTTTTTGATATAATTTTAAGTATTTAACCATTTATTTTAGGGTGAAAATTATTTTTTGTTTCTAAATTACTAAAATTGATTACCTTTTGACCAATTTTTCCGTATTTGGTCGCGTAATCCCTAAATTTTTTTAAATATATTATTTTAAATAATATAATTGGCAGAAAGACTTTTTTACCCTAACTATTGTTGAAGGTATAAAATTACCCTGGTACTAATTAGAAAGAATTACAATTTTACTAGATTTTACTCTTTTGTATTGTTCGGTCAATATTAACCTTTTTAATTTTTTATTGTTTGGTCAAATATTAAACTTTTTACTTTGTATTTTAAAAATAAAATAACATAACATAAAGGGAAAACTTCAATTCAGTTTTTAATTTTTAATAAAATATTATTTTTTTTACTTACGTTTCCATTTTTAATTCGCGTGGTCCCTAACGTTTCTTAAATAGATCAAATTGGTCATTCTTACCAATTTTTTGAAGGGTCAATCATTACAAAAATATCTAAAGACAGTTTTACCCTTGAAGAATTCAATTAATAGAATTACAATTTTACTTTCTAATTAAAATATAATAAATATAAAAAAATTAGTAGAATAATATAAAACTAAATTATAAAAACTTAAAAAAATATAAAACCTGTTAAATAAAAATTCAAATTAAGTTATTTTATTAGAAAAATTAACATTTAAAAAATTAAAGAATAAAATAAATAAAATGGAGATTTAAAAAAATAAAGGAATTTTTTTTTGTTTTTTAAAACATTTCCTTAGTTTTGTTAATTCTCCATTTATTTTATTTTATTTTAATATTTTTGCAGTTTTTAACCTTTCTTTATTCTTTACTTATTTAATATTAATTGTTCTAATAAAATAACTTAATTTGAATTTTTTTAACAGGTTTTACATTTTTAAACTTTTATAATTTAGTTTAATTTTTTTATTATATTTTAATTGAAAGGTAAAATTATAATTATATTAATTAAATTATTAATTAAATTCTTTAAGGGTAAAATTATCTTTTATATAATTTTATAGTGGTTGACAGTCAAAAACTTGGTCAGAATAATCAATTTAATCTATTTAAGAAGCGTTATGGACCACACGAATTAAAAAAGAAAACGTAAATAAAAAAAGATGATATTTCATTAAAAATTAGAGATTAATTGAAGTTTCCCCTAACTTAATAAAGATTAAAAATAACGTTTAAATAAAATAAAATAATGATCAAAAGTTAGTGAGAGAAAGAGAGGTTGTGAGACAGATAGAAAGAAGAAAAAGAAGAAATATGAGAGAGAGAGAGAGAGAGAAAGAAGAGAGAAAAAATTGTACTAAGGTATCCTAATGTTAGATGTCCTCACCGTTCATAGAGGAGATCCTGGCAAATGTCTTCCATTAAGAGGTGATCCAAGTTGAATATTTTTAAAATTGAGGAGATCTAACTTGGATCTCTTCCAAATGGAGATAATTGGATGAAATCTTTATTTTTTTTTAAAGAAAAAAAAATTCTTATATTTTAGTATTTCAATAAATGATATTATAATATTTAATAAAATAATTAAATTATGGGTAATATGTACATTTTACAAAGTCAATGCAGTCAATTATTTTTTTTTTAATGTAGGTCAACGCGGTCAAATGTATTATTTTGTTATTAACAAAATTGATATTATTTGTATATTTATATAAAATCTCAGGGCACTGTATTGCAATTTTCCCTTTTAGAAAACTAATTTTAATAAATACTTCCAAACACCTTTACATTTTGAAAATAACATTTTAAAAATATTATTTTTATTTTTAATTATAGTTTTTAAAAATACTATTTTAAAAATAATACTAAATGCACCCAGTTTTACAGTTGATCGGGTCCTTAATATTAGATGTAACATCTTAATAGAGCTGTCCGGATCCGGTATTATAGAGGCTCGAAACTGGTTGTGGCCCATCTTTATATAGCAACAAGGGAATTTTGTATAATTTTAAGTATAAGTTTTGTATGTGTACAATTAAGCCAAAATGAGGAGGTATTGTGCAATTTGTTAATTTTTTATGAGCAAATAACACTTAGATCCCTTGATATTTGCTTATCTACAAACGAAATCAGTATGTAGGTTTATTGATAAAGACCTCCCTTACTGTTAATCAAATTCTGTCAAATTTAACTGTTGACTATGTTTGACTGTTAAAATGATCAAATACTCCTGAAATAATATTTAAAATTATCAAAATTTATTAAATAAAATAATAATAAAAAGAAATAGTTTAGATCTTTACCGTTTATCTGTCTTGAGATGGACAATGAAGATTTATATTTAAAAAACTAATATTAAATATTAAAATAAAAATAATATTAAATATTAAAAAAATATATAAAAAAATTAATGGCTCTCCACCGTCCATTAATCTTGATGGACGGTGGAGGAAAAAATATTTTAAAAAAGAATTTTTTTTATAGAATAATTAAAAATAAAAAAAATATTTGGAAGATGGAGATCCAATCTGGAGGTCCAGCCATGGCGGGATCTCCAACGATGAAAGTTTTAATTTTTTTTATTCTTGGTGGAGATTCAATCTTCATATGAGATCTCCATCCACCAAGATTTATTTTTTATTTTTTTATTTTTATAATTCTTATTAAAAATTATTTTTTCAATATGATCTAATCGTCCATAAAGATTGATGAATAGTGGAGATCTATTAAAAAAAATTATTTTTTTAAAAATTAAGAGAAAATAATTTTTATGTTTTTTTAAAAAATTAAGAGAAAATAATTAAAAATTATTATTATTTTTTAAATAAATTATCACTGTCCATCATCTTAAAGATGAAGGGATGAGATTTTTTTTTTAATTTTTTAATTTCTATATAATAAAATAAAATTTAAAAAGCATGAAAAGACAAAAATACCCTTAGGAATGTTAAGTTTGATTAAAGTTGACTAACGGTAGGAGAGATCTTTATTAATAAACCCAAAAAATAACTCTACCTATAATTGAACAAACCTCAGGAAAGTTAGACGTTATTTCCTCGTATTATATATTTTGTGATTTGTTGACTGCAGGAGTAGGACACAGCACAACTTAAAATGGTGGATTGGCCCAATCAATGGCTCAATTTTTATGGGCCTCGAATTACCAAACTAACTTGTAATGGGGTTCGACGGTGTCGTGGTTACTGGAGGAAGATCAAGTTAAGAGGATTAATAAGCAATTATCAAGCAGATAGAACCAAGAATTCTACAAATTTCCAGCGAGAGAAAAAATGGCTGCCAATTTCTGGACGTCCTCTCACTAGTAAGTCTAATCTCATAATCTCATCTGAATTGTAATGTTAATAGTTCACTGCTTGATTTCTAGGGATTTTGTTGTTTTTGATTTGATTATGGTTTTGTGTATCCAGTAAACAGCTTCTGGACCAGGAAGAGGTGGATGTGGTGCAACCTCTTGACAGAGATAAAGGCATTACTCTTGAAGATTTCAAGCTCATTAAGATGCACATGTCCAATTGTATGCTCTCTCTCTCTCTCTCTCTCGCTGCCTCGTTGTCGATTGAGACTTACGTTTGATTTATCTGAGAAATTGTATTAAGAAGTTTCTATCAATTCTTTAAAAACTAAAACAATGAAAATTTGGGTATTTGTGGTCAATAGTACCAGAATAAACAGGATTGTTACATTTTATGATTATGATTTTGTCATTTTAAGATTACTTTTTAAGTAATTAGTATAAATCAGACTGTATTTGTTGACTAGTTACTGGTTGTAATCAAGAGCCATGAAAGCCTAATGTATATAAAATCAAAAATTTGGTTGCTAATATTTTAGGAAAGGATGTTTGTCAGGTTCTTGGTAATATTAATCTCATTTCTCATGTTGGTCATGTTGCAAAGTTCAATAGACCTGGCCATTTAAATAACCATGCTAATTAGTGTGTTTCTGCCGTTTCTTTTCCAGATATATCAAAATTGGCTCAGCATGTAAAAGTGAGGCAGAGGTTTGTTGACCTCATTCTCCTGATATTCTATACACTCTTGCAAATTAGTTGCACCTGGTTTGTATCTTGGAAATTTTCAGAGAAAGATAGACAGATAATTGAATAAAGAAAACTGTTTTGGTGGAAAATATGAGGGGAAAAGTAACCATTGTAGAAGACTGGGGAGCAATTTATTCCTCCTACTTATTTCAAAAAAAAGTTAGCAAATATAATAAATTTGCTTGGAATGGCATCAACTTCTTCTACAAGGAGAGATACCTACACCTTAAGTCATAAATTCTCACCATTAATTATTTTATTGAGAAGTTATTTACTTTTTTGCCTCAATTTTTTTATTTCTTGTATTTTAAACATTCAAAAGGAGATCAAATTTCTTTTCTTTGTTTCTCTCTAGCTTTTTGCACTTTACCCCTTCTTTTCCTTAACTTGTTTTTTAGAACCAAACAGAGTTTAGATATTATCAATTCTATTTGGTGATTTTGATTGTGATATTCTTTTAGATAGGTTATTTCTTCTTTTTTTTTTTTCTTTTTCTAATAACAATATATTAATGTTGTCTCCATTCATATGCTTCATCGTGCATTGCTTCCCCTAGTTGTCAAAGATCCAATGCTTTTATTCTGTCCCTGAAAAATGTAATATTGTTTGGCCTCTGATGATTGCTTTATATCCTTGCTGGACCCTGAAGTGACTTGGGCAAGTTTGCTGCCCTAGAATTACTATGGGGTAGATCATATTCAAGTAGTTACTTGCTAATTATCTATTCTGGAACTTAAACAGATTACCTTTTAATCTCACTGTACATGCTACATATTCTTGATGGTATAACCTTTTTTATGAAGCCTACCGAAAATTATCGTAGACCTTAGCCTGCTCTAGTTTGTACCTTTTACTTATTACAGTGGCTTCC
The DNA here is from genome assembly GCA_003430845.1 of Xanthoceras sorbifolium. Classification (NCBI taxonomy): domain Eukaryota; kingdom Viridiplantae; phylum Streptophyta; class Magnoliopsida; order Sapindales; family Sapindaceae; genus Xanthoceras; species Xanthoceras sorbifolium. The sequence continues at coordinate 35,110,625 of CM010608.1, forward strand.
ATGCGAAACATGTCAGCTTCATACTTTTAACTGTTGTGAGTGGTGGTAAGGCATGCTTCCAGAAGGAATAAGATGACAGTTTGTACTTATTACTTTTAAAACTCACTCCAAAAAAATGCAACACTGTGAAAGTACATGATGTTGTGGGTTGTTTTACTTTGGGAATTTATCGTTATATTCGCAGCATTATCTATTTGTTTTTCAAATGTTCCTCACAGTCCTTATGGCAATATTGTGTCCTAGCTGTTTGTTATTTGCCTTGCAAGTGTCTGATATTATGATTGTAAAATTATAATTATATGTGTCTTCTATTATTCAATTGTATATAAATATTGGATATTGGAATAAGAGTTGTAAAAGAGATTAATGTTGTAATCATTTCATAAACTACTGATTGAAATGAGTGAATTATAACTGGATCAATGCTTTGAAACCCTTGTAGTAGTAATCTCTATGATGAGTACTATTTAACCTTTAGGATAATTTTTATCTGAGATACTAAAATTGTGATAATCTTTTTCAATGTGTTCACTACAGGAAGAGCCTTTAAGTAGATAGCCATTAAGGCAAATGATAATATTGGGGTATGGTGTCAAATCTAGGATTCTTAAAAAAAGATAAAATCAGGTTTAACTAGTTCTTTAAGTAAATAGGAAATTAATGATGACATGAAAAGAATCTTTGAACTTAAAAAACATAGGAAACAGTGATCTCCATTGTTATAAGTAAATAGGAAATTAATGATGACATGAAAAAGAATCTTTGAAGTTAAAAAATATTGGAAACAGTGATCTCCATTGGTTGTAATTTTTCAAATAAGTTTGAGTAAGTTCTTAAATGTAAGTGATCTTCATTTTTTAGGTTCTAAATATGCTTAAATAAGCGTTTAAATATGATCTGTCCTTTGGTGAAGTTTGGTATAAGCTTAAGTGAAATTGGCAAGAGCGCTTTTTAGTGAGATTAGGTTTGTTAACATAAGTAATTGTGTTTATCTAACATCTAGCTTAGCCTAGAGTAGTTTGTGGTATGTTATGTCCACCTAAAATGGATTTTATTTCTTGTCTTAGTGCACCTGGCTTATACACTCAACCCACTAAAATCATGTCATGTGCATGAATAACCAATCACATGAGATATGCATGTCACATGGCACAATATAATTGCATTGGGTGTATACGCCCAAGCATTTTTCCCAGTACAAAAAATTATAAATTAACTATTGGATTCCTATGTAATGATCGCTTATACAGAATAAAAAATGTCATTACTGTCAATCAAACTGCATTAAACTAATAGCTTCTTGAAAATTTAGAAATCAATATTAAATCCTTTTTTATTTTGAAGAAATCGAGTTTGAGTGTTTGATAGAATTGCTTTATTTTTTTATTTTTTTGTAATGTAATATAAAGAAAAAAAAGAAAAAAAGAAATACAAATGTCTCTAATGTTTCAATCTTTTAACTTATCTATACACAATATTAGTTGAACATCATTCTTAAGTTGTCATCTTAAACTGGCTCAGCATATAGACTTCACATCCAAACACAAGCAGTAATTTATCATTCATCAGTTTCTTCTAATAATAAAATTAAGTAATCAAAGTAGGATCATGAATAAAGTTACCATTCAGTTCACATTAAGTGTTTTAAGATTTAGTTGGGATCTACCAAAATTAAATTCAAAATCAACCAGCTCAAGGAAATAAATTAATCCCTTTATGCACTAAAGATATTTTATAGTTCTCACAAGTGTTATTTGTCCCATCATATGAATGAAAAGATTTCACACAGATCATGTTTTATATATGATATAAGATTGGAACTGTACTATAAATAGGTAGTATATCTGTTTTTTCATTTTATGAAGTTAAAATTTGAAATCTTTTATTATTTAATTTCCCTAATTACTTTGATCTCTAACATGCTTCTCATTCTTTCAGGGTGGTGGCCACCGCTGTTACATATATGAGACGTTTCTACATTAGGTAAAAGTGCATGGGTCGTGACTAATGCCTTAACAGAAATATATTGGTTTTAACTGAGAAGTTTGAAATATTTTATCCTTAAACACTTAAAACCCCTTAGATTTAGTTCTCTACATTTGTACAAGCAACGTTTCCAAAATGAGACATATATAGTCATAGTTTGAACTTTGAAGCCAGAATGTAGCATCCCTTGCTAACCATAACTTTTCTTTGTGCTTTTAGGAAGAGCATGACGGAATATGATCCACATCTTGTTGCTCCAACCTGCTTGTACTTGGCATCAAAAGCAGAAGAAAGCACAGTGCAGGCTCGACTTCTCACGTTTTACATAAAAAAAATATGTAAGCACTTGTTACTAAATTGAAAATTGAGGTTTTCTTACGAATTTAAGTTGTTTGTATTCTATTTATTGTGACAAGTGTCGACAACCTGCTTCTGTTGCTTTACAGATTCTGATGAAAAGTATAGATATGAAGTAAAAGATATACTTGAAATGGAAATGAAGATTTTAGAAGCTCTTAACTATTATTTAGTTGTATTCCATCCTTACCGTTCACTGGTGCAGTAAGCATTCTTCATTCTGGTCATCTTTTTTTTTGTGCATTGTAGTTTATTTTTGCTTCTTTTTTTTTTCCTCCCCGTTAATCTCTTGCATGAGTTAATGCCTTTATACATGAGAAACGATTGCCATCTTAATGATGGGTGGGAGGCAGGTGGCTTGGTTTGGAGGTTGGAGGTGGACTCTAGTAGTGTTTCTTAATCCACTGTTACAATTCCAAGTGGATTAGATTCGTTGGCATTTATGTCAGCAATGACTTGGTTAACAATGCCTACACGTTTGTTTAATAGACTCTGCATTTTACTAAATCTATCTCGATCAGTTGATCCATGTTAGTGTCCATTATTTTGAATTTTGACTCATCGTTTGTCCTTACATAAGCTCTAATTGTAGATTTTTACCGTCTTTGTTACTCATTTTCAATTTTTGCTTGCACAGATGCGCAGCTGGCTGTAATTATCATGTATTTTGGTGGATTAAGTTGACATATATATGAAATGCTTATCTTATTTCTTTCCACTTTATATCTTTTTTTTTTGTTTTTCATAATGCAGTTCAACCTAGCTAACTTCTTAAAAATGTTACTGTCCATATACAATTTGAAACTGAAATTTCTGTTTGGCGGAGTGCTAGAATAAAATGTTATAGAATTGAACATTGAACATTGAACTGGAATAGTGGATGTTACTAAAATCTATGGTATGTTCCAACTACGAAAATGGTATTTACTTCCATCATTTTAATGAAAACATCCAAGAATGAAATACTGACTGTCAATTTCTTTATTTCAAAGCCAGTCTATGTTCCACTGGTGCTTATAATGTTCTTCAGTAATATCTTTTATTCAAATTTTTATTTGGTGATAAATGACTATCTTCTTGAAGATATATGTTATCTCTGACATACTTCTTCTCTTTTGATGCTTGTAGGTTTTTACATGATGCTGGCATGAGTGACATAACTATGACTCATTTATCTTGGTAAGAATCAGAAATAGCCTTTTCAAGTTGTTTGTGGGACTCAAGGAATGTCAACTTTGTTATGCTCTTGCTTTGATCTTGATATGGCTGTTTCTCAATTCTTTTGGAAGAGCAGTTGGAGACATTTTTCCTTGAGCTGTATAAATTTCTTGTCATGATTTGATGTGTCAAGTTAACTCTTTAGATGAGTTACACCTCCTGATATAGTTCTAACCAAACTGTATATTTTCTTATTAGATAGATATAGCATTGACTTTAGGATTGTAGGTAAGGCTTGTGAGTTGCAGCCTTATCTATATGCCACACATGTTGTTAGTGCTAGATAGAGGACGTTCACACATGTACACTCAAAAAGACCTCTTACCATCTATTCATTCGGGTTGGGACCCTGGAGTCAGGTGTTAGTGTTCCTGGTTTTTCAATTTAATTAATTCATTATATTTCTCATCTGTGAAACAGTATATAGTAGCATTTCTAGCCTGTGAAACCTAGTTTATATATTTTGTTTAGGTTGCAGATAAATTTTCTTTATTGCCCTGGTTTCATACCTCCATAATTTACCGTGGGGCCTTTGCTAATGTTATTCTTTTGAGGGGCTGAGTTAAAGCTTCTATTTTTGAAACAGTACTTATTAGCATTTATAGCTTGTGAAATCTAGTTCAAAGCGACAGGTGGGATTCCAACAATCAGTCATGGTTCTATTGGATCCACTTAGAAATCCATCTCTCAAATTTCCCCTATATTCCTTAACCATACCAGATTGGAGGTGAGTAATGGAGGAATAATACAGTTTTGGGAAGATTAATGGGTAGGAGTTGCTTCCCTACTGGGCTCTTTCCTCATTTATACAGACTCTCCAGGCCTCATAATGCCCTAATCAACACACGGATGACTTTCTCTACCCTTACAGTATAGTGGTGATGGAACTTATGCTTCGAAAGGAATTGGAACATGAATTTGCAAGCTTTTCTGCAATGTTGAATAGCACTTCTTTGAATGAGTACACAGATGATAGAAGTAAATGGTCTCTCAGCTCTTCAGGCATCATCTCTTGTAAATCCTTTTTTCTCTTCATTGATTGAAAATAGCTCTTGCACTAACTTCAAACCAGCTCAAACAATTTGTAAGGCTAAAGTTCTCTGAAAGGTTTAAACTCTTGTTTGGGCATCAGCTCATAGAAGGTTCAATACTGCCGACTTTATTCAGAAAATAATCCTTACTTAAAGCTTTCTCTACCTTTCTATTTAATGTGCAAGAGAAGTGAGGAGAATGTTGATCATTTGTTTTTACATTGCCACACAGCCTTCTTGTTATGGTTAAGGTTAATTGAAGGCCAGAATTTATAAATAGCCCTTAGTTTTTTATTTTTTTTTCAATTAAAGAAAAAGCCCCTTCCACAAATTTAAGTTTTTTTGGCCACATTTTCCCACTTATGACAAAACTGTCCTTAATGAGACTTCCTCCACCAAAACGTGTCACATTTATGTTACTGTGTAAAGTCCTTGTTCTCGTGTCAGATTCCTATAATTGTGACAAATTTTGTAACAATATTGTGTCAATTTTTGTTACCATGTCAAAACCATGGCTTGAGTAATTGAAAAATGGATTTTGGGGTTTTTGCAAAATGGAGGTATTTCTAGGGATTTAATAGGTTGTGAGGTGAGGTCAATTTTGTGAAAAAATGAAGAAAAATAGGTGAAAGAGCAGGATACCTGTGCACGCCTAGGTTATCTTTCTATATTGGATTTTCCAAGTTTTGGACCAAAAGGAAGTTTTGTTGCAACGGAAAGGTGCTTAAGGGTGTGGGAATGTGTTTATGAACTTTGATGTGAAATGGGTGAAAAACACAAAAACATAGTGAAGGATAGGAGTTGTTTGTGTGGCTAGAGAAAGAAAGGGAAGGAGAAGAAGAAAGGTCAGGTGGGCGTATCTCTTATCATGGTGAAAGAAAGGGCATTTTTGTCCCAAAGAAACCCAAAGTTGGCTAAAATATATCAAGTTAGTGAATGGGGCCTGGTTTGTGGATAGCTTGTTTGCCCATACCTTCTTTCTTCTAAAAAATTTTACTCTTTGGTTTCTCTATAAAGAAACTTAGGTTTCAGATAAAATTTCTTGATTACCATGAATTATACCTGAGTTAATTACCATACCTCAAGCTTCCTGAGGTAGAATTTGGATATAAATAGATTTTAAGGTTGGTCATATCTTAGGTTCTTACTGTACATATAAGAAAAGATTAGTTAGATAACCAATTCGTTGGCAAAATATCAATTCTTAATATCTACATTCTTCGAACTTATTGGGGTTTTGGTTTTGCAAATTATATAAGTGAGTCATTAATTAGAATTCCGTTAAGTTATTTGTAATATCCGTCTCAATTCTATAGGGCTGGTTTTTCAATCTGTCGACTCAAGAAGTTCACTTAAACAGTGACAACTAATTATTATCTGAGAAAGTTGATTTTTGTCTTAAGATTTGCTGAACTTATTCATCAATACATAATTGTGATGATTCCCACTAGTTTTTTTAACTGGAATGAATTTTTTTTGTGCCACCAGGCAGGTTTGTTCCAAAAAAAAAAAAAGAGAAGGAAAAAGAGACAAATGTTGATTTAATATTAGTGGGAGTCAACTATTTTCAGGTTTGATTTAAAGAACATAAACCTGTTCTAACTCCGGCATGTTGAAACACAGGGGCCTTGTGAATGATACATACAAGATGGACCTTATCCTTGTATATCCTCCACATCTGATTGCTTTGGCTTGCATATACATTGCCACTGTATATAGAGAAAAGGATAACACTGCATGGTTTGAAGAGCTTCGTGTTGATATGAATGTGGTAAGTTCGTGTTGATATGAATGTGGTAAATTTGTGATGCTTCTTGTTATTGCTTATTACTGTCCCCACTTTGCTTAATTAAATATATGTTAACACATAAGTGGCTTTCTGTTTGGGGAAAACCTAACAAAGAGAAGCCAGATAGGAATACTTTTGCTGGAGTACTTGGTAATCTATGTGTGAGATGACATTTCGTGCGTTTAGCAGGAAATAAGTAGCACTCACAATTATTATCTAGTGTTGATAACATGTAAAAGGGACGATTAATGTATTTCAGAACTAACGAGTAATGTTTATTTTGGCAGGTGAAAAATATCTCAATGGAGATATTAGATTTCTATGAAGGGCACAGAATGGTCTCAGAGGAAAGAATAAATGCTGCTTTCAGCAAACTGGCATTGAAGCCTGAAACAGCTAGGTGAATCTAACCTTTGGCATTCTAGAAAATCATGTTATTAATCTATATATATATTATGGCCTAAATATAGTCTCATCTATTGTGAGCAAGAATATGCTCCTCATCATCTAACTTTGGTTCTGTGCCTCTTGGGGTTGAAGAGCCATGTGATATGATACTTTCTGTAACATTGCATGTCTTGTATTTAATAATTTAATGTAAGAAGATGTGTATCAATCTGTTGTATGACTGGAGATTTTGACTAATGCAAATCTCCTATCTGCCCGGCATGAAATATTGAGATATTGCTTGGAATGGGAATAGAATCTGGTGGTGATGTGAGCTGTGTCTGTTTGAATGGTGCAAACCACCCTATAAACACCTGAGTGCGTTTCAATAAGTAAAAATACCATTTGAGCCTCTCTTTTTTTGTCATTATAACCTAGTTTTTTCACCACCAAAGTAAATGAATCAATAAAAATATTAGTTTTTTTTATTTTTAATTTTAAAAATTATTTTAATTGAATTAAAATAATTTGAATGAAAATATTTTTTTTTTATTAATTTAACTTTTTTATATATAATTATAAATTTAAATATAATTTAAATTTTAATATTAATTATGTATATAATTGAATTAAAATGTAAAAACTTATAAAAATTAATATTCTGAATGGTATGTATTAGTTTGTAATAGTATTATTATAAAGTGTTTTGAATTATAAATAATAGACTTGTCATATTATAAAATAGTATTTTATTTAAAAAAGAATAAAACAACGTGATGTAGCATTCAAAGTAGCTACGGAAGGAAAAAAAAAGAAATTTTATTCGTGAAATGGAAGAAAGAAAATTGGAATTTGTGATAAAAGACTTTGCAGAGAAGGAAAAAAAAAAATAATTAAAGAAAAAAATTTTGAATTAAAAACTATGTTTTGCAATCCAAACTCATTGCCTTCAGATGAAGTAAGAATTTGACTACTATAGTAAAAAAAAGGAGATTATGAGAAAAAATGGTGATGGTAGTGGTAGTGATAGTCGATCGTAGACTGTATCTTTTAAATGTTGTATTATTATATTTATTTTTATTGTTGTAATTCGGTTGTGATAATTTTTAATTAATATTATTGTTTTGTTTTAAATTAATTATAATTTATTTAATAATTATTGGTAGTGTTGATATTTAAAAAATATATATATATATATATATTATATTTTAATGAAAAATAATAATTGTTAAAAAAAAAAAAAGTAAAAAAAGTGCTTTGATCGAGACTTCAAAGCCGTACTATTTGATAAAAAAATTATATTAATTATTGTGAATTATATAACGTCCATAGTAGACAAATATTTTTTTTATTTTTTATTCAATATTCAAACCAAATAATAGCTAATACAAATATTTAAAGTACAAAAAAAGCAATTTTATAGTTATATTTAGGATAAATTACAGTTCATCTACTTGAGGTATCCGTAATTATAGGTGGAATTAACTTTTAAAAAAATTGACTGCAGACCCCTTATAGCTAGTATTGACTGTAAAAAAGACAGTTGACTATTAAAAATATATAAAAAGATAAAATTGTCCATAGTTAAAAAAAACCTAAAATAAATAAATAAATATATATATATATATATATATATATTCTGAATCTCCACCATTCAAGTGGTGGTGGAGATCCATTCATGAAAAAGTTATAAAATAATTTAAAAATAAAAATTAAATAAAATTAAATTTAAGATTTCCACCATCCATCTAAAGATTTATCTAATTTTTTTTTTTAAAAAAAAATTAAGGATCTGGTGCAGATCCAATCGGTGGCTGACGTTTACGAACCTTTGTGCGATTGTTCTCGAGCCTAGTTTGCGAACCTTTGCGAACCCATTGCGAACTTGGGTTCATGCCACTATGGAGCTCACCTCTCTCTCTCTCTCTCTCTCTCTCTCTCTCTCTCTCTCTCTCTCTCTCTCTCTTATTCTTCTTTTCTTTTCTTTTCTTCTTTAAATCTCCACTGTCAGATGGTGAATATCTTAAGTTTTTTTTTTTTCTATTTTAAATTTTAGAAAAAATATCTAAGATGAACAGTGAATATTTAACTATTTTTGTAAAAAAGTATATTTAAAAGTAAGACTAAATGACCAAAATACCCTTAATATTATTGACTTTTACTAACATTGATTGACGTTGACTAACGGCAAGGACCAGGGAGGTCTGCAGTTAATTTCCCTAAAAGTTAATTCCGCCTATAATTACGGATATCTCAGGTAGTTGGGTTGTAATCTGTCCTAAATTTATATATTTTTAACGTTCAATTGTCTTTTTTTACGGTCAACGTTAATGGCAGATGGGTCTGTTATCAATTTCCTTAAATTTTGATTCTGCCTGTAATTAGAAATACATAAGGTAAGTAGACTGTAATTTATCTTTATATTTAATATAAAAAAATAATTTTAAAATATCAAAAATTTTATATTTCTCTTAAAATATAAGGGTTTGATGTTCTTAAATGTCAACACTAAAAAAAAGTTGTAATAAAATAGATTTCTTTATAATTAAGAGATTGTGATATAAATATCTTTATGTTAAAATTAAAGGTGAATTGCATAAAGGTACACCAATTTTATTCATAATTACATATATAATATCAGTTTACTATTTATTACACTCAAATACCTTTAATCACGTTGACCACCATTAACTTAATAGTGCACTTAACAGTTCAAGGATAAATTAAACTTTTACGTGTGAAATATTTTTTTAAAAAAAATTTAAAAAATCATCTAATCAATAAAATACGCCACATCCTTTTTAAATTAATTTTAAAAAATTAAAAAAATAAAAACAATTTTAAAATGGAAAGATTTGGAAGTTTTCCCATTAATTGAAGGAAAAAAAAAAAACTGAAAAATGTTCTCCATTGGAGATGGAACTTCTCCATCTGTGATGGAGATGGTCTTTTTCATTGCGCAGATGGAGATATGCTCCAATCCCGAATTTTTTTTTGTTGTGATTTTTTTTCAATTTTTTGGTGGATGGTTGATGAATTTATGGAAGATAGATGGTGGTGATGAACATGAAGGTGTATTTTTTTTTTTTTATTGTTATGGATGGTTTTGAATAGAGGAAGAGGGAATGAATTGAATGTGGAAGATGATAGGTTGAATGAGGAAGATGGTGATGGTGATGATGGAGATGGTATTGATTGGTTGTTATTATTATTATTGTTTTTAATTTTTTTAATTATTATTATTTTTTATATTTTTTAATAGAAGTAGTTATGTCATTTTACATAAAACTTTAGTCAACCGTTAGTTTTAATGAAGTCAACTAACTATAGGGTACTTGAGTATAATAAACGGTAAACTGACATTATATATATATATGTAATTATGTATAAACTGAGGGTACCTTAATGCAATTCACCATAAAATTAATGAGAGTGATCTGATCATTTAAAGATTTATTAAATTGCACAATCGGTGGTTGTAAACATAGTCTGATGATAACCACATCTCTCAACGAAGTTGAGATTCCGAGTTCAAATTTCCCTTCCCTTAAATAAAAAATAAAATAAAAGTCTCACAATCATTTTTATAAAATTAACCTATGCATCTTAAATTTACAATCCAATCGGTGGTTGCTTTTTTTTTTTTTTCTCTTTCTTTCATCAAAAAGATTCTAAAAGGTGAAATTTATTTTGGTCTCTATCTTTTCTCGAATTATTACTTTTTGATCGATATTTACTTTTTTAGTTCGTGTAGTTCCTAACTTTTTAAAATTCCATTAATTTAGATTTAGTTATTCTAACTAAATTTTTGACAGTCAAACATGACAGTATGCATATTGATCATTTTACCCTTAACTTTAAATGATTAATTTAAAAATACAATTTCTCTCTTTATTTTTTTTTTAAAAATTTAATAAATTAACCTTAACTTGTACATTCAATTAAGAATCTAACATGTGTTAACAAAAAAATTAAAATTATAAATACATAAAATTTATAAAAAAAAGTCTGTAAATATTAAAAATTAATTAATTAATTAACACTAAAATTAATAACCTTTAAAAAATAAAAAAGTACAATAATAACTAAATTATGAATATTCAATAATTTAAAATAACACTTCAAATTAATATTAAGGTTTAAGATATAAAAATAAATTTTATATATGAAAAAAAATTATAAAATTTTTTAGATTAATTACACTGACACCCTTGTGGTTTGACATAATTACACAGATAAATAAGGTTTGAGCATATCAACAGAAATTTACCCTGACGTTTCATTGTTGTTACATGAACATCCCCTGTTATTAATGTCTATCCGTTAACGTTAGTCTGACAATGCAAAAGTAAGGGTAAAATGGTAATCTTAGTAGAGACGTCAGATACAATTAATAAAGGTACTATAAATATATTATTTAAATAATTAACCAATTAATTTTTTAATTAATTAGTCTTGGAAAATGTGAATAGCTGCTAGTGAAGGGACATTTACTTGTTCTCCACTCCATCATCAGTCTAGTGATCAGACTCTTTTGCCTTTTTGCCTCCCATTGGCACCCAAAAACGAACAAGCTTTTCTCCTTTTTCTCTCAACCTCCATCACATTTTTAAGACCTTTTGTATTCTGTCAACCCCCATTTGTAGAGAAGACCACCTTATACTGTTCTTCCATCATTTTTCTTTTTCATTACCGAAATAAAAGAGTTTTTGAAGACTCTTAATATGTTGAAGAAGGTTCGTAGGTATCTTTTTTTTTTTTTTTACACTGTTTAGACAATTTTGCATGACAAAAAAGGTTTTTTTTTTTCTTTATTTTTTATGAAACACAAACGATGGGACTTGGAAAATACAGGTTTAATAACACATGCATGTCACTGTTTTTAGTGTGTGATGAGTCTGTATGGTGAATAAAGTGATTGGCCTTGGTTATAAATATTATTATAATTTTTTTTGAGCTTTGTATAATTTTGAACCCCAAATGACTTGGGCTTGCTGATTTTTTTTAATTTTTTATTAATATGTAGTTGTTTTCAAAGAAAACAATATGTATGAACACCAATTAGGGTTCCATGATTTTGTTTAAATTTTGGGTTTTTATATGTGGAGGGTTTAATACGGTAACAATAGTTTATTTTCATTGTTTTCATTGTGTTTTGTGTGTGTATGGTGCTACAACAAGATGGGTCCATTCCGAATTATTTGTTTTCATTGTATGTAGTTGTTTTGTTGGAAATTGTTTTTTTTTTAACATTTATTTGTTTTTTGTCTGCATAAACAGAGTTTAGGGTTCCATTGAGTTTTTAAAATTTTGGGTTTTTGTATTTATGGGTTTAAAGTGTTTCTCCCTGTTATTCTGTTAATGTTGTTTTCTATCATATTGATTGTTTAGGTCTGATATGAAGTTAATTACAATGGTTACAGAATTTGGAGAATGAGGGTAATGTTACGAGTCACGTATCTGGGTATACTGGTAGAATATAGTGTTCCTCATCCAGACAGTTACACTTTAGAAGCCCTATGTGCTGATGTTTATATGAGGGCATGTTCAGACATGCCACATCCATGCGAGAAGTTCAAATTGGAGGCAAAATTATCTTGGACTGGAGAGTATAGATTAATCGAAGATGATGCAGATTTGCAGGATATCTTTTTGGTGTTCAAGGCTAGAGGGTTAAAAATTATAAGGTTTCAAATGGAGTCACTGCCATTGGCAGTATTGCCTGCTGCTGAATCTGTCAACCAAGATTCCTATTCAGCACATGACTCTTACTCAGTTAATCAGGATACCCCCATCTTTGTGGAGATATCATCGAGAGTGAAGAAGACAATAATAAAGGTGTTTATTTCTCATCATCAGTTGAAGATGATGACTACTTACCAGACAATGAGAGCAGTCCTGAATCAAGCACAAAATCAATGGTTCAATCACAAGAGTCAAGAGTTGCAGACAACAATAAAGTCAATGTTAACCAACATAAAGTAAATGAAGAGCAGTGCTTCGATGATGACATTTTGTTAAATGCTGCATCTTTCCAAGGTGAGCCATATGCCATGTTTGAGAACATCTATGAAGACTCAGATGGTAGACCTATGTGTAACACCCCCTGACTCGACCCACATGGATCGAACCACGGAGCGCTACCCGATTTTAAAACTTTTCTAAATTTAGTTTATAAATTGAAAGCTTTGTAAAAACAACAAATAGTTTGTCTTTCAAAATCTTTTACAGTGATCCCATCAAATATATTTGAAAAATTTTACCAAAGTTTCCTCTGTTTTTTCAATTTTCCAAAAATCCTGTTTTCCACAAAAGTCAACAATATAATAACAAATACTTCAAAATTTTATTTTTCAATCACATGCGCACTCTTTCCTATAGTGTGACTTTCCCAAACATTTTTAACAAAACAGTACATAATGTGTATTTACAAACTTTATAAAAATAAACTATTACACAAATATTCACAAAAATCATATATTATAACTTTACAAACTTCTGTATATGCATTCTTAAGTAATTAGTATACAAACAGGGTTTAAATAAAACTACCCAAGTAATGTAACTTTGAATCTTCGTCTACAGCTATCAATTCTTCAGTCCTTTATTTACTGGAACCTTTTTTACCTACGCGTGATAAAATCAACGCGCTAAGCATTTCGCTTAGTGGGTGTACACAGATCGAATTCACAAATTTAACATAATATCATTTATAATATATATAAAAAAATACGAATTTTATTATATCAAATACACCGTTCAAAACAAATCAAAGGTTCATGTTAAACAAAACTCCTAATCAACTAAAACCTTTCTCTTATAATGTCAGAAATACTATGTTCAAATTATTATATATATCAACTAGTAGAAAAGACAAATAAACAAAATATCACAATGATAACTTATCAATCAATAAATAAGTTATAAATATCAAATAATAGGAACAATAAATAAAAATGTCCAATTTTTAAATATAAACAGGAATACCAATATCTTTTCACAAGTAAAATATCACAACAACTATATATATAAACACGATGATATTCAACTAATTTCAGTAAAGCTTATTCATCAATCGTATAAAAGTATTCAAAATTCTTTTCTATAAACTTCATTAATTTCTTTTCAATCCTGCCCCTTTGGTATACTTAACATAATTTACTGGACTGGAATATGGGCATAATATCTGTAACATCGGTGTGACGTCCAGGCTACTTTAGAGACACCCGCCAACAGTTACTAGTATCGGTGTGACGTTTGGGGCCGCTTTTGGGTCACCCGCCAATAGTCACTAGTATCGGTGTGACGTCCGGGGTTACTTTAGAGACATCCACCAACAGTCACTAGTATTGGTGCAGTACTGCTATAATAACCCAGCTAGTATACCAACCTCCTATATCCGTTTTCTATGTTCAAGTATCCTAGGGCCGTTTCATAATATACAATTTTTTCAACTTTCATATCAAATCATTTCATTCATTTCGAAATCAACAACTTGAATTCGCAAATCTAAATCAGTAATATTAATAAAAACTATTTGTATTTGAAAACATACGATATCACAGAAATTCAATGGTACTAAAATAATCCAACGTTATTTTCAAAATCATTCACAAATCCAAAACTTTCATTAATACTCCTATCAAGATAATTTAAAAATGTTTTTCAAATATTATTTACAAATCAATCATTGTATCAAATTATTCCAAAGTCATTTCCAAACATTATTCACAAAACGATTTATTCAAAAAAATAAGATATAACGAAATTCAGTTATACTAGAATATTCCGTAATTATTTTCAAACAATTTCTAACAATATTCGTAAATGAAATATAATTATACAAAATCCGTAAATAAATTTTCAAACTCATTTCGTTAAAATATGGAAATTCAAATAAAAGCATATAACGAAAATTATAAAGATTTCAGAAATAAGTGTACACCAATCTGGATACCGTTTTTCCGAACTTTCTTTTCTAGATTTTCTTTTCTCCTCCTTTTTCTCTTCTTCTTTCTTCCTTGTCTTTTCCTTCTTCTTCTTCTTCTTCTCTTCTTCTTTTTCTTCTCTTCTTCTTCTTCTTCCTTTCTTCTTCTTCTTTCTCTTTTTCCTTTTTTTTTCTTCTTTTTCTTTCTTTCTCCCGATCCCTCTTTCTCCCTTTCTATTTTCTTTTTACTTCTTCGTGAAGCTTCCACCGCCTTCTATTTTTTTTTTATAAAATTTGGGTCGTCGCGACAGCGTATCGCGACCTGTAGTCGCGCTATCTGGTCGCGGTACTCACTGGAGTATTTTTTACTGCCTTCATTGTGATTAGCCATTGCTGTGTCTGGTCACGATACTCACTGGTCGATTTCACCATTTTTGTCTCGAGCACCTTATCGCGATCACTGGTCGCAGGCTTGGGTCGCGATACACACTGCCAACATATTCCTTTTTTTCTTTTTATGCAATGTTCCTAGACCGCTCCACCTGGTCCATTTGTATACCTAAAAATAAATCCAATTAAATACAATATATCATTATCACATAATTATCAATAATCAAGAGTACTTTTCGTAAATACTGAAAATTAAGGATGTTACATGATGTTCGCACAATAGGGAGGCCATTTAGGGTTGGTTAAGATGGCAAGGTTCTATTTAAAGTGGGACAGCTTTTTGACAACCTCAACCACTTTTAAGAAGATCCTTAGGGAGTATGTAGTGCAAGAAGGATTCCAAATTCGAATTAAGTAATTATGCTTGTGCATACAAACCATTGTTGATTATTTTTGTTTATTTGGGGATGTAATTATGATATTGTATAGTACACCATAAGATTCATATATTTTATAATTGGGATATGGATGTATTGATTTCCACATGGGTGCTGTAAAATGTATAAGGCCTGAAACTTAAGTTATTCGACCTGTACATTACCAGCATCATTGTTGACAGTTATGAAAATGTTTACTTTGTTAAACTTTTAGAGTTGATGCATTGTATATAAAACTGCCATAACATTTCTTTTACTTTTATTTCTTGCAAAGTATGCATATTACAAATACTATCATTACAACAGATAAACATATGATTAGCAATTGATGTTGTTTGATCACTGAAATATTATTTTCTTGCCTTCAATATATTTTTCTCATTGTTTCACATCATAGCAATGACATACTTGATATCTTCTTGCATGTTTTCGATAATATCTGATTTTTTATTAAAGCATTTTTACATTTACTTACTCTATACTCATCTACATATAAATGCCAAAAATAGTAATACTTGCACATTCTCCCCTCACAATAGAAATACAATTTAAATAGATTTGTCTTCGATTCTGAAATCCGCACAGCAGCTCTTCAACCATGCACATTTTATGTTCTTGAATTTAATTAGCTGTCCATTGACTTCATTGCTTGCAGCATCTGAAGCTTCCATTTTATCACAACTCTTTACAGAAAAAATAAAAGAATTTAAAGCAATCAATATCTGATAGCAAAGCAAAGCAACCAACCTAAAATAATTCACAAAAAAATGGTAGCAAACCATCTCAACAGCAAAGCCTTTTAAATAGGCAAATTTTTCATGAAATATGCATGGGCACATCACATTATTTTTCAATATTTTATTGCTATTTTTAAATTAGTCAAGGGATAAAATAGGAAGATAGTATAGTTTTACGAGACAAAAATAAAATAGGAAGATAGTATAGTTTTACGAGACAAAAAATGTTATGTCCAAGTGGCAGTTAGAGTGGCAGTCTGATTTTTACTTTTAGGGGCATTTTAGTCTTTTATCCTTACTTTTACACTGTCAGACTAACATTAATGGATTGACACTAACGACAACGGATGTTCATGTAACACCCCCTGACCCGACCCGTCTGGATCGACCCAGGAAGTGCTACCGGATTTTCAAAAACTTTCTAAATTCACTTTATACATTTCAAACCATTGAAAATCATATCAATTTGTAATTTAAAAATATTTTTTTAGTGAGCCCATCGAAGTACACTTTTAAAAATTTCGGCAAAATTTCCTCTATTTTTCTGATTTTCCAAAACCTGTTTCAAATAAAACTCAAATTACACAAAATCCACAACACTTCAAATCTCATTTCATTCAAATGCGCACTCTGCCGTTTAGTGCGACTTTCCAACAGTTTAAAATAAAATAATTCATAATTCAATATTTACAAACATTCTAAAAATGAAAAACAGAAATCATAAAATTATTTACAAAACATATATATAAACTCTTCGAAATTATAGACTTCTGTATATGCATGCTTACAGAATATATATACAAAAATATATTACTACCCAAATCAATGTAGTGACTCTGAACTCTTCGATCTGCAGGTACCTCTTCTCTACTCCTTATCTGCCTCGGTATCCCTGTGACCTACGCACGATAAAAACCGACGCGCTAAGCATATAGCTTAGTGGGTGTACACTAAACTCAAGTATTAAAATCATAAATATAATTGACATACTCTAAATCGCAATGTAATTAAAGAAAACAATACCATATTCAATTCAATTATGAATTTAAATCATATGAAATCTATGTATTAAAAACAACTAACTCATTGTCTTTTACAATTATGAAAACTTTCTTTTACAATCAATTTCACTTACTATAGTAAACATATAAATAACATTAATTTCTAACTTCACTTCTGAACATATTATTCAATTCATTTCAATTTTGGCCCTCTAGAATACTCAACATAAACCAGGACAGGAATACGGGTCGTTCGACCACAGTGGCTGTTTGTCGAACATAACTCCCACCCTAGGATGAATCCTAAGAGTGGTACGTATCTCCCTACCCTAGGACCGAGGGTTTGGACCCTAGAGAGGTACATATCTCTCTATCCCAGGAACGAATCCTTAGGAAGATACGTGTCTCCCTACCCCAGGACGAATCCGTGAGGAGGTACGTGTCTCCCTACCCCTGGACGAATCCATGAGGAGGTACATAATAAATCATCAATAGCAATGTCAATGTCGGTGCAGTACTGCTCACTGAACCCAGCTGGTATACCAACCTCCGATATCCATTTCTATGTCTACGTATCCTAGGGCCGTTTCAATACATTTTTCATATAACAATTCACAATTCGAAATTAAACATAACTAATATAAAACTTTCGATCAATTCGGAAAACATATATTCAACGATTTGGTCATTTGAACTTCGGAACAAATGATTTCAACCTAATCAACAATCAAAATACAATAAATACAATTAAATCGAAATTAGTCAATCGAAAAACAATATAAACATATATTTACTAAATTATTCAAAACTCAAATGTAAATCAAAACACATAAAAATGTCGAAAACAGGTGTACACCAACCTGGATACCGTTCCTACATTTTTTCCTTCTGGGTTTCACCTTTTTCTTTTTCCCTTCTTTCCTTTCTTCCTCCTCTTTCCTTTCTCTTCCTCTTTTCTTTCTTTTCTTTTCTTCTTCTTTCCCTTCTCTTCTTCTTCTTTTCTTCTTCCTCTTCTTCTTCTCTTCTTCCTCTTCTTCTTCTTCTTTTCTTTTCTTTCTCTTTTTTTTTCTTCTTCTCCCGTTCTCTGCCCTTTTTTTTTTTTTTTTTTCTGTTCTATTTCGATGGCTTCTGTGAGAAGCCAATTTTTTTTTTTATATTATTTCGGTCATCGCGACCTGTGGTGGCGCCATTAGGTCGCGTTGCTCACTGGAGCAACTCCACCGCCTTCATCGCGATCATACATCGCGGTGCTCTGGTCGCGCTGGTGGTCGCCATGCTCACTGCCCGAATTTTATTTTTTTGCATCGCGAGTAGCTCATCGCGATCTGTGGTCGCGGTGAGGGTCGCGATACTCACTGTTCCAATTTTTCACTCCTTTTTCTTCATGCATCATTTCTGGACCGTTCTATCTGGTCCACCTGGAAACCATAAAAATAAATATACTTTTAATTACATTTTATACCCCTCTAATCATAACTTTTTACATCCTCATTTTCAAAAATAATTAGTCAAAATTTGGGATGTTACAGTTCATGTAATAACAATAAAATATTAGGTAAGTTTCTGTTAATATGCCCAAACCTTGTTTATTTGTATAATTATGTCAAACCACAGGGGTATTAGTGTAATTAACCCTTTACTTTTATTTAATAATTTTTATTTTATTTTTTAACCTTAATTTTTATTTTTGTATCTAAATAGTGAAATACCTCTAACACCATTAAATTTAACTGTTGACTAATAGAAAAACTAAATTGATGAATTTTTAAAAAGTTAGGAACTATACGAGTTAAAAAAAAATATTAGTCAAAAAGAAATAATTCAAAAAAAATTAGGAACCAAAATAATTTTTACCACAGTTCTAAAATCATTATATGATATATCTACACATTTTAGATAATATCTCATAAGATCTACGAAAAAAAATTCAATAAGATTCACAACACGGTGGACAAACCCAACAAAATCTACGATACTAAGAAAGTTGATTTTTATTTACCTTAAATTATTTCAAAATTTATTTTTCATCTTTAAAACCATACATCTAACTCCT
This sequence comes from Xanthoceras sorbifolium, assembly GCA_003430845.1. NCBI lineage: Eukaryota > Viridiplantae > Streptophyta > Magnoliopsida > Sapindales > Sapindaceae > Xanthoceras > Xanthoceras sorbifolium. The sequence goes on from CM010608.1 coordinate 35,129,938, forward strand.
TTCCAAAATAAATAAATAAATTATATTTGGAAACTTATTTTGTGTCTTCCAAATTTATTTTGTATCTTGAGACTTAAAGATCGTTTGTTTTTTCTACTTAATACTTAATGAGTCTGAATTGAATACATTAAATTGTTATTGTTTGCTTTCTTAAATGATCAAACAACTTAAAAAATACTAAAAAATAATTTAAAATAAAAAAAATAAAAATTCTCACTTAAAACCTAATAACTGAATCATAATTACAATATATATATTTTTTTTCATAATTATAATATTTTTTTTCACAATTATCATTCTTATATTAATATATTTTTAATTTTTATCCTTATTCAGATATTTCAATCTTAAAAAAAAATAAACAATCAATAACAAACATATTATTTAGGTTTCAATAAGATTCAGATCATTCAGTTTTTAGATAAAAAAACAAACTACCCTATTACATATCTTCAAAATTAATTTTGTACATTAAGAGTTATTATTGTGGTGTAGGATTTATTAGTCTTAGTGCTGGTATGAATAAGGGTATTTTTGTCAACGGCTTTAAAAAGCGTGAACAAAAAAAAAAAAACTCAACTTATTAAATTTGGTGACAATTACTAAAAATTAAGCACCAATAAGTGTTAAAAAAAAAAAATACCTTTTAATTATTGCTAATTTGCTACCAGACTTCAGATCCTACAAAAAATAAAAAATCAAATTTTCAATTTCAAATGAAAATTAATACAAAAAAATATTACAAGACAACCATAATTTGTCTCTTTTGAGTCCATATTCTTTCAAAGCAAGAGTTGTTCGAGCAAGCGATTGAAATAGAGACCCTGATGCCTTGTGTCTGCAGTTGCAACTAGAGGATGATTATGAGTTCTAGCAAAATGAGCTACCAAGGTCCAAGATCAACGAACAAAGCCAGCACCAAACGATGAGAAATTGAGTTTTAAAATTTTAATCATTGTTCATGCAGCTCTGATTTTTGTAGAGAACCATAAATACACGAGTCTGGTAATCCTGTCAAATATGCAGAGACATGCTTGCCAGAAATTGTTCTTGAAGAAGCAACTCAAGGATTATGAAGGAGCCGCAAAGGAATGTTCCATCAGCGGTTGTTAGATTGCTAAAGAATAATCAAAACATAGAAACACTATTAAATTTCTGTCAAAGATCAATTATTTGTATTTTAGACCTGTGCATGTCCATAAAATTCATGAAGCATTGGCTTTTCTTCCTCCAAAGGAAAAAAATAATGAATGAACTACACAATTTGAAGAAAGGTAACAATGGGAGTAGAATAGCAACAAGCAACCAATCACCTGCTTTATTAGAAATGATAGTATAAGTAATTATACAATCACAGATCAAAATACCAGAAATATGCACGGCGTTGATCATTGTCATTCAAAATTCTTATATTCAGAGACTTTTGCCAAAGTATTGATTTAACTGTTGTTAACAGCATAAGCAGTGAAATTCAAGTGAAACGATTTTGAATCTTGGAGACACAAGGCAGGCAGGCAGCATATATCCCCAGTTTTCGGCAAATACACTATTCCAATTCTAATTTATAATGCTCTAATGAAAATTTATCTCAAATATGCTACAAGAATTCTTTGTTTTCCTCTTCAGTTCCTCATACTTAAACTAGATCCTACAAGATGTCAACATCAGCATCAGAAAAGAATGTATTGATACAGACATTATATTACAGTAAGACTATCTCGACTCTGATGCAGCATTTAGGCAAGCATTTTCATTGTCATTTGTGAATAATTAGAGATTTGTCCAAATGATTAACAACTAAAAACTAACTAATGAAAAGCTATTTTGTCTATATAATTACCCTTGTTTTATCTTGAATAGATTGGCACTAAAGACATGAACAACCATCTTTCCTGCATAACAGAGATGATTAGGGAATTGAGATCAAACTTTTCCACAATCATACTTTCAAAATGAAGCTTATATACTAAATTTATGACTCATGCTTTAATACCAGCTTGTCCAAGAATGCTTCCAACTTCTCCATTTACTTTTGCTGTTTCTTCTTAGCCTTCTTTTTTTCTGCATCACACAAATATAGATAAGGGTAATTTTCAAAACTAACCCCTCAAGTTATATAAAGATTTCTTTTAGCCACATTCAATATTTTAACTGTTATTAACCACTTCGAGGGTAAAAGGTCTAAAGTACCCCCATTGAATCTGTCCCACCACCCATTGTTCAAACACAGCTCACAAAAAGAGAGAGAGAGAGAGAGAGAGGAGTTTCTAGAGAGAGATGGAAGAGAGAGGAGATAGAAGATGCCAGCTAATATCGAGACAACGCTAGCAATGAGGAAGACGTTGCTGGAGAAGAAGAATAAGAAGAAGAAGCGACGACGAGAGTTCTTGGAGGCCCAACATTCAATTCACGATTTTGCATTTCACATTGTTCTAATTTTGTATTTCACGTTGGTCACGGTTTGTATTTCAAGTTGGTCACAGTTTATATTTCAAGTTGGTATAGGTCATGGTTGTTAAAGGTGCATCTAGGCACGAGGCACACTCAGAAGCCATGGCTATGCCTCAGGCATGGGATGCGCAGCGCATGGCGCCAAGCGTTGCGCCTGACTGCACCTTGGCGCCAGGCACAATTCACCTCTTTGAATATATATATATAAAGAAATAAAAGTTTAAAGACCCAAAAAAATTTAAGGGTGTCCCAATAACAATCTCTTCCCTCCAGCAATCAAGAAAAAAGCCGACCGAAACTCGCCTCTCTCTCTCTCTCTCCAGCAGTCAAGAGGAGGAGTGTGAAATGGAAGAAGAGGAAGAAGTTGACAATGAGGAAGAAGTCGTCAAAGAGGAGTGTAAAGAGGATGATGAATATTGATAAATGATGATGACGTTGTTTGAGTTGGGACGAAAGAACTAGAAAGTTTATTTGAATTTTGAAAATTTTTTGGGTTTTTTTCTTAATAATTAATATATGTTTTGAATGTTAGTTGCTTTATGCATTATGACGTGTTTTTAATTGCTAAATTTGCTTATTGAATCGAAATTTATAGGATAAATTAGGTCAATACAACAATTATAAATTATTCCCATTGGAAAATTCATATAATAGCTATGAAGCATCTTTTTTTTTTTAAAAAAAAGTGTGCCCACGCCTAGCCTTGCGCCTAGGCTCCAAGACAACCTTGGTGCGTCATACGCTATAAACAACTATGGTATAGGTTGTATTTCACATTAATCATGGTTTGTATTCCATGTTGGTCAGAGAATGTATTTCACGTTAGTCAGGGATTGTATTTCATGTTGGTCAGGGATTGTATTTCACGTTGCAAAACGAATACTGCAATTTTCCAGCAATTCGTGTTTTTTTAAAAAAAAAAAAAAATTCCCAAAATCTGTAACTATTACTACATACAACCAAAACGCATAAAATGAATGATATTATAAGGAAAAATAATGCAATTAAACAAAGAGTTTTACACACCTTGAACAACAGTTGCCAGATTTGCCCTTTTTTAAAAAAACTTCAAAATCTCTGCTCTTGAGAAATGCAACGCTACAAATATGCTTTTGAATTATTTTTTGTGCCTAAATTTTATTATGTCTGTGAGCCAGATACGTTGAGATATAGTGAGAAATTTGAGAGACAACGATAGAATATTTGTTTGAAGAGTGAGAGAAGGAAAAAGTTGAAGATAGATGATGATGGGAGTATTTTTGCAATTTTTTGGCTATGCGGGAAAAGAAATTTTATCATTCGGTTAGTAAAAATATTGCATGCAACTGAAAATAAATTTTCATAAGTATAAGTTACACCCAACCTACGTAAGATTTCCCATTTGACACTCGGAATCAACCTTTTTAAAAAATGGACAAAGACCTCCCCTATCATTAAATCAAACAAGTCCATTAACATTAACCCTAGAAGGCTAATTTGATCATCTATTAAAAACATTAAAAATAAAATTTAAAACATTTAAAAATAATATTTAAAATCTAAAAAAATAAAAAATAAAAACTGAAGAGATCAGCTGCGATCACCCCAGCTTGCACCTAATCTCCCTCTCTTCACCACTCCCCAAGTTGCAGTCGCCGGATTTCTTCACCGGTTTTGGCACCGGCTTTCTTCACCTGCTTCCTCCACCTATTACTTATTCATAGGTTTGTATGGATTTGGATGGAGTTGTGTGAATTTGGGTATGACATTGATCTTATAATTTAATTCATTTTTTATGGGCTCTTCTTTACATCTCTTGAATTTTTATAGGCTTTTGGTGTGGTTTCTTAGGGAAAGACTTGGTTTTTATCAGCTTATTTCCAATGTCAAATTGATAGATTTCATCTCCTTTACAAAAGCCTCACTCTCCCTATTAGTACTGAGTCTACAGGCTACATTTGTATATATCTTTCTTTCCGTTCACATTAGTAAACTTGTTTGGATTTGGATGAATTAGCAGATGAATAATTTGGTCAAATTAAGTCCATACTACGATCAACCACTAACGGCAAGGGAGGTGGATGTCAGTTTTTACAAAAATTAATTCTGTGTCAAATGGCAAACCTCATACAGGTCGGGTGTAATTTGTACTTTCCATAAAGTTAAAAGATTATTTTTGACAATTTACACAGAGATAATAAAAAACAAAAATTCCAAATATGTTGAGGTGAAGAGAAGCATAGTAATAAAAGCCTACTAACCTCCTAATTTTCTCTTAGCTTCAGATGCAGCAAAGAATTCTCTCCATTCATCAGTTAGGACAAAGATTGGCTTATCATCATCTTCCCCAGCCTCATCTAAACCACCATGCTCCTGCTCTTGCAACATCCTATTCATCAACCATGACCACACAAAATAAAGGGGAAAAAACGAAGAATTGTTTTGAAATAATTAAAGTTCCAGTATGATAGATAGAAACAGAACAATGATAGTATCATTTTGATAGCTTGTGAAATCAAATCAACAATGTATAGTGCAACCGCATGAAGAACAGTAATAGACAGTTTCCTCAATATGATTTCCGGGGCCAAACTGATCATCGTCCGCAAAGAATCAATAATGATGCATTATTCGTGCTTTGCGTGTAAAAGTAAATGAACATTTATCCAAATCAACTTCGACCAACAATAACTTCAGATATAATAGAGTTAAAGGACACATAGATGATGATGAATTCTATTTTATTAAGGAAAAAAAATTAAAACAAAAATAGGAAAAGCAATAATAAAAGGAGAAACAAGTTGAAGCGAGCTTACTGTGTGACATCTTCGGAAAGGGTATTGTCGGACTCCAAATTGAATTCGTTTTGCAATGGAACGGCACCAGCTGGTTTTGAATATTGTGGAGGAGGAAGAGGAACAAAGGTGAAGTTAACACAGGAATGACAATTTAAGTAGTTGTGGTGGTGGTGATAATGAGTGTGGAGAGGGCAGAAGATCAAGTGGTGGTGGTGGTGGTGGTGGTGGTGTCGAAATGATGTCCATTCTTTGCATCTGTCAGAAGATTCCATGACGGTTCACCTGGTTTATAACTTCAAGGTCGTCAATAGGGTCTAGGGTTTAAAAGGCTTGAGATTTTAGGCCCGCACTCATTTCATCACCAGTTCGGTCTTGATCATTTAATCATTTTACATTTTTTTTACTTAGTTTTTTTTTCTTTTTCGATCCCAAAATTTTCGAAAATATATCAAATTCGTTAAATTAAATTTTAACTAATGATACACATTTTATATTTGACTCTTTAAAATCAACACATATGGTAATTGGATGTCAAATAGTGACTGGATTCATATGACAAGTAAGATAAATTAATATTAATTGTAAATTGCACATTCATTTGTAGTAAAGTGGTTAATATTGGCATATGTGGGTAGTTTTCTCCCCTTATATATCCGATCAGGTTTGAAATGTGATGTCTAACATTACTCTTGAATATTTTTTTTTTTTTAAGGGAAAAAATCATTCAGAAACAATCAAAAGAAACAGCTACCCAGGATAATTCCGCTTGGACCAAGCCCTCCACAATCAGAGGACAAGAAAAAGACCAAAAAGAGTTCAAGCCAAAGCTAAGAACAGCCTTAGCTAGGCCATCCGCTACCAAATTACACTGAACGAGAAACAAAAAAAAAAAAAAAAAAAACTAAGAACAGAAGCCACAGAAACAAGCTTGCAAGATATCAAAACACACTACACCTAAATCAGAAGAAGGGATAACCCCTTCGTGCAGAGCATTAACAACACTCAACGAGTTAGACTCCTACCAGGATAGAAGCCAAACCAGCATCAATGGCAAATCGAATACCATAAAGGATAGCAACAACTTCCGCAAGGAGAGGAGACAACGCAGCACGAATTCGAACTGCCCCCGCACCTACCACCAGCCCCGATGAATCCCAAATAACAACCCCGACACCCACCAAATCCGACGAAGGTCGCACACTCGCATCCGCATTAAGCTTCAAAAGATCCAAAGGAGGCGGACTCCACCTTCTCACCTGGCTACTGGTCAACTCATGCACTTTCCCCACCTCGAAAACTCGTCCTAAATTCAGAGAGGAACTCAAAGCACCAGTCCACAATATCACCCACCTGGCAGCAGCACCTGCCTATGCACAGCTCGATTATGGTGAAACCAGACCCGCCAGAGAATGACGTAAAGCAACTCAAACTCCTGGATTGCAAGCTGATCGCGAGCAAAATCGAGAAAGTCCAGCTCAAGAGGAACTGGCGCCAAGTGACACCCCGCCCTGAACCTACCCAGAACAACAATTTCGAACTTGCTTTTGAAGAGGACATCCCCATAAAGTATGGAAAACAGATTCCTCATCCCGCCTACAAAGGGAGCAGCACCTGTCACAAGGAACACCCCTATTAGCAAGATTCACAGCCGAAGGGATCCAATTGCACGCCACCCTCCATATGAATAATGTAATTTTAGGAGGAAGAGACAGCTTTCACAATAACTTCCACCAAGACTCACAAGAACTCAGCCCCGACCCTCCAGCAATATCCGGGGAAGCCACCGCAAACTTGTACCCGCCGCGGACAGAATAGGAACCATTCTTCTCATAATGTCAAAGTAACGAATTTGGGAGCGATGAGGCACACGGAGGGAGGCTAATAATCATAGCAACATTGGACGGAAGAAGAAGCTGATCCAGCAGAGCCACATTTCAAGCTCCATTCACCAATTTGAGTTGGCTCACAACCAAACCATCAAACGTAGGAGACGGCCTCGAGAGAACTTTAAAGGTAGAAGGCTGCTATAACACCCCCTGACCCGACCTAGCCGGATCGACCCAGGGAGCGCTACCGGGTTTTCAAAACTTTCTTATTTCTGTTTATAACTGAAAACCATAAAATATATAATTTAAAAATCATTTCAAGTGAGCCCATCGAATACAAACTTTTTACAAAAATTCGGCAGAGTACCGTTTGTTTTTCGAACTTTCCAAAACCTGTTTTTCAACAAATCAATTCAAAACAAATCTCAACAACACTTCAATATCTGTTTCAAACAATTGCGCACTCTGCCGTTTAGTGCGACTTCCAAAACAAATTAGAAATCAATTCAATATTTCCAAACATTTTGAAAACGAAAAACAGAAATCATAAATAAGTAATTACAGACCATAATCATAAAACATATTAACAGACTTTCTGAATATGCATGCATCACAATCGTATTATACATGAACATAAATATCTACCCAAAAATGCGACTCCCACTTCAGGCTGCAGGGAACTCCTCTTCAATCTTTGGCCTCTTCAGTCTCTCTGGTACCTTACGCGTTAGAAACAAACTAACGCTCTAAGCAACACTGCCTAGTGGGTGTACACTTAAAAATAAACAGTAATATAATATAGATACATACAAATAATAAATCTTAAACCAGTAAATTTCGAAAGTAAAACGAATTATAACAAATGTTTACAGTTACTAAAATTAAATAAACAAACCGTAATTCAAAACTTTCTGGTAATTCAGTTTCATATCTTTCCTTTGTTTTTCCATGACATTTCTATTCATTTCTATTCATAAATTTTCACATTGGCCCGTGATACACATAACAGGGTGTACAGGACTGGATTACGGGTTTTACAGTCGGGTTTCCCATTTCATGTGAAATGGTATCCCTATATAAACAGTCGGTTTCCCATTTCACGAGGAAATGGTATCCGGGTATTCTCACAGTCGGTTTCCCATTCCACGAGGAAATGATATTTGTGGTAAACAGTCGGTTTCCCATTTCACGAGGAAATGGTATCCGAAATCAATAATCAGAGACAATACGGTGCAGTACTGCTATCAATTCACCCAATTGACATGCCAATCTCCTATATCCCAAATATCCCTATACATATATCAGGGCCTTTCAAAATATCATAACAAAACGATTCTTTGTTTTCAGAAATCAACGAATATCATTTGAAACCACAATCCAGAAATAGGAAAATCATACAAAAATTTGAAATCGAATTTTGAAAACACACGTTTTTCTTCAACTGTTCACAAGAGTAAAATATTGCATCAATAATCCAACAAACTACACAAAACACAAATATATATATACACAAATCCATACAAATATACATACAAAATTCATAACTATGTTTTTAAACAAACTAAATCAAAACATTTAGTAAAAATAAGTTCATAACATACGAAATCAAAACTTTTTATCAAAATAAGTTCGAAATCGTGTGTACACCAACCTGGAATCCTTGTTTTCGTTCGACAATCCGCGGTTCTACGATTTTCTTTTCCTTCCCTTTCTTTTTTTTTCTTTTCACTTTTCCTTTCCACTTTCTTCTTCCTTTTCTCCTTTCCTTTCTTTCTTCTTTCTTTTTCTTTCTTCTTCTTCTTCTTCTTTTCTTTCTTTTCTTCTTTCTTTTCTTTTCTCGGTCGCTGTCTTTCCTTCCCTTATCTCTGCTGTTTTTTTTTCTCGCTTCTGCGAGAAGCTTCTTCTTTTTTTTTTTTATATTTTTTTCACTACCGCGACCGTCGTCGCGACCTGTGGTCGCGCCACCAGGTCGCGGTGCTCACTGGACCATTCGTACCTCCTTCATCGCGAGCGGGCCTTGGTCGCGCTGGAGCTCGCGTTGCTCACTGCCCGAATTCGACGTTTTCATCGCGAGCAGTTCATCGCGACCTGTGGTCGCGGTGACTGGTCGCGATGCTCACTGCCAGAAATCGCGTTTTCCACCGCGAGCGAGCCATCGCGACCTGTGGTCGCGGTGACCAGGTCGCGATGCTCTCTGGTTCAGTTTTCAATTTTTCATACATCAATTTTCAACCATTCAATTTGGTCCGCTGGATATCATAAAAATAAACATACATTTAATTGCATTTTCAACCCCTCAAATAGTAAAATTTATTTTCACATATATATAACATTAATTACCCGAAATCCGGGATGTTACAGCTGCGGCACCAAATGTTCATGAAAAACACGCACCGTGAAACCATTCCCAATCCTCCAACGGGACCCCTTACAAAGTAATTCCCTCCCCCAAACAAGACTTTTCCATATAAACGAACCCGGACGAGAAGACGAAGCTAGCAAAAAATTAGAGGTCGGATAATAGCACCCCTTCAGAACTCTAGCTGCTAGGGAGAGGGAATTAGAGACAAAACACCAACATTGTTTGCAAAAAGAGCTTGGTTAAGAGCATTAAGATCACGAAAGCCCAAACCTCCCTCATCTTTACTATGGCAAAGCTTCGACCAAGACCCTCAATGGATTTTATTAGAATTACCATTAGAACCCCACCAGAAAGCCGCACACATACGACGAATATCCTTAACCAACCTCTTAGGAAATTTAAAAAGGCTCATCGCATATGTAGGAATGGCCTGAATCACTGCCTTTAACAAAACCTCTTTACCTGCAGAGGAGAACAGATGTCCTCTCCAACCATTAAGCAACCCCCAAATGCGATCCTTAATGTTAGCAAAGAGCATCAGCTTATTACGGTACGCAAAACTTGGGAGCCTCAAATATTTTTCATGATAATCCACCAATCTCACTCCCAGAGTAGCCACCAAACTAATGGCCCTAAGTCGAGAAATCAATCCACTAACACAAACTGTAGATTTATGAAAGTTTACAAGTTGCCCAGAAGCTTATGCATATTGAGCCAAAAGAAGCTTAATCAGCAAACACTCGAACATCGACAAACGAGTAAACAGCAGGCTGTCATCAGCAAAGAAAAGGTGAGAAATTTTCGGCCTGGATCTATTGCAGCGAATACCCGAATACAACCCCTGATTTTTTGCCCTCTAAATAAGACTGGAAAGACCCTCTGCACAGATAAGGAAAAGGTAAGGTGACAGAGGATCTCCCTGTCTAACCCCTTCGACGGTAAGATATTACCCGCAGACACACCATTAACCAAAACCAAATACCGAATCGAAGAGATACAGTGCATTATGAGTCTAACCCGTGCAGGCGGGAACCCTATAGCAGTCAACATAGCCTCCACAAAACTCCACTCAACCTTATCATAAGCCTTGGCTATATCAAGTTTTAGCCTAAGAAACCTCTCCCGGCCTTTCTTATGTCTCTTCATGGCATGCATGCACTCAAAGCCAATGATGGCATTGTCAGAAATCAACCTTCCCGGAATGAAAGAGCTTTGAGTTTCGCTAATAACATATCCCAAAACAACTCGAATCCGATTCGCGACAGTTTTAGCTATAATCTTATACACGATGTTACAAACACTAATCAGACGGAAGTCGCCCATATTCTCTGGCTTCTTCACTTTCGGAATGAGAGCAATGGGAGTAGAATTCAAACCAAGAGCGAATGTGTAACATCCCTAATTTCAAATAAATATGAAAAGTATGGTTGAATTAATTTTGAGTATGTGAATATAATATTTATGATTTGAGGGGTGGAAAATGTAACTAAATGTATGTATATTTTTAAGGTTTTCAGATGGACCAGGTGGAGCGGTCCAGAAAGAATGCATGAAAGAAAAGGAAAATGTTAGCGGTGAGTACCGCGACCAGGGATCGCGATGAGCAACTCGCGGTGAAATTGATGATTTGAGGCAATAAGCACAGCGACTAGGGATCGCGATGAGCAGCTCGCGGTGAAAATGTTGATTTTGGGCAGTGAGCAACGCGACCAGACACCGCGATGGCTGATCGCAATGAAGGCGGTAAAATCACTCCAGTGAGCAACGCGATCAGGTGGTGCGACCACAAGTCGCGATGGCCAAATTTTTATAAAAAAATATATGGCGGTGGGAAGCTTTGCGAAAAAGCAAAACAGAAAAAGAGAAAGAGAAAGAGAGTTCGGGAGAAAGAAAAGAAAGAAAAAGAAAAAGAAGAAAAGAGAGAAATGAGAGAAAGAAATAAGAAGAAGAAGAAGAGGAAGAAGAGAAGAAGAAGAAGAGAAGAGGAAGAAGAAGAAAGGAAGAAGAAAGGAGAAAGAAAAGAAAAAGAGGTGGAGAAAGAAAAAGGAAAAAGGAGGAGAAAAAGGAAAAACTCAGAAGAGAAAAGTCGGTAAAAAGGGTAATCCAGGTTGGTGTACACATAATTTTCGTAAGATCTAATTGAATTGATTTATGAATATTCACTGAAAATGATTTTGAATTACATAAAAGTGATTTATGTTGAATTTATTGATTTTAATTTTCGAAATTTACGATTACGTTTCGATTTCTGTCACTTTATATGTTTTTTAGTATCATATTCTACACATATTGATTGATATTGATTTTGGACTAATTGAAGAATTTTTATTTTACTTTCATGAATTTTACATGAATGATTTATAAAATTTGTAATATCTGCATAATAGCCCTGATATATGTATAGGGAAAAATATGGATATATGAGATTGACATGTCAATTGGGTGAATTTAACAGTACTGCAACGAGATATTTGATTATTGTAATGAAAATACGGATACCATTTCATTTTAAAATGGGAAACCGACTGTGAATTTACGGATACCATTTCATTTTGAAATGAGAAACCGATTGTGAAAATATGGATACCACTTCATTCTGAAATGGGAAACCGACTGTGACTATAGGGATACAATTTCATTCTGAAATGGGAAACCTGACTGAATAACCCGTAATCCAGTCCTATAAACCCTGTAATATGTATCAGAGGCCCAATTAAGAACTGAAAACTATGAATTTGAATGTTGAAATAAGGAAATGCTATTGAGATTTAAACGCAGAAACTTTTGAAATATTTTACTTTATATAGTTTCAGTATTTGAAATATAATGTTTGTTCTATATGTATTTCTTAATTTTAGATCTATTGTTTTATATTACATTGAAATTTATTTTAGTGTACACCTACTAAGTATTAGTGTTTAGCGCGTTGATTTCATCACGCGTAGGTAACACAGATACAGAGGGAGGAAAAGACTGAAGAGGTGATAGCTGCAGGCTGAGGATCAGAGTCACCAAACTTTGGGTAGTTATATAGTTTTGTCTATTATATTCCGTACACATGCATATACAGAAATTTGTAAAAGTGTTATATATTTGTTTGTAAATAATTGTTTTATGGTTTATATTTTTTTTTCAAGGTTTGTAAATATTAATTATGAATTGTTTTATTTGAAAATGTTTAGAAAGTCGCACTATATAGGTAGAGTGCGCATTTAATTGAGAAAGAAATTTTGAAGTGTTAAATATTATATTATTTGAGTTTTTGATAAAACAGGAATTTTGGAAAGTCAGAAAAATAAAGGAAACTCTGGCAAATTTTTTTTTTCAAAACAGTTTTGATGGGCTCACTAGAAATGATTTTAAATTATAACTTATTTGGTTTTCAATGGCTTTCTAATTATAAAGTGAGCCTAAGTCAAGTTTTGAAACCGGTAGCGTTCCCTGGATCGATCCAGTCGGGTCAGGTCAAGGGGTGTTACAGAATGCCCCTCATTCAACACACCCAAACAAGCCTCCGAAACTTTATTCCCAACCGCCCCGCAGAGCTTCTGAAAAAATCAGCCGTAAACCCATCTGAACCTGGGGCCTTTGATGAGGCTATTTGGAATAAAGCAACTCTAATATCTTCTACCCTTAAACAGCCGCTCCAAGAGAGAAACCGAAGCATTAGATAATCTCTTCTCCACTGCACTAGTTACCGTCTCAACAACACTCAAAGTAGAACGAGAGGAAGTGAATAACTTGTTAAAATAAGACACTGCCACTGCCTCCAAATCGGCTTGCTGAGTGACTTGCCTACCCTTCTCATTCGCCAACCGCTCAATCATATTTTTCTTCCGCCTATGAGAAGCTTGGGCATGAAAAAACCTAGTGTTATGATCCTCGGATTTTAACCACATCACTCGGGACTTCTGTCGCCAATAAACCTCCTCGCAACGTAAAAGCGAATCCACCTCCCTCTCCAAACGCCCCACCTGGCGCCAAGAAAGAGTTGAAGGGTTGTCCGTAGCATGACGAAGGAGCTCCTTCTTCTTATTAATTTCATTCGAAAGCACCATTCTCTGCATTTTATTCCAGGACCTAAGACGCAATGCACAAGACGATAGACAACCCATAACCGATTGCACACTACCTCTACCTATACCCGCCTAGCCGTCTTTCACAATTTTTTTGCAGCCATCCTCTTCTGCCCAGCAGTCCTCGTAATGGAATCGAGGGCCCTGGCGAGGATTCAGCCGAAAATGGGTCACCAAAGTCTCAACAACTCGTACCAAAATTGACCGATGATCCGACCTCCAAAACCTCAAATAACTAACACTCGAACCCGGAAACAATTGGTGCTAACTCCAATAACAAACATAGCGATCCAACCTTTCAAAATACTATCACCACCATCTCGTTTATTGCTCCAAGTAAAAAGAGGTCCCGAAAAGCCAAGATCCGATAGACCACATAAATCCAGCATATTTTGAAAATTCTCAATTAAATATTTAGGCCGAACTATACTTCCTATTTTTTCAGAATCTGATAAAATCTCGTTGAAATCGTTACCACAAACCCAAGGAAGCGAACTAAGATTGCATAAATGGTGAAGAAGACTCCACGCATGCACTCTTTGAGAGGCTTCAGGATGCCCGTAGAATCCAGTAAAACATCATAGCTTATTGTGATGAGAACAAACCTGTACATCAATATGAAATTGAGAATAAGAAAGAAGATCAATTCCCACACTATCCCTCCACAGCAAGCACAACCCCCCTCGTGAACCCACACCCTCTACAACTAGCTTACCATAAAAACCCAACCTCACACGAATCACCTCCATACGATGTTTATCCAATTTTATCTCCATTAAGAACACCAAATTCGCCTTAAAATCCTGCACGTGAGAAAGAAGAGCCTGGAGCGTTCGGTCATTCCCTAAACCCCGGACGTTCTAGCATAGGCAATTTATAATGCTCAGCGGTCCGGGGCTCCCGGACTCGTCGATAACTCAGCTTGAGCTGATTTAAGCTTCTTGACATCACCCTCAAGCACCAACAGTGACCCCGAACCAGCTCGCTTACCGCTCACCGCTACCACCATGCCCTCTTCCGTCACTACCCCACTTGCCATCGCACGCCTTTTCCAACGCCCTCCCATACTAGCCAACACAAGAGCACTACCACCACCCGCACCTGCCACTCTTCCAGAAATATTGGCCTAGACATCGGCCTCCTTCATGGGAGCTATATCTACAGAAGCCAATACTGGAGGCACAATAACCTCAGGCGGGGTCATTGCGATAGAATCACCAGCATCCATCTTGCCCTTCTCCTTTCCCTTTCCCGCAACTCGGGCATCCACCGCATTTTTTAAAGCATCACTACCCACGTGCATGGCTTGCATAGGCCTTTGCACAGTGCCATGCATAAATACATCTTGAGTAGCACAATGCTGTGCATGGCCATCAAGAGGCACACCAGTCTCAGATGCTACCGCTAATTTACGCCCTACATTCACAGAGGTACTGACCCCTCCTATTGCCACCCATTAGCTCTTCAGCACATGCCATGACTTCCCCAATTTCATGAGCAATAGCCCCATCATTGCTACCCCGATCACCTGCCTCAACACATGTGCTTGCCTGTTCAACACTATATGTACTCCTCCCCGAGCCTAGACTATGGACGGTCCTATCCCCTCCTCCTGTACCTCCATCCTCAGCCTTCCCCGACCCGCTGCTAGACGTTTTTACACCTTTGTTTCTTGGTGGGCTACCAGCACGTAGCCATCCACCAAAGCGATCCTCTCCTATCCCTGAAGAACGATCCTCCTCCCTAGCTACCACATATTCCCTAATAGGGTGACCCAAAAACCCACATCGAAAACAAAACTCAGGAAGTTGCTCATACTTAAGAACCATAATCATTTCCATACCATCCTCGAGAATATCCACCCTCAGAAACCGTTTGTGTAACATCCCTAATTTCGAATAAATATGAAAAATATGATTGAATTAATCTTGAGTATGTGAATATGATATTTATGATTTGAAGGGTGGAAAATGTAATTAAATGTATGTATATTTTTAGGTTCCGGACTGATTGGAAAATAAGCATGAGAAAGGAGAAACTGGGTAGTGTACATCGCGACGGGATTGCAGAATGCTCGCGGTAAAATAGAGAAATTGACCAGTGAGCACGCGACCAGCGCTCGCGTACTGCGTGAAAGTGGTAAGTTTCACAGTGAGCAACGCGACCCGCTGCAGAAATAGTCAAAAATTTAAAAAAAATAGCACCGAGTCGATTTTGAAGCGGTTGGAGCTTCATAAACAGAAGTGAAAGCGAGCAAAAGCTCTCAACCAAGAACAAAACAGAGAAACGAGAGAGAAAGAAGATAGAAGAGGAGAGAGAAAGAAGAGAGAGAAAGGAAAGAAGAGAAAGATGAAGAAGAAGAAGAAGAAGAAGGAAAGAGGAGGAGAAGAAGGAAAAGAGAAGAAGGAAGAGTTCAGGTTTGGTGTACACGTGTTTTCGAATTTTTTCATTTTCCACAATATTTCGGATTGATTGAATTTGATTAAATTTGAGTTATTTGAATTATATTGATAATAGATTATAGTTCAGGTTCGATGTATACGAGTTTTTGAATTTTTTCAGTTTTCCAGAAATTTTCGGAATTATTGAATTTTATAGTTTTTGAATTATTTGAATTCTATTGAGTAGAATTGATAGTTTGAAACCGATTTCGGATTGATTTGAATTGCAAATTCTTGAAATAGTGTTATATCCGAAATTTTGATTGTGGATAATATTCAAATTTTATTTTTATGCGGTTTGATGCTAATATTGTTATGGAAATATATTGTTGAAAGTAATTTTAATTATATAATATTTGTGAAATGTATCGGAAAATTATTTTAGGGCATTTTGATTCGATATGGAATTATGAAAAACGTTTGAATATATTTTTGGATTTATTTGATGTGATTATTGATTTAGAAATACATTCGTATATTTTCGTTATATGATATTTGATGAAATTTGAATTTCAATATATATATATCGATATGAATTGAAATTGAATAAGTTGAATTCGATGATTCTGAAAGAAATGAAATATGTTGACATCGGATTTGAGAAAACATTTTGGCTCTGATGTGTATAAACATAGATATGGATATAGGAGGTTGACATGTCAATTGGGTTTCTGTCTGAACAGTACTGTGCCGATATACTCACCCTTTGGATAGTACAGGCCCAAAGTGTCGGTCCTAGGGTTCTAAAATTTGTCATGGTACATTTACAGTGGGTGATTCCGTTAGTGTTCCATTCTGATCTGATGTTCGGCGGGTGGCCCCATTTGCGTCCGATGCCGAACAACCCGTAATCCAGTCCGATAACTTATGTTTTGTATGTCAGGAGCCCAGTCTGAAAACTGATTTGTTATATGAAAGTATTTGAGAAATTATGAAGATTTTGTCTATTGACTGATTTTGAATACTGTATTTGTTGAGTATATGAATTGATTTGATATGAGTCCCATATATGATTTAATTATATGTGATTTATATTTTGATCGAAAATAGATAAACATATTTGATATAGTATATTTGTATATACAATTTTGTGTACATCCACTATGCAATATGCTTAGCGTGTTGAGTTTTCTTGCACGCAGGTAACAAAGGTTCCAAAGGCGATAAAGATAAAGAAGAGTAGAGACTGCAGAACCAGAGTCCGGAATCACATCTTTCATGTATATATTTTGGTAGTTCATTTGTAATAAGTTTATATATTTTGATACCGCATGCATATACAGAAACTGTTTGTATATATTTAAGGAGCTTCCGCTATGAAAATATTTTATTATCTGTTTATGTTATCTGAATATATATATATATATATATGTATATATATATATATTATCTTATGATAAATTGGTTGATAAGTCGCACTATATTTGGAAGGGTGCACAAAATTTGATATAAGAATTTATAAGTTGAGTTTTATGAATTTTAACTGTAAACAGGTTTTGGAAAGTCAGAAAAATAGAGGAAACTCTGGCAAGATTTTTAGAAATTTATTTCGACCACTTTCAAATGTTTTTAATATAGATATAAATTATGTTTATATAAAGTAAAAGTTAGATTTTTGTATATTGTAGCACTCCTTGATTCGGTCCGAGCGATTTGGGTCAGGGGGTGTTACATTTTGAGAGGATTACAAATATCAGTTCTCACCCATACTCGCAATTACTTACCAAAACAATCACCCAACGGCCCAGTATCCACGTCTACAACCATACCTATACGGCTGCCCAAAAATTCCCCAATCTCTCTAGTCATACACAGAAGAGGCACATTATGTAGCTGAACCCAGAACTCAGCATGGGAGAATTCCATATCAGACAAAGAACCCGCTTTCGTAGGAGCCTCCAACACCAACAGAGCATTGTCAAAACTTAATGGACCCCCTTTGAGTACACGATTACGATCAATACTATTCTGAAACTGAAACACAAAAATATTTTCATTCACAACTTCCACGTCCACCTTTTGTTTAACCCACCATATTTTCGGAATGATGGCCTTGAAAGCCTCACGATTAATAAGTTTATTAGAAACAATTTTCCTAGCCAAACAAAGAGCTAATTTACGTGCCCTCGCTATCGTTAGTTGAGAATCAATACGTGTAACAGGCTCATCTTTGTCTTCTAAGGACAGAGACTCACACAGTTCGGCAATCCCTATGTGCGCCATAACAAAGAAAGCAACAACAGACACCACGTACACAAGTCACCAGATAACAAAACAAACCACTACAACCGTGACGTAGACCCGCCCCTCTACAAACAAAACCCCACCACCCAAGAGCCAAACCCCTAGCAAACACACCACCGAAACCCTGACTACACCCAGCAAGGAGTGAAAACGAGATCCGAAGACCCGACGGCTACTTTCACACTAGGGTTTCAGAGAAAACCTAGAGAAAAGAATAAATATGTTATTTGATGGTAAATTTTCCTACTCTTGAATTTTTAACCATCAAAGCAAACAAAAAATATATAAAAAATTAACAATTTTTTTGCCTTTAATCTTAATTAATTGAGTTAAAAGGATCACTATATCCTACAATTCTTAAAAATGATATCGGTAGGGTTTTATAAACAATCAATAAAAATGTATCATATGTCCTCAAAATTAAGTTTTTTAATAGGAACATTAAACATAATTTAAAAGAAATAACATAATAATAAAAAATTGAAAAAATCAATCTCTATTTTAAATTAAAACGTAAAAGCCTGTACCGAAGAGAGAAAAATGAGGAAGAAAGCAATTCAATTGATTTAATTGATAGTCCAAATGCTTATATAATAGGCTTATATATATATAGGCATAAAGAGGATTATTTCTTCAATTAATATTTATAATTAAAATATAATAACATAATAAATTTCACTTTTAACTATTAAATATCTCGTTAGGTTCAGATAAATCTCTGACTTGATCGGTCTCATATTACAAAAAAAAAATAAAAAAATAAAGTCAAGTTATAGAATATCCACTCTTACAAGTAGTTATTTAAATGTTTAATTGCAACATCACATTAATTTGTAGCATTTAAGATCAAATAGTTATGAGCTAGATAAGTTTATTTTTCTGTCTGAATTATGATAGGTCTGAATTTAACTAGAGTCTGAATAGACATAATGGATAAAGCCTAATAACATGTTAGTTTTTCATTTCTAAATACAAAATTATTTTATACATATTTATTACGATTAAAATTAAATTTATTAGTTCAATTTTAGATTAAATTTAAATTAATTTTGTATCAATTTATGTGAGTTCGACCTCGTATTCATATATATATATATATATATATATATATATATAATTTTAACTACTAAATTTCTGATATCATGGATTGTCTTTCCATGACGTGAGTATAAAAAATTTCAATAGCGAGGTGGATATGCTATATTGCAAGCTTGCTTCTTTAAATTCAAAAATATCACCACCAAATTTGTAAATCTACCGAAAGCTTGCTTCTTCCTTTTTTTTTTTTGTCCCTATATTCAATATACATGTCAATCACATAAAGATATATGAATTCAGAAACGTATTTATGAACAATGTCTTCATTGCTTTCTCGTAAGTGAGTGAATTCACAATTAAATCAAGAGCGAAGGACATTTTTTTGGTTATCGATCCCTTCTAAGAAAAATCCCAATGATTAATCTTAACAAAAGTATATAGTATAAAAATATGCTTTTATATAATAGTGAATCTAGGTTTTATAAATATGGCATTTCTAGGTTCTTTAACAATATTAATCTCAATATATATTAGGTTCAATCAATAAATGTATTAGGTTCAATCTCTTAGAACCTGTATAATTACTATGTTCAAAATATTCATGTTTTATTTTTCATTTCCAAGATTTTAAAACCTTACTGAACCTTATCTTTTTAAAATAATAATAATAAAACTGAACTTATAATTGATTTAATATTTGCAAAATGTAACAGTTTGATACACTATTTTTTTTTTTTTTTTGAGAAGAAATGTAAAATATTACCAAAACCGAAACAAAAACAAACTATCCAGGACTATTCGATTGGACCAAACCCACCACAAACGGGGGACAAGAATCAAACCAAAAGCAATCAGAAAAAGAACCAAGAGCAGCCTTAGCTAAAGCATTAGACACCTTGTTAGTAGACTCAGGAACAAACGAAAAACTAATAACGTTCGAAAGACAACTAACATGTAGAATATCAGAAATAACCGAACCTAATTCCGAAGGAGGAATAAAGCGATCGTTAATAGTATTAATCACACTCAACGAATCAGACTCTACATGAACCGGTGCCAAACTACACTCGCAAGCAAACCGAATCCCAAGCCAAATAGCAACTACTTCCACAACAATAAGGGAGAAATGAGCTTGCAAACGAATAGACCCAGCATTGACAAACTGCCCCACGAGTCACGAAGGATAAAGCCGCACCCAACTAGCCCCAAACTCGCCCCAATGCTCGCATCGGTGTTGAGCTTGATCGATCCCACAGCTGGAGGAAGCCACAGAACAATGTGAGGACCAGCAGATGGAACCAACGAACCAGAAGAATGAACCGCCTGAAAATCATACAGAAACTCCCAAGACTAGTTCACCACCTCGCCTATAGGAAGGATAAGCTGTCTATGAGCAGCTTTATTATGCCTAAACTGCAACCTCCAACACACCACACACAACAGCTCAAAATCATGGACGAGCAGAACCTCCTTGGCTGCAACTAAGAAGTCCAGAAAATTGACCTCCTTGGTAGCCGAGAATGCCACCCAGACATCAGACGCCTTGCGGACTGCCTTCAACAACGAACAACCCCACAAAACATGGAACGCAATATCAGGACCTTGCTTACACAAAGGATACCAACTACTCACCTCAACACCTTTCGAGAACAAATTACCAAATGTAGGAATCTGACACGGGAGTGTTCCATAGCTTAACCTCGGTCCAACATACAAAGGGAGTTCAAATTCTCACTATAGTTTATTGAGCATCATAATCAGTTTGCGAGAGTAACAGTCAATTCGTAAGGGATATATCTTTTGATTGGCATGGAATCACGATTCACGCCTTATGTTATTGGAAAGATAAAAACTTTAACTTCATTTTCGTATTTTGAAGCAAGCCATTTGGAGTATCCAAGAGAGAGTCATGACCGAATTCATTTTGGTGGTCAGAATCAGTGAATTTCGGGAAATGAAAAGTTTTTCTTTGTTTCCAAGTTTCTTAGTCAACTTTTACTTTTATTTCTTCTTGTTATCAAATGAAAGCTTTTATGTTTTATGTTTCCCATGCTTGGGGGCTATTCCAAGTCATGTTTTCCTATTTAAAGTGTCATGCAAATTATTTAAAGAACTTTTGATAAATTTTAATGAAAATTAGAACTCTTTAAGTTTTATTTTTCCTAACTCTATATCTCTTGGGTGGATTTCATTTGAGTGGTGAGTTTTATCCTTAGTTTTGTATCCTTGGCTGGTTGAGAGGGTGGTGTTTCTATATCCTTTTATATTGGTCTTGGCGGTGAGTCATTTTGCTAGTTTACTAAGGGTGGTGATATCTGTATCCCTTGGCAAATTAGTTGATCTATCTTTATTTGTTCTTATGTAAGTAAGGTTGGTTTGTGCATTTCTCTAGTGCTCAAAACGTGCATGAGAGTATTTGATATATTCAAGGGCTGTTCGGCATCAGATTATATATATTCAAGGGTTGTTCGGCACCAGATTTGGTATCAGAGCCTGGTTCCAAACAAGTTTTGTTTGGTTGGCGTGATTCCTCACTTCTTCACTTAGTTCTTGTATGTTGAGTTGTTATAATGGCTAGTCATGATCGTTTGCCTACTGTTGAAGAAGAGACAGATTATCAAGAAGATCCACGAGACCTTATCATAGAAGATATGAGACAACAAATTCAACAACTACATTTGTGAATGCGTATGTATGAAAATCGCGGGCAGGTGAATGGTGGACGTGATGTAGAACAAGATGATGCTGACAGCCATGAATCGGACAATGGCACTTCTTCTCATCCGCGTGATTTAAGAGCTTTGGGGATATAAAGAGCATGACACACAATAGGGTTTCAATGCAAAAGTGGAGATTCTAGAGTTTGAAGGAAAATCACAACTAGATAAGTTCATGGAGTGGTTGAATACGATTGATCGAATCTTTGATTATCAAGATGTGCCTGAAAACAAAAAAGTAAAGCTTGTTGCCATCAAGTTAAGAAAGCATGCATCATTTTGGTGGGAGAATCTTAAGAGATAGCGAGAAAGAGAAGGGAGAAGTATGATTGTTACATGAAAAAAGATGAAGAAAGAGTTGAAGAGGAGATACCTTCTGGATAATTATAGACATCTTTTTGAAGATCTACAACTTTTGACAAAAAGACCTTTTAGTGGCAGAGTATACTATTGAGTTTGATAATCTCATGTTGAAGGGAGATGTGGCGAAGCCAAAAGAGCAGTCCATAGTGTGTTATCTTAGCGGTTTAAATTATGAGATTTCAAATATGGTGCAGCTACAACCATATTGGAGTCTTAATGATGTGTATAAGCTTGCTCTTAAGGTGGAGAAGCAACAAAAGGAGATGCGTAGCAGGGGTTCTAAATATGGTTCAAGGGAGGGTTTTGCTAATAAAGGAAGCACTTCAAGTTCTAAGCCTACTGCAGCAATCAAATCCAATACAAAAGCTTCGACATAAAAAAGAAAAGGTGTGGTGTCTAAACAACAACAACAACAACAACAACGACCTAGTTCTTTTAATACAAACTCTCACAGGTGTTTCAAGTGCCCAGAATTTAGGCATATTGGTTTCGAGTGTCCAAAACGCAAGATCATTTCATTGGTTGAAGAAGACGGTGTTGAAGATAATTTAGCTCCAGAATTAAAAGAAGGAGAGTATGAAAATGAAGAAATTACAGGAGATGTAATCTATGGAGATAACGGTGCTTCTCTGGTCGTTCAAAGGAGTTTGAGTGTGGTTAGATAAGAGGAAGAGGAAGATTGGGTGAGAAAGAATGTGTTCCACACCAAGTGCACTTCTCATGGCAAGGTATGTATTGTGATTATTGATAGTGGTAGCTTTGAGAATGTAGTGTCTTCTTATATGGTTGACAAGTTGGGCCTCAAAACTCGACAGCACCCACATCTTTACAAACTATCATGGCTTCAAAAGGATAACGAGATTAAGGTGAATAAACATTACCTTGTTTCTTTTTCAATTGGTAAAAATTACAAAGATGAAGTTTGGTGTGATGTAGCTCATATGGATGCATGCCATTTATTGCTAGGGAGACCTTGGTATTATGATAGGCGTGTGTTGTATGATGGGTTTAAACATATGTATTCTTTTGTTAAAGATGGTTGTAAAATTGTGTTGGGTCCTAGTAGGCCAGAAGAGGTTCCTAAACCTTCTAAAGGGGAAAGAAATAACTTGCTTACTCAAACTGATTGTAGGAGAGAGTTGATGCAAAAGGGTGAAGTGTATGTGCTAGTTGTGGTGGAAGAAAATGAGGGGAACAATGATCCTTCATTGATTATGAAAACTATTCTTGAAGAATTCTTTGATATGGTTCCGGATAAATTACCACTTGGTTTGCCACCATTGAGAGACATTCAACATTGTATTGATTTTGTTCTGGATGCAACACTTCCCAACAAGGTAGCTTATCAAATGAGTTTTAAAGAGCATGAAGAGTTGCAACGTCAAGTGGAAGAATTGTTAGCCAAGGGAATGGCGAGGGAAAACATTAGTCCATGTGCAGTACCAGATTTTTTGGTGCCTAAGAAAGATAGTTCATGGCACATGTATGTTGATAGTAGAGCTGTGAACAAGATAACGGTTGATTATCGCTTTCCAATTCCAAGACTTGATGATTTGCTTGATCAACTTCATGGGGCAGCAATATTTTCGAAGATTGATTTACGAAGTGGTTACCATCAGATTATAATGAGACAAGGAGATCAGTGGAAGATAGCCTTCAAAACTAGAGATGTCCTTTACGCGTGGATGGTGATGCCATTTGGGTTATCTAATGCTTCTATCACTTTCATGAGATTCATGAACCATATCCTTAAACTTTACATTGGACACTATATTTTTGTTTATTTTGATAATATTCTTGTGTATAACAAAGATGAGGAAGAGCATTTGAACCATTTGCGACAGCTCTTTGACATTTTAAGAAAGCAAAAGCTCTATCCAAATTTAAAGAAATGCAAGTTCTTTACGAAGAGCCTAATTTTCTTGAGGTATGTAGTATCAAAAGATGGAATTGAGATGGATCCTAGTAAGGTGGAGGTTATTCTTAATTGGTCCGAGCCAAAAACAGTCCATGACATCCGTAGTTTTCATGAAATTACGTCTTTTTATCGATGTTTTATTAAGGGGTTCAGTTCTATTGTGGCTCCTATTACCGATTGCTTAAAAGGGAATGGTTTCAAGTGGACAGAGGAAGCTAGAAGAAGCTTTGAGCTGATCAAGAGAAAAGTGACCGAAGCTCAAATCCTATCACTTCCAGATTTTGGAAAGGAGTTTAAAGTTGAGTGTGATGCTTCAAATGAAGGTATTGATGCTGTTCTAACTCAAGAAAGGAAGCCGATTGCATTCTTTAGTGAGAAGCCAAGAAATACTCGACTTATAACAAGGAGTTCTACGCAATCTATAGAGCTTTAAGTCATTGGAGTCAATATCTTCTTACTAAACCATTTGTTCTTTATTCAGATCATGCAGCCTTGAAGTTCATCAATAGCCAACACAAGCTCAATTGAAGGCATGCAGTATAGGTGGAATTTCTTCAAGCTTACAACTTCACAATTAAGCACAAAGTGGGTGTTCAAAATGTGGTGATTGATGCTTTGAGTAGGAAGTCCATAATAGAAATTAAAGTGGTGGGGTTTGAGACCTTGAAAGAATTGTATGAAGTTGATCCCTACTTTGGTAGCATTTGGCAAGAGTGTGAAAATGTATCATTAGAGCAGTTCTTGAAGCATGATGGGTATTTATTGAAGGCCAATTGTTTGTGTGTTCCTCAATGTTCACTTCGGCAAATCATTATTATGGAAGCTCATAACAGCGGGATAGGTGGTCATTTTGGAGATTATAAGACTTTTGCTCTTGTGGAAGAAATGTTTTATTGGCCTAAGATGATGAGAGATGTAGCTAGACACGTGCAGCAATATAGGGAATGTCATGTAGCAAAAACTCATGGGCAAAATATGGGGTTGTACACACCGCTACTAGTAGCTCATGCTCCTCGGGAAGATGTTAGTCTGGATTTTGTGATGGGACTGCCTAGAACTCAAAGGAACAAAGACTCTATCATGGTGGTTGTTGATTGATTTTTGAAGTTGGCTCATTTTGTTCCTTGCAACAAGACTAATGATGCTTCTTATATTTCAGATTCGTACTTCAAAGAGATTGTGAAGCTTCATGGTATTCCAAAGACAATTGTTTCTGATCGCGATTCAAAGTTTTTAAGTCATTTTTGGCGTACACTTTGGATGAAGCTTGGTACTAGCCTCAATTTCAGCTCATCTTATCATCCCCAATCCTATGGACAGATGGAAGTTGTTAATCGCAGCTTGGGAAATCTTTTGAGGTGTTATGTGGGAAAGAATATTAGGCAATGAGATTTGATTTTACCTCAAATCGAGTTTGCTTACAATTGCTCAAAAAGCCAAAGTACCAATCATAGCCCGTTTGAGGTGGTGTATGGTAAGAATCCTATCAACTCTTTGGATTTGCTGCCTATTGTTTCTAATAAAGATTTTAGTGGAGATACTGATGTGAGAGCTGGAGAGATCAAGAAATTGCATGCTCAAGTTCTAGAGAAGATTGTGAAGCAAAATGAAAAGTACAAGAAAGCTAAGAACAAGCACCTTAAGCATGCTGAGTTCAAGGAAGGAGATATGGTGTGGATTCATCTTAGTAAAAACCGTTTTCCAAAAGAAAAATATGGTACGCTAATGCAGAGTGGATGGTCCATTCAAGGTACTTCAACGCATTAGAGAGAATGCATACAAGATCAAGCTACCAGATTCTTATGGTGTGTCACCAACTTTCAATGTGTTTGATTTATCACCTTATCATAGTAATAATAGCATTTCAAATTTGAGGTCAAATCTTTTTCAACCTGGGGAGATTGACATGGGAGTGTTCCATAGCTTAACCTCGGTCCAACATACAAAGGGAGTTCGAATTCTCATTATGGTTTATTGAGCATCAGAATCAGTTCGCGGGAGTAACAATTAGTTTGTGAGGGACATATCTTTTTATTGGCATGGAATCACAATTCGCGCTTTATGTTCTTGGAAAGACAAAAACTTTAACTTCATTTTTCGTATTTTGAAGCAAGCCATTTGGAGTATCCAAGAGAGAGTTATGACCAAATTCATTTTGGTGGTCAAAGTCAGCGAATTTTGGGAAATAAAAAGTTTTTCTTTATTTCCAAGTTTCTTAGTCAACTTTTGCTTTTATTTCTTCTTGTTATCAGATGACAACTTTTATATTTTATGTTTCCATGCTTGGAGGGCTGTTCCAAGTCATGTTTTCCTATTTAAAGTGTCACGTAAATCATGTGAAGAACTTTTGATAAATTTTAATGAAAATTAGAACTCTCTGAGTTTTATTTCTCCTAACTCTATATCTCTTGGGTGGATTTCCTTTTAGTGGTGAGTTTTATCCTTAGTTCTGTACCCTTGGCTGGTTGAAAGGGTGGTGTTTATATATCCCTTTAGATTGGTCTCGGTGGTGAGCCATTTTGCTAGTTTACTAAGGGTGGTGATATCTGTGTCCCTTGGCAAATTAGTTGATCTATCTTTATTTGTTCTTGTGTGAGTAAGGTTGGTTTGTGTATTTCTCTAGTGCTCAAAACTTGCGTAAGAGTGTTTGATATATTCAAGGGTTGTTCGGCACCAGATTATATATATTCAAGGGCTATTCGGCACCAGAATCCAATTCAAAGCCGCCCTTCAAATAAATATCTTAATCTTGGAAGGAATAGAAATTCTCTAAAGATACTTCCACCAAGACTCCATAGAGCCTAAACCCGAACCACTAGGCACATAGGGAGAAGATAGAGCCACCTTGTACCCACTTTTCACAGACTACAAATCCCATTTATCAAAGTGCCACATAAGGGGATCACAAAAGATAGAGGAACTCGCGGGGAGATTGAGAATCGCATCCCTATCATCTGCAACAAAAAAAACGATCAAGTAAATCAACGTTCCAAGCCCCTGAAGGCGTCTTTAGCTGACTAACCAACAACTCCTCTCCCAAAATCGGCCTAGAAAAAATTTTGAAGGTCAAAGGTCTCGGAACCCACCTATCTTGATAAACAAACACAAACGAGCCACTACCAATACGCCACCTGGAACCCTTACAAAGCAACTCCCGACCCAAGAGGAAACTCTTCCAGATGAAAGACCCCGAATAGTGAGGGGCTTCTATAAAACTGGACGAAGGGAAATAGTTTCTCTTCAAAACCCTGGCTGCCAAAGAACTAGGATTCATCACCACCCTCTCATACTACTTAGCCACCAAAGCTTGATTAAAGGCAAACAGGTTACGAAAACCCAAACCACCCTGCTCTTTCGGGCGACAAAGCTTATCCAATGAACCCCAGTGGATCCTCTTCGAACTACCATTCGACCCCCACCAAAACGCCGCAAAGGTGCGATGAAGATCCTTAACCAAGGAAACAGGGAAGTAGAACAAACTAATCGCGTAAATAGGAATCACCTGGAGCACTGCCTTCATAAGAACCTCCTTACCCGATGTAGAGAAAAGCCGACCCTTCCAACCCCAATCAACACCCTTACCCTCTCCTTAATATTGGATTTTTTTTTTTTTGCTTTTTCCAGAACGTGAAGCTAGGTAACCCAAGGTACCTCTCATGGCAACCTACCAACTTTACACCCAAAACCGTAGCCATCTGATTAACCAACACCGAAGGAATCTAACCACTAAAGCAAATAGCGGACTTATTGTAACATCCGTAATTTTCGTTAATTATGAAAATTGCCCATAATTGTTGTTAATTATGTGAAAATAATGTAATGGGTTTATTTGAATTAATTTTTAAGTATACAAGTGGACCAAGTGGAGCGGTTCAGAAAGAGTGCATGAAAGAAAAGGAAAAAGCTGGCTACTGCGACCAGGGATCACGATGAAGCAGCTCGCGGTGAAAATGATGATTTTGGACAGTGAGCACCGCGACCAGATACTGCGACTAGGGATCTCGATGAGCAGCTCGCGGTGAAGATGTTGATTTTGGGCAGTGAGCATCGCGACCAGACATCGCGATGGCTGATCGCGATGAAGGCGGTAAAATCACTCCAGTGAGCAACACGATTAGGTGGTGCGACCACAGGTCGCGATGGCTAAAAAGTTATAAAAAAAATAAGATGGCGGTGGAAGCTTCACGAAGAAGTAAGAGAAAACAGAAATAGAGAGAGAGAGACCAAGAGAAAGAAAAGAAAGAAAGAAAGAAAAAGAAAAAGAAGAAGAGAAAGAAGAAGAGAGAGAAAGAAGAAGAGAGAGAAAGGAAAAGAGAGAAAGAAGAAGAAGAGAAGAAGAATAAAGGAAGAATAAAGGAGAAGGAGAACAAAAAGAGGAGGAAGAAAGAAAAAGAAAAAAGGAGGAGAAAAAGAAAAACCCAGAAGAGAAAAGTTCATAAAAACGGTATTCAGGTTGGTGTACACGTATTTCTGAAAATCCTTATGAATTTCGTTATATGATTTGATTTGAATTTCTATATTTTGACTACATGAATTGAAAATTTATTATTGATTTTGAAAATTTGTTATGGATTTGTGATATTGTATGTTTTCGAATATGTTTTACGAATACTATTTTGTAAATATCATTGATGTTGAATTGATGAATGTTAATTTGAAGGGAATAAAATGAATTGAAATGAAAGTTGAAAAATTGTGTATTGTGAAACGGCCCTAGGACACTTGAACTTAGAAAACGGATATATAAGGTTGGTATACCAGCTGGGTTATTTCAGCAGTACTGCACTGATATTAATGTTGATCTTGATATTATGTACCTCCCTAAGGATTCGTCCTGGGGTACGGAGTTCTGATATTGATATTATGTACCTCCCTAAGGATTCGTTCTAGGGTAGGGAGTTATATGTACCACCCTTGGATGGAACAGGCCCCAAGTGCCGGTCCTAGGGTTGGGAGTTATGTTCGACGAGCAGCCACCGAGTGGTCAATGTCGAACGGCCCATATTCCAGTCCAGAAATTTATGTTGAGTATACCAAAGGGCCATAATTGAAAGGAATTAACGAAAATGTTTGTAAAGGAATTTCAAAATTGAGTTCGTATGATTTACTTCATTAATTGAGTTAAATAATGATATGTTTTTATATTAGAGTATGATGACATTTTATTTTGAAACTTATTTTGTGATTTCGATAAATAAGTTTAGTGTACACCCACTAAGCGATATGCTTAGCGCGTTGATTTTTATCACGCGTAGGTAACAGAGATACCAGCGGAGAAAAAGACTAGAGAGGTGGTAACTGCAGATTGAGGATCAGAGTCACCATACTTTTTGGGTAGTTATATTTGGATTTTGGTTGTATACCATTCAGTTAAGCATGTATATACAGAAGTTTGTAAATTTGTTATATATATAAGTTTTGTAAATATTTGTTTAATGATTTATGTTTTTCAAAGTTTGTAAATATTGATTATGTATTGTTTGAAAATTGAAAATATTTGGAAAGTTGCACTATACGGCAGAGTGCGCATATGCTTGAGAAATGAAAATTTTGAAGTGTTGATACTATATTGTTTGAGTTTTTGTTGAAAACAGGATTTTTGGAAAGTCAGAAAAACAGAGGAAACTCTGGTAAAATTTTTCAAACAAGTTTTGGATGGGCTCACTATAAAGGATTTTTAAAATGCAAGTCATTTGGTTTTTCAAAGATTTCAAGTTATAAACAGAATTTAGAAAAGTTTGAAAACCAGGTAACGCTCCTTGAGTCGATCTATATGGGTCGGGTAAGGGGGTGTTACACTTATGGAAATTGACATTCTGACCCGAGGCCTCATCATACCACAGCAACATGCTTTTAATAAGTGTACACTCCTCTAAAGTCGTATGGGTGAAGATAAGGCTATCATCTGCAAAAAAACAAATGAGTAATTTGCGGAACCCGACCTACTACAATAAAGACCAGAATACAACTCACACTACTTCGCTGCATGGATCAAACTAGAGAGCCCCTCCGTACAAATGAGAAAGAGATAGAGGGATAAACAATCTCCCTGTCGCAGCCCTCAAGAAAGGACAAATCGACCCCACCCCAGCCCCATTCAACAGCACCGAGTAATTAACCGAAGAGATACACTGCATAAGAAGGCGAACTCGAGAATCAAGGAACCCCCATCTTAGATAGCATCGCCTCTAGAAAACACCACTCAACTCTGTCGTAAGCCTTAGCCATATCCAATTTCAACCCCGGGAACCCTACCATCCCCTTCTTGCTCCTCTTCATAGTATGCATGCACTCAAACCCCACAATAGCTTTATCCGAGATTAGGTGACTCGGGATAAATGCACTATGGTTATAAAAAATAACCTCTCTTATAACACTGCAGATCCGATTAGCAAGAATTTTGGCCACAACCTTATAAATGACATTACACAAACTAATCGGTCGAAACTTCCCCATAGACCTCTGCCCGGTCGACCTTCGGAATAAGCACAAGACAACACTTATTTTCTACATCAATCATTTCCCATAATATCTAATTTTTTCTACATTAATCATGTCCTATCATATCTAATTTTTTCTTAAATCCATATCTCTATCGCATATGATATACATATAGATATATATATATATATATATATATATATATATATATATATATATATATATAAAGGGAACCTCAAGCCGATGAACACATCTGAGGAAGAGGCGAAGCAACATGAGGTCACTTTAAGCTCGAAGCGAGCGAGATTGGAGTATGGTGTGGAAAATGTGCGAAAATCAAGAGTAAGCTTCAAATCGAAGCTAATGAGTATGACGAATTTAGGGAGTTGGGAGGGGTTTGGTGTAGCTAAGAAGAGGCTACATATTGGGCAAGGTGGCATGCTCATCACTGAGGAACCTGACGGACCTGATGGACCAGCCATGCCTCTCTCTGAGGAATTGAAGAAGCTATTAGAATTTTAACCTAACATAATTCTAACATGCTTGATTACCCAATCAACCAAAACCAATGTTAAGAACCCTAAATTGTGACCTAAGCATGTATGTAAATCTCCATGTTAAATCAAAAGAATAAAAAATGCAGGAAGTGTACCTTGATCCATAGATAAAATTGCTTGGATGATTTGTGATCTTCCAATTCAATACGAAATTCCCTTTTGGTTCTTGTTTTCTCACTGTTGATGAGGCAGGCAGAGAGAGGGAAAAGTATTGTATGAATTTAGGAACCTGACCCTGATTTGTAATAAGTTAATAAAAAACTATTAATATTTCTAATTTAGCCCCTTATTAAAATAGAAATATCACTCCGGTCTCTACATATTAAATCCATAATAATTTAATACCCAATGCCCAATTCTTTTAAATCTTAGATCGATCATTTTAAATGGGCTAGACTTTAAGATAGCAATACACATTTTAATACATATGTATGCCCACACATTAGATTTTTCCAACAATCTTCAACTTGGGCCACATATGTCACCTTACAAATGTACATAACCTTATGAGCTCAAAATTTTGCTCTCACTAATAAAGGTATTTCCAAACAATCTCGTCCACTGATCATACCAATGTAGGATAAAGTGATTTTCGTTACAATTATCATAACTAAATCCATCAATGGTCACGTATACTAATACAACCAAATGACATATATCAATCATGGATACATAGCATAGAAATTACATGTAATGTGATCTAACATGCCTGTTTCCAACTGGTTCTGCTTAATTCTTTATTGATATATATATATATATATATATAAAAAAAGAACATAACAGAGTGAAATTGAATTGAATACTTCATTTCTGCAGAAAATATCCAAATACACAAAAAATGTCCAAAACGATATAAAGCATTAAAATACAAACTCCCATTAAACCACAATATCCTCATACAATACTACACCCATATGAGCAGTATACTCATGAAAGACCTTAGGTGGTAGTCCCTTAGTAAGCGGATCCACAATCATAGAGTTTATGCCAATATGCTCTATGGAAATCTGTCCAGTTTGAACTCTCTCCTTCACAACCAGGAACTTAATGTCAATATGCTTTAACTTTGATGAACTTCTGTAGTTATTTGAATATAAGAGTGCTAACTTATTGTCATAAAACAATTTGAGCGGTCTTTCAATACCATCTAGAATGCGTAACGCAATGACAAAATTTCGCAGCCATATTCCATGGTTGGACGCCTCATAACATGCTACAAACACTGCCGCCATAGTGGAAGAAGCTATGAGTGTCTGTTTGGCACTCCTCTAGGAAATAGTTCCTCCAGCCAGCAGATAGATATAGCCTGATATGGATTTCCTACTATCTTGACATCTAACAAAATCGGAATCAGAATACCCAATGATCTCCAGTTGATTCGATATCCTATATGTGAGCATGTAATCCTTAGTTCTTTGTAGATTTCGCATAACCCGCTTGGTTGCTTTCTAGTGATCTATTCCAGGGTTACTTAAATATCTGCCTAGCATTCTAACAATGAATGCTATATCCTGACATGTGCAAACTTGAACATACATTAGACTCTCAACATCTGACGTATAGGGAATCTTCTGCATTTCCTTAACTTCAAGGTCACTTTTAGGGCACTGTTTGAGACTGAATTGGTTTCCCTTAGAGACTAGGGGTGTCACCTGGTTTACTTTCTTGCATGCCAAACATTTTAAGCTCCTTATCAATGTAGCCCTTTTTGTGATAACCCGAGGATACCCTACGAGCGATCTCGGTGTATCTTAATGCCTAATACAAAATAGGCGTCACCAAGATCTTTCATTTCAAATTTCTTTGATAGAAATCTCTTGGTTTCGTGCAATAAGTCTATATCATTAGTGGCTAGCCGTATGTCATCAACATACAAAACCAGGAAGATATGCGTACTCCCACTGAACTTGTGGTATACACAATCATCAACAACATTTATTTCAATACCAAACGAGATAATTACTTAATGAAATTTGTAGTACTATTGACGGGAAGCTTGCTTGAGTCCATAGATGGATTTCTTTAGTTTGCAAACCATCTTCTTTGGGTTTTCAGACACAGGTTTTTGGTTGCACCATATAAATAGTTTCATCAATGTCTCTGTTGAGAATCGTCAGTCTTAACATCCATCTGATGTAACTCAAGGTCAAAATGTGCAACAAGTGCCATAATAGTCCTGAAAGAGTCTTCCATTGAAACCGGAGAGAAAGTCTTTTTGAAGTCGATGCATTCCTTTTAAGTAAAGCCTTTAGCAACAAGACGAGCCTTATATCTCTCCACATTACCTTTCGAATCCCTTTTGGTTTTAAATATCCATTTACAACCAATGGGTTTTGCACTTTCAGGTAATGAGACAAGATCCCAAATATCATTATCTTACATAGACTTGTACTTCTCATTCATGGAATCAATCCACCTTTGAGATTTAGAACCCTGCATGGCTTGGTGGAAGTTGATTAGATCATCGTCCACCATTCCATTATCTTCCTCATGTTTTTAGAGAAATACTATATAATCATTAGGAATTGCATTTCTTCTTTCTCTTATGGATCTCCTTAATAGCATTTTTTCTTGAAGTTGTTGAGTTTGTTCTTCAGGAACAATTACCTCATTTTATGTGGGAAGTTGTTCAACATTGTCTTATTGTGGTTCTAGATTTGCTTCTTAATCAATGACAGGAATGAAAACTTGTATATTGTCAAAAACAATAGTAGGAATCGAAACTGATTCCTCCTTAAAGACAATGTCTCTAACCTTATTTCTCCCCCCAAACTCAACATCCTTAAAAAAATGTTGCAGTTATCGTCTCAAAAATTGACTTTACTGTGAG
Organism: Xanthoceras sorbifolium; assembly: GCA_003430845.1. Taxonomy (NCBI): domain Eukaryota; kingdom Viridiplantae; phylum Streptophyta; class Magnoliopsida; order Sapindales; family Sapindaceae; genus Xanthoceras; species Xanthoceras sorbifolium. The sequence goes on from CM010608.1 coordinate 35,163,979, forward strand.
ATTCATAAAATTTGTAACCTCTTGATCACTCAGAGTACCCAATAAAATAGCTGCTTATTATTTTGGAGTCCAGTTTCTTTTCATGTGGCCTATAAGGCCTTGCCTCAGCTGGACATCTCCAAATATAAAAGTGCTTTAAACTAGGCTTCCTACCTGTCCAACGCTCAATAAGGTGTTTTAGTAGCTGCTTTAGTTGGTACCTTGTTAAGGATATAAGTTGCAAGTCTTTAATGTTTCTCTCTAGAGTGATTCTGGTAAGGTAGAATAACTAATCATACTCCTTACCATATCCTTAAGAGTCATGTTTCGTCTCTCAGCAACACCATTTATGCTAAGGTGATCTTGACATAGTGTACTGTGGGACGATTCCACATTCCTCTAGGAATTTAGCAAAAGGTCCTGGATGTTGTTCACTTGAATCGTCGTGTCCACCGTAGTACTCACCACCACAGTCAGATCTAACGTTTTTAATCTTTTGTTGAGTTGGTTCTTAACCTCAGCGTTGAACACATCCAGTAATTGAGATTTCTCATGAATGAGATATAGATACCCATAACGTGAGTAATCGTCTATGAATGATATGAAATATTGTTGACCATTACAAGAAGCCGTAAGGAACGGTCCACAAATATATGTATGAATCAATTTTAAGACGTATAAAGTTCTGTTGGCACCTAATTTCTTAGTTTTGGTCTGTTTTCCTTTAACGTAATCAATACAGACTTCAAAGTTTGTAAAGTCAAGGGAGTCCAAAATGCCATCAGACACAAGTCTCTCAACTCTAGCTTTTGAGATATGACCTAAGCACTTGTGTCATAATGTCCCCGAATTTTCATTATTTAATTTACGTTTAGTATCACGTGAATCCACATGCAAGGTTTTATTGTATGATGCAATAGTATCAAGCAAATAAAGGTTATCATAAACATACAATGAACTAGTACCAACAACATTCGAATTTAATGAAAGACTAAACAGATTATTTTCAAAAGAACAATAATATCCAAATTTGTCCAACAAGGAAATAGAAACCAAATTCCATCTAAATAACGGTATAATAAAGGTGTTTTTCAAATCCAAATAATGACCAGTTCCTAATAATAACCTAAATGTGCCTATTGCATCAACTTTCACCGAGTTTTTGTCGCCACAAAGATAAATTTTTCAGCATCATTTGGCTTTCGGTAGCTCAGGCAACACTGTATAGAAACACTTATGTGAGTAGTAGCACCAGAATCTAACCACCAAGTGTTTCTAGGTACTGAAGCTAAATTAATTTCATAACAGACCAAAGTAAGAATTGTACATTTCTTTGCATACCAAACGTGATATTTGGTACACTTATTCTTCAAGTGTTTAGGTTTGTTACAAAAGAAACAGTTTTGTTGTTCTTTGTCCTTATACTGTTTCTTTTATGTTGTACCCTTAGCAGCTTCATTATCATTCTTTATTTTCTTGCCCTTATCCTTAGAGGTGCTTGCCAAGTGAGCACTTTCAGTTTCTTCTTGCTTAAACCTTTTTTCCTCTTGCACACAATATGAAATGAGCTCATTTAGAGTCCATTTCTCCTTCTAACAGTTGTAATTGACCTTAAATTGACTGAATTGTGCAGGAAGCAATATTAATACCAAATGCACGAGCAAATCATCAGATAGCTCGAGCTTTAGTGTTGTTAGTTTTGAAGCAATGTGAGACATCTCCATGATTTACTCCTTTATGTTCTCTTTGCCTTTGTACTTCATTGAAATCAAGCTCACTAGAAGCGTACTTGTTTTAACCTTTTCATTTTTTGCAAAACGTTTCTCAATTTTGGTAAAGAACTCCTTAGCAATAGTTATCCCTTCAGAATCAGGACAACTAAAGGCTTCCGGAATGCCGCGCTTAATGATCATAAGACTCATACAATTTGAGCGGTCTCAATTCTCAAAGTTCCTTCTATCCTCAGTGGAACTTTCATCCATAAGAGGAGTGGGTTGCTCAATCCTTAATGTAAGATCTATATCTATGCAGCCGAGAACAATTAATACGTTTTCTTTCCAATTCTTGAAGTTTGTCCCATTAAGCATAGGAATGGAACTTAAGTTTGCAAATATGCTAGCAGCAATTATATTAGCTGAACAGAGAACAAAACAAACAAATAAACATGTTCACATTAAATTCCATATACAATAATTAATAAATTCAAATAATGATAATTCTCATCTCAAGATACCTAGTACAACATTAATATCAAGTCTTTGGATAGTAATATTAACTTGTAAGTGATACTGTTGGTGTAGTGATCAAACTTTGATAATAACTCCTGTCAAATAATAAATTTATCTTTGGATCGATTTATTATTCACATGGAAACCTTACAATTGTCACATGTTTATCACCACAGGTATGTATGCAATTCAGTCAAATATTAACCTTCCTTTGGGCCGGCTAACATCTGCATGAATAAACATACACACAACCATCTAAATATTCCTAATAAACTAATCTCCACAAGAGATGTCATTTTGGTGACATATTGTTTCAATTATTCTATTTAGAATGTTAGATAACTATAATAAAATATCATAAAACCATATTATTTGAATTTAAAGATTCTTTAAATTTTATTGACAGCAAGTATGTTTTGTGATCAATTCCTAAATTTTTAACATATTACTGATATATCTTGTTACAAATATAATCACACATTAACACATTGTATGTTGCCCGAGTATCGTACACCCGCTTTTATTAAAGTATCATATATTACTAATAACTAACAATTTTTTTTATTTTTTTTTATAGTTAGCAGCAACATATGATGCTGCACATCAGCACATGCTTGCTGCGCCACTTGGGCGGCAAATATTGTCGTTGCGCCGCTTGCACAGCAATATGGGCAACAACAATTTTTTTTTTTTTTTTTTATGTTTTTGCCCTTTCCAAAAATTTGATCCAATATGAAAATTAGATCAGGCCAGAATGATTTTTCCAGTTTCTTTACTTACACGAAAACCAATGTTGGTCAAAAGAAAAAAAATCCATTTTAACTTGTTAAAGAGGAATGATTAATAAAGCAGAAACTTGTTTAGAATAAGAATCAAAAAGGAAAAAAAAAAGAAGGAAACTTTTGACTTGCAATTCATTCACATTTGAGCACCTCGATAAACGTCATGCCAATCAAAAGTTTTAATATAATTATATAACTTCAAAGCAACCCAATAAGATAAAATTCACCCGGCATTTAAAATAGAAGATACATTCAATATCGCAACTCAATCAGTATTTTAAACAGATTGCAAACACTTGGTCTCGAAAAAAGAGTATCAACTGCGAAAGCTGGGGTGTACGGTTGCCTCTTGTTTTCATTAATTGGAAGATTAAAAAACCCCAATTAAAAAATAAAATAAAATAATGTAAACCTAATTTCACAATTGTCTAATGATTGAAACATGAAGTGGTTCCGATACCACTTATTAGAATTTTAACCTAACAAAATTCTAACATACTTAATCACCCAATCAACCAAAAATAATGTCAAAGACCCTAAATTGTGACCTAAGCATGTATGTAAATCTTCATGTTAAATCAAAAGAATAAAAAACGCGAAAGCGTACCTTGATCCATAAATAGAATTGCTTGGATGGGTTGCAATCTTCCAATTCAATACGAAATTCCCTTTTGGTTCCTGTTTTCTCACTGTTGATGGGGTAGGCAGAGAGAGAGAAAAGTATCGTATGAATTTAGGGACCTGACCCTGATTTGTAATAAGTTAATAAAAAACTATTAATATTTTTAATTTGGCCCCTCATCAAAATAGAAATATTACTCCGGTCTCTACAGATTAAATCCATGACAATTTAATACCCAATGCCCAATTCTTTTAAACCTTAAACCAATTACTTTAAATGGGTTAGACTTTAAGATAACAATACATAATTTAACACATATGTATGCTCACACGTTGGATTTTTCCAAAAGAAGCAGCTTCACAAACCATGGGAGAATGTTCTCATCTTAAACAATTTAGGGAAACATCATACTCTCAATTTTATGACCACGAAATTGAAGCAGAAATGGTCTTTAGTTAGGCAATGGAAATTGACCGATTTTGAGGAGGGATATTTTTGTTACGAGATTTCAGATGAAAGAGGATCTGGAAGCTGTTCTTACTGGAGGGTCCTGGGTTATTGCTAACTAATACCTTATTATTCAGCTGTGGATTTGATGTCAAAGAAAGAGAATCCAACAAGGGAAGTAGACTAGAAGATAACAAAACTGAGATGCAATTGCAAAATGTGAATTTGAATTTTACTGTGGAGCAAAATATCAACTTGAACAAAAGTTTAACGTTTAGATGTAATCAAAAGGGTTACTCATCTAAAGTGTGTTCGGTTATGTACTTGTACCTGTACCTGACCATAGATTATGTTCGTTATACAAATGGGTTGACATACCCTAGTTTGAATTTGATGTCATGTTAGGCTAGTGGCGAAGCCGCTGGCCTACAGAAGCAGAACATGGTGAGCTCAAATGGTCGATAAGAGTTTTAGGGGGTGTGTAGAGCTTGGTTTCAATGGGTGTGTTACGGACCATAATCCGAAATCCGGGTCTAATGGGTCGCCGGTTTGCAGTTCCTCCCTAGTATCAGATTACCGAAGCTCTTTTTATAAAGGTATAGACCTATTTTTTTTCACTCATTAAACTTCTATAGACAATTTTTTATTAGTTTTCATTTTTGTGTTTGTTTTTAATTTTGCAATTAGAGTTTTGTTTAAGGGTGGGCACCAAAACGAGAATCGAATCGAAAAGTGTAGTTCGATTTGGTTCAACCACTTAGTTCGGTTAAAATTGATTTTCAAATTTGAAAACCAAATTAATTTCGGTTCCAACCGGTTTTAGGTTTTCAAAACGGTTTGAATTGCTAAAACCGTTTATATGAAGTGTAATATTTTTATTTATTTATTAGATTTAATTTTGGGCTTTTTATATGAAAATAAGCAACTCAAAGGACAAATTCAACATATGGGCCCAAAATTAGTATTCAAAACCTATTAAATTCAAATAATGTAAAAAAATCATTATGCCCAAAAATAAAATGAACCGAATTGTATCGAACCGAGTAAAATTAGTCCGGTTCAATTTGGTTTACAACTTCAATTTAGTTCTATCCGGTTTTAATTTTTGAAAATTGAAAACTATTTGGTTTTGTTCGGTTTTACCCAAAACCGAACCGATCGAACGGTACCATCCCTAGTTGTGTTGATGAATAGAACATCATTATTTACTTGCATTTCTCCTCAAATTCAGGATTTGCATCCTAGACATTGAAAGATATAAGACATTGTTTGCTATGAACTCTGTCCTTTCAAATCATTAAGATTTGATTTTTCTCAATAGTAGACATATTTATTCATACACTAGACGATATATTAAGTTCTTATACAAGATGTCTAGATGGTTTTTTGTATCACGGTGACCTATGTTGCACGGATACGGAAATACGATACGATACAATATGAGATACGCCAAATCTCCAAAATTAGGATACTGATACGTCAAGATACATCAATTAAATAATATATTCTTAATGAAATGAAAGAGAAACCCTAGATAGAAAAGATTAAAAATGATTTTTTAAATTTTGATTTTGACCCTAACATTTTTTTAAATTGTAAATTGACGTTGTTTTTATTAAAATAATCACAAAGTTACACCAAAAGTATCCTTGTCATGTTCGCAAGTCACACTTGCCAGAAGTCAACAAATACGTCAAATGGTGTATCCAATAAGTATCCAGTTGTATTCCACATGTATTATCGGATACTTGTTACCTTCAAAATTTGTTGTATCTACGCAAAATAGATAATGACTGCATTTTTTTTTTGCATTTTAGATCAAAATTTAAGGGCTGGTTTGAGACAACTTTTACTTTTGGTTTTGTGAGAAGTAAAAATCATAACTTTTTAGTTATTGATAAATTAAAAGTGTGTAAGATTTTCTTTAAAATTTTAAATTTCTTCTTAGAGAATGGCTTCTCATAGGAATATTTTGTTGGGAAAGTAATTTTGGAAAACCTAGAATGTTTCTTAGTTCATCATGATTTCATATCATTAATACATACACACGGGATGAGGATATGATATCAATGAGATTTATTTATGGAAGATATATATTGTACATGCATAGAATAGTTTCTAACTAGTATAAAAATATTTACTAAATAGTGTTACATGTTGCAGATTATTAAAATATCTGCTAGTTTCTGATTCCTCAATGAAACATGCTTTTCCAGAAAGATTGTTTTCTCCCCAGTCTTGAGCATGGAATTGCGAGCAAGCCGAATACATACTTTGTTGGATATTTAACTGATGATTGATCTAACTTTATCGGAGCTCTTCCTAAACCTAGCAAATGGACGGTGGAGATATATCTGAATCCCGTGTTTTATTAGTAACCGTTTAATTGTTTTGACAATATCAATCGAGTCATTTTACTGTAGCTAGCTCTTTCTTCTTTCAATTGTTTGCGTATTCTGTTGATTTGCTACTTTTAAACCCAAAATGCCTACTGAATTAACTGCAGAGGTTCGGAACTATACAAGGCCAGTTATAAACTTTTATTCATTTTATGTTTTTAATAAATACGTTAATTATTATTATTATTTTTATAGCAAGGAACATATATTAATAAACAATTTTACACAAACATCGAGGAGGTTCATTAACTGTAGAAACAAACCAACTTTTTACTTTTTTTTTTTTTTTTTTGTTGAGAAAAATGACCTTTTACAAAAGAAACAGAAAAACTAGCCTCAAGCTGGCAGTCATCACTGAGAATATTAGAAATACAAGCGGGATGGTCTTCCATTCAAAAACAATCAGCCTTAACAGACAAGACAAAATGGGCCATCACATGAGCAGCCTTATTAGCTAACCTAGGTATATAGGAAACAGAAGAACAAGGAAACAAACTCAAAATATCTTTAATATAAAAAACAATAAGGCTAACATCAACCAAGGAGGAAGCATTCAAATTTACTTCATTCACCACAGAGAGAGCATCCAACCCGAGAGTAGCCGGAAGAAGACCAGAATCCTTTGCAAACTGTAGCCGACAAAGAATACCAAGCGCCTCCACTACCTGGACAGTGAAATGACCATCTACACGTTGAGTCGACAATGCAAGAACAAAGCCATGATGATCACGAATAATAATCCCCAACCCAATCTTCATAAACTACAAATTACCAGTTGCATCAATGTTTATTTTTAACAAGCTGATGCCTAGAGCAGTCCATTTAGCAACAGGTTTCAGCAACGTAGCACCTGAACTGGGCCTAAGGTTTGTAGCTAGGAACTCTTGGTGAAAATCAAAGGACCAATTCACAATATTTTCTATTTCAAGCATACTAGCTTCATGCAAGCTTTTATTTCTACAAAACCACACTCTCTACAGACAATACATAGAATTTCAAATTCATGCTGATGAAGATTATTCTTGCAAGTTGAGATAAAATCGAAGAAGTGACCAGTCTTGATTGCAAGGAAGCCATATATAAAAGGCAGAGAAAGTCGAACACTCTTCAACTTGTTGCAGCTTCACAACGCATGGGCCGTGAGGGTATTGCCCAAAGCGGACAGTACCTTGTGAGTGACGTTGGCTGGGGGTAGACGATAGGGTCAAACCTGGGACGTTACATCACAAGTAGGGATGCTCAAGATCGCATCCGCATCTTCCTGAAAAAAAGAAGAATGTACAAGCTCAACATTCCAACTTCCTAAAGCATTTTTTAGCTGGTTGACCAAAGCAAACTCCCCGAGTCTAGGAGGAGAGAAAGGCTTATACCACTGTAAACATTTCATGAGTGTAGAGATAGAAACAAGCAACATCCTATGAATTTTCGAGATCAACGAAAGAGGAAGTTTGAAAAGGGACATCATATACATAGGGATAGCCTACACCACTGTCTTTAGAATCACCTCCGTACTCCCAATAGAGAAAATTTTATGACGCCAACCTTTAATTTTCTCCCAAATACAGCTCTTAATTGACAAAAATAGACGTCTTTTATTTCTGCTGATAAAATTAGGGAGCCCCAAGATAGCGCTCCAGCTTTACTCCCAGAATACCCGCTAGTCTCTCCCTAACTAATGAGAAATTTGCTTTGTAATGTCATTATTTTGTTGGTTGTGACTCCGTAAGCAAATACATTTTTATGTAATTCTTAGTTAGCTTGTTAGAGTATGATTCAAGTGTAATGAAGATTCAAAGAAATCATGCGAAGATGGAAAGCTTATAAGAAGACTTAAGAACGTGCTTAAAGGTAATTTTTGAAAAAACGATACTCTTTATTCTTGAGATCAGATAAGATTCACACACACACTTATAACATATTCATGCATCTGCATTTGAGTGCTAACATGTTGGTTTATATGTTTTACAAGTGTTTGAGTCTTTTTTTTTTTCTTTTTTTGTCTAGTTTCAGAATTTAATTCCATATATTTTGTATTCTTGAAAACCTGACCTTTGGATGCTTTAATTGGCATACTTCTTAATCTAGACATCTAATTGGTCTTTGGTTTTTTGGGAATGAAACTAGACATCCATATCTTTCCAACAGTATAAAGAACGATAAAATCCAATGTCATTTGTCTAGAGTTCGCTTGGCTCAACGAGGAGTCAAGTGCAGCTGGAAACAGCTTAACAGGGGAAATCCAGTCAGCAGCCCCACGCCTTAAGCATGGCTACATGCCTTAGGCGTGCAGGAGCTGTTGTGGCCGAACCCTAAATAGGTTAGGATGTTGCCTTGACTATTTTGGGTTCCCTAAAGTCTTCCTACATGTTTTTAATGTTTCTTTGTCCATTAAGATTTTGTTTATTGAGTTTGGAAGTAAGAGATCTCCCATTAAGTAAGATTTCTATTTCTTAGGAAACATATCTCTTTATCATAGGAAAGTATTAAATATATTCCTTATTGAATTAGAAAGCCTTAATTGTGTTTATTTCCTACTACAATTGGAATTAGGATTTCTAATGTTCTCTATAAATAGTGAGCTTAGTTTTGAGTTTAAAAAAAGCTTAAGCCAAGTAAGTCTCTTTTACTAAGCTTCACTATTTGCTCTATATTATTCTTCATTGAATTATATTATTCCTCTCACATGTATTTATTATTTAGATGCTTCATTGTTTTCATGTTATTATGAGAAAAGAGAGAGAGTTATTTTATATAGTCTATTATCTTTGCATTGAGCGTAATTGCATAGCCTATTCATAACATGTCTATGATCATGTATGTTATTTGTTTGTTCATGTTTTATTGAACACTTAGATCTGATTTCATAAAGTGGGGATTATTGTTGCTTTGACCTTACGAAAGCTGCCAAGTCCTTTAGCGCGTGGAGTCTCCGGGCGGCATCAACAGGGTTTGCTAGTAAAAGGCATATGGGTAGGTAGTATTGGGTTATAGCAAGAGTCGTGTGATTGAGGGGTCAATCAACGTGAGTTGTAAACGATATACCAACTAGTAAAATTTGTGTTGATGTGTCAAGTGACCTACGAGTTAGTCCCATGGTTTTTGATCTGTTTAGGTTTTCCACGCTAAAAATCCCTGTGTAATGTGTTGAATGGTTTATTGTTTTAATTCCGCAAATATTTGTTGATAAACCCATTCATACCCCCCTCACCCCCCCCCCCCCCCCCCTTCAGATTGCCATAGTATACAAATTCAAGTTTTTCATGCTTACTCACACATATAGCTGATTTATCATAGTTCACAACTTGTCACGAAGTACAAGAATAAAAACCAAGGATCCTCCGGATAGCCTGACAGTCCTTATCTACTTCAGAAAAGAGCAGACTATCATCCGTAAAAAATAGATGTGTAAGCTTTGAACCCCCACGACTACACCGAAAACTCGAAATCGTTCCCACCCTTTCCTCTTAATGAAGCATACAAGATAAACCTTCCACACAAATTAAAAATAAGTAAGGAGAAAGCGGACTGCCCTGCCTCAGTCCCCTCGAAGGGTTTAAGAAAGCACAGATTTCACCTTAATCAAAAATGAGAACGAAACTGACATTACACACCTCATAATCTTATCAAGCCAAGCTACTGAAAAACAAGCTTAATCATCACAGCCTCCAGGAAACTCCACTTAACTTTGTCATAAGCTTTGGACATATCAAGTTTAAACGCAAATGAGCCCTTTCTTCTACGAGTTCTTCGCTTCAAAGTATGCATGCATTCAAAGCCTATAACTGCATTATAAAAAATAAGACGACCTGGAATAAAGGCACTCTGTGATTCAGAAATCACTTCTCACAACACCCTTCGCAATCGATTAGCCATAACCTTAGCAATAATCTTATAAAGGATATTGCAGAGGTTTATCGGGCGAAAATTGGTCGACCGGTAAGCCTGTTTCACCTTTGGAATCAACGTAATGAGAGTTTCGTTAGTCTGATTCAAAACACCACCCTTAATTAAAAAACATAAGCAAACCCGAGTAACACTATCATCAACAATATCCCAATTTTTCTTAAAAAAAAAAAGCAAGCATGCCATATAAATCTGGGGCCTTTGTAGGAAACATATCAAAAACTGCCCTGTGAATATCATTAGTAGAAAATTTGGCATCCAAAAAACATTTACTTGTTTGTGAAAGACATGGTTGTACACAGAATAACACATTCTCCAAATTCTCTACATTCGGCTTATCAGAGCAAAAAACTTTTGAAAAATAATTATGAACAGTAGCTACCATCCCACCTTTATCAGCCCTCAAAACGCCTTGGTTATCAAACAGTCTCCCCATGGAATTTCTAAATCGCCTTGCCGAAGTAGTATTGTGAAAGAATTGAGTGTTCTTATCCCTATTCTTCAACCAATCAACTCGAGAACTTTGCTTCCAGTAGATTTCTTCCTTATGTAAAAGGCTATCTAAATCCGATTTGATAAGTCTAATAATCCTCTAAGAGTTGCTAGAAATATCAACAGTTGTCTCTTGTAATTCCTTTCTTTTTTCATCAATATCCTGCCGAAGATGCAACTGATTATTAGTGGACCAAAGTTGAAGTTTAATTGAGCATCTATTGATTCTTTTTGCAACATGAAGTAACGAAGCTGAACTGCCCATGCCATCCAATATCTCTTTAATAATATTTTTGCACCCTTCTTCATTTGCCTAGCAAGCTTTAAAATGGTGACGACGGTGGCTATTGCTTTTAAAGTTGTTCGACAACAGTCGAGAGCTATCAAACTGAACCATAATCGGTCTATGATCGGACCGCCAAAACCCCAAATGATTAACACAAACATTTTGAAACAGCCATTTCAATCAAAGTTACTCACATACCTATCTAACCGTTCGAGCACCATTCGATCACCATCCCTACGATTACACCAAGTGAATTTTGGACTGAAAAATCCCAAGTCTTCAAGACCATAGCTATTCAAAACTCCTTAAAAATTAGAGAGGAAATATTGGGGTCTAAGATTACCACCCTGTTTTTCTAAGTTGTCCAAAATTTCATTAAAGTCACATGCACACAACCAAGGTAATTGATACATCCCATACAACCTGTGTAGCATCGTCCATGCATGAATTCGTTGCAAAGGTTCAGGGTGTGTAAAATCCCGAAAACCTCCAAACTTTATCTTAGTGCGAAATTACCTTGACATCTATGTGAAACCTAGAAAAATACAACAAGATTGCTGGACCAAAACAGACACTAACCTCCACTTTGTTAACTTTATCAACCACAAGCTTTCCTATGAAGCCGAGTTTAACACGAACTGACTCCATACTGAAGGCTCTACTTTTGTCTCCATTAAAAACATTAAATTGAGGTTATATTGCTGCTTCAACTTTAACAAAATTTGGATTGCCCGGGTACTCCCAGTCCCCAGACATTCCATATGAAGAGTTTCATTGAGTCCGGTTTGTCGACTTATCCCGACTTGTTGATATCATAGAAGATACTATCCTCAAATCATCCACCAGTTTCACCTTTTTTGTAGCTTCGTGAGAAATTTCAGCTTTCACCTATAGTCTTTTACCCAACACAACATTAGACATGATGGGGTCTTTCAGTTGGGCCCGAGCCTTGCATTTCCAGCTGCCTTTTCTGGACCTAACAACAACTTCAGTTTCATGGGCCGATAAGCGCATAGACCCAAGACCCTCATCCAAAAAAACTACTTCATCTTTTGGCCCACTGCTTTTCTCGAGAGGGTCTATAGAACCCATTGTAGTTTTTGAATTTTCTTACATAAAATCCTTCATCAATGTCTCATGAATGCCCGAATCACTACCATTTACCACACTATCAAAATCTTTCCCACTTGCCCTATTTTTAGTAGCTGTTACACTCTCATTATGAGGATTAATTATCTTCTTGATCCTAGGGATCCCATCCTTAGCCTTGCACAATGATTCAGTGTACAACGAATGTTGAGTATCACGTTACACATTTGAATGTTTAGGATCTACCTGTTTATTTCCTAATTCACTCATAGAAGAAATACAATTCTTTACCGGTTTCGTACCATAACTTGGATGTGTTGCCCTATCCTCGCATGCATCCACCACCATACTTTGGTTCGCATCAGCCGGCGGTGGTGCGGAAGTAACCACTTTAACAACATTACCACCTATCTTTACAACTTTTGTGATCCCTATCTCCCTAAATCCAGGTTGGCTCTGGCTGTCAAAACTAGTATTTGGTGTGGAATCCGAATTTCGCCTGGTCGACCATGGAGGACGATTTTTTACAGGGCTGGAAGCCCTCAACCAGGCCCCATACACGAACATACTAATATCTTTACTATTCTCATATGTTTGCTCCTTTGTACACTCCTTAAAGGAATGCCTTAAAAATCCACACCGGAAACAATGTTCAGGCAATCTTCCATACTTAAGAAGTAAGGTCTTCTCTTCGGATGACCCATCGAATTTTATTCTCAATGCTTTTCGAAGTGGCTTAAGGACATCCACCAAAATTCGGATACGTAATAATTTTCTAAAACAGTTGCCAGAATCACCCACATCAATCTCTTTAACAGTTCCTAGTTGACGACCTAACAGTAAACCAATGTTTTTAGACATGCAAATCAACGGAACGTTGTGGACCTGTACCCAATATTGTGTCCATCGGAAGTCCATGTTCGAAAAATCTCCTAAACCCATAGGGGCTTCAAGGACTAACAGATCATTATTAAAACTCCAAGCCCCCCTTCTAAGACTCTCTTTCGATCCCTAATGTTTTTAAAATAAAAGACGAACACATTCTCCCTCACATTTTCAATATCAACATCTTAAGTCGTACACCATATTTTCAGAATAATCTTCCTAAAAGCATCACAGTTTGTTTGTCTAGAAGAAGTTTTCCAACTAAACATAGAGATATCTTTCTTATGCCATCGTTTTTTCTTCTCCCATGATATTCACAATAGTTCCTTGCTCCGATGATAAACTTAAACTATCACACAAATGAGTGATATCCTCCGCATGCACCAAAGTAACCAATAACGAACCAACTTATTATTATTATGTTTTTCAGTTTTTGTATTCGACTTTTGGTTCTCTTATCTTAATAAGGCATTGAAAATCTGATAAATAATTATGAAATAATTTAGATGTGTAAATAGGTTTAATAACAAATAATGAGGAATAAAAAAATAAACCTACTTTAAACATCGAAGTCACTTAAAACATCGAACACCAATTTCTCTAGTTGCTATATTGTTTACAACTCACGTTGATTGACCACTCAATCACATGACTCTTGCTATAACCTATTTCTACCTATCCGCGAGCCTTTTACAGGGAACCTTGCTGATTCTATTCACATATTCCCAACACTGCAAGTTTTTGCAATTCTTTCATTAGGTTGAGGAACCAAAACCCCTCAAATTATTAAGATTTGATCCAAGTGCTCAATATGAATGAACAATCAAATAATATGCAAGAATCACACTATATTATTAATAGACTAGAAAACAAAGAAACAATATCAATATAATCTAGCCTAAAATGTCTCAAACCTGTCACAGAAAAAACAATAAAAGCAACAGAACAATAAAACAATGTGAGAGAAAATAAAAATATGAAAGCTTATGAATAATAAACTTTACTCAACTATTTATAAGCTTAATATAAAACCCTAATTCTAATAGAATAGGAAATTGACCCCCAGAATGTTTTCCTGGAAATTTCTTAAAAGATGAAATTTTTAAGCTCGAGAAAATTTTCAACTTCCAAAACTATAAATATATATATATATATATATATATAATTCCAAAAAATTTTAAAAGTCATTGAAAACACATTAGGAATTCAACCGAACATCGAAACAGGAAGTAAAAGAGCTGAAATATGGAAAGGCTCAAACTAGGCAGCAACTTGCCACCTTGGGTAGTGATTTACCGCCTCAGGCGGCACCTTACTGCCTTGGCTTGCCACCTTGACAGTAATTCACCGCCTTGGGCTGTGGCTTGTTGTCATCCTGCACTAGATTTATGAGATTCTCCTGTTTTCAATCCTTTCGTATCCTACTTAAAGGAACTCAAAATTTTTCGTTCTTTATGTTGATGGAAAGGTATGGATGTCTAGCTTCATCTCCAAAAAACAAAATCCCAATTGGATAAGTAGATAAAAATTTATAGACAAAAAAAATCCAAACATTAGATTTTTAAAAATACAAAATTTTGAAAATATATTTTAAACTAGACCAAAATAAAATATTTAAGACTCCACACTTATAAAACATTAAAACAAACATGTAAGCACTCAAATGCAAATGCATGAACATATTATATATGTATGTATGAATCCTTACGAATCTCAAAAGTAAGAGAGTTCTCGACTCTTCAAATATACCTTTAAAATACCCTCTTGAATAATCTCAGAAACTCATCGTCTTCGTATGATATCTACGAATTTTTAATATACTCAAATTATGCTCTAGCTAAGCTTACTAAAACTTACAAACAAAGATGTTTTACTCACGAAATTAAAACCAACTAAATAATAATCTTATAGCATGTGTGGATGCATAGTCATTGCTCTCAGCGAAAAAATGAAACAAAATCCAATCACAAATGGTAGAGATTTGTTGACAAATTTCCTTAAGAAATAAACCAAATTGACGCTTTAAGTTATCACTAAGATTCCATCTTCAAACACCCATCAAGAAAACAATCAACATATCTAATCCCTTTTCAAATTGTCCAAACAACATATTAGAAAAATAAAATCAGCTATTATGTGTAACATATAAAGAGACCCAATTCAGATGTTGACACGAGCATAAATTCCAGCATCTACACCCCCCTGTTAAAGATTAATACCAAAAAGTCCATTTTGCCCTTGATATATTTAAAAGTTAATAATAATATATTAGAATCTAAACATGAAAATCACAAAAAAAAAAAAAATCCCTCTGGCATCCCTTCATCTTCATTATCATCATCATCATCTATGCATATTTAATCTCATCTCATCATTGAAACGCTCAAACGCGTGGGAAATAATCCCAAGTGCAGGATGTGTCGAAGCAATAATATTTCCGTGAGTACGGAGTCGAATCCACAAGGAAGTGGTGGAACTAATTCTATAAACTAGAGATTATAATAGTGCGGTAAAATAAATCAAGGTGTTGATTTTTGGGTTTTTTAATTCAAATATAATTAATAACTAATGCAATAAAATAAAGCGAGACGAATTAAATGAAGATGATGCTAGGTAGTCTCACGGTTCTAATTCCGAATAAGGAAATATATTGACTATTATGAGGCACGTTATTAACATGATAAGAATAATTCAACTAAGGCCACACCACATTATATTGCTCCCGCAATGGTATGGTATGTGAATTCGGTCAACCACACCTATTGGTCCTAGAGTGCAATTAATCGAAAACCAAAGTTAATCTAATGTCTAGGTTAATTAAGTAATGTCTTATCGAAACTAACCCAGTATTGATTTTAGAGTCAATTAAGCTCGATTGCAATCTCAATGATTTCTCATATAATATTACAATAAATATTAAATCGATTCTCATCACGGGGCATGCAATCTACTTTCGCAATCGCAAAACACCATAAACCAAACACAAAGTATTAATATAATACACTCAAAATCAATGTAATCTCTGACAGTAAATATCAAATCGATTCTCATCACGAGGCATGCAATCTACGTTCGTAATCGCAAAACACCATAAATCAAACGCAATAAGATAATGCTCAAATAATCTCATTCACAATATCATGAAATAATATACAAAATATATTCGTAGTCAATAAATCCGAATCCGTTCATAGTTCCGAAAACTACCTAACAACAAATCTAATCACTCATACAATCGATTAAACATAAAGATAGGAAAAAGGGAAGTAATACAACCCATTCGATGAAGTCGAGAATCGAAACCCGCGTGTTTCCCGCTTAGATTCCTCCTCCCTCATTCTTCGTCTTCTCTCCGACGAATCTTCGATGTAATCGCAAACTAGAGATGTGTTGGTGTTGTGTGATGTTGGGTTGTGTTTTTGGATGAGCAAATGGATGGAGAGTCACCCTTGGAGGCACTGCCCGAGAGTCACCTCCTTGCTGTCCTCGGCCACCCTGTTATTTTTCTGCAATTTTCATTTTATAGCAGCCCGTTAGGGCTGCCATTTTTCTTCACCGCGACCACCATCGCGACCAGTGGTCGCGATGGCTTGGTCGCGGCCTTCACTGGGCACTGGGAATAGCTGGAGCGCGAGCAGCATCGCGAGAGGGACAGGTCGCGAGGTGGAGGTCGCCACTCTCACTGCTGGACTTTCTTCTTTCATCGCGAGCTTCTTGCGAGCTGCTGCTGTGGTCGCGATGGTTTCCCTCGCGCTGCTCACTGGTGGACTGGTCACCATCGTCGCGAGGTGGAGGTCGCGAGCTGGGAATGGTCGCGCGAGGCTCGCGCAGCTCACTGGTCTGGTTGGGCGACTTCATCGCGAGCGAGGGGCGCTGGAGACGATCGCGCTGTGCATGGCTGGCTTTTATTTATTTTTTTTTTGTTTCTTCTTTGGCCAAAACGGCGTCGTTTTGGACCAAAGCATTGGTCCAAAACGGCGCCGTTCCACTTAAGACACAGCTGCCATACATGTCAAAACGCACCGTTTCACTTAAATTGGTGGAACTTCCTGTAATTGCATTTTTGCCCCAACAGTTTGCTATTCTTTCACATATGCCCTTCCCCAAAGTTACTGAATTTACACTTTTTCCTCATAAATATTCAAAAGCATCACTGAGGTCCCTAAACCTGCAAACTCAAGGAAAACACATCAAAAGCACCAAAAATACTTAAGAATACAATTAAAAGATACGGTTTAGGGGTCGTAAATATGTAACAAATATTGATCGATCAAATACCCCCAAACCTATCTTTTGCTTGTCCTCAAGCAAATTGGCACACACCACAACGAAAAGTAAAAACAAAAACAAAACTAAAACTTAACAAACAAAAACAAACTAGGCTATATCCATTTTCGTAGGATGAAACGATGGCACTTAGCATGTGCCATAAGCCTTTAAACCCCTAGGTGACCCTAGTGGACGAGTTATAGTCTCGTGAGGGTTTACCAGCTACGATACCCACAAACGTCCTAAGCTAACCACATACAAAGCTAAATATCAAATTAAATATATACACAAATACAAAAGCATAAGAATAGCACAAAATCAGAAATCCAAAATGCTGTCAATTAGTCTAATACACCCTATATCATACAGGACACTAACATGCAACGCATTTACAATAGTGAATCCTTCCATACCAATAAACCACTGATGTAATTCGCCTCGACTCTAGTCTCACCAGTTTTCACTCAATGACACTCAGAACCTAGGCAATCACACTTTCAACTGCATACGACTGGAATTTATGAGTAAAGAATTTCAAAGTTTGTCGTATGCATCAATAATTAGAAAGAACGCACATATTAAGCAAAGGACCTCATGAAAGATATCAAATGCTAAGAACAGAAAAATCAGTATACATACATGTCAAATATTACAATTAAGTTTCCTAAGGAGATCAACAGGTCTTTTTCAGGTTGTAATGGGGCTTTTGGGTGATTGGCTAAAAAAGAATGGAAATCGGGTTCAACTCACTTGGAAACCTATTGAGAGACTTCATAAAATTTTCAATTTGTGCATTTTCTCTCACGACTACCAAATTCATTCAACTTTTCTTCCAAATCTTTTTCTCGCCTTTCTCCTTCAACCTCTTTTCAAACCCTTTTTTTTCAATTTTTTTACTTTGTGCATCATACTTCTTTTCTTATTTAGCCAACTCTTTTCATATATGTATTTTTTTTATTTTCTGTTGGCTATTTTATTTTTCTGTATTTTTCTGCACATTTCCACATCCATTTCATCTTTTCTACTCCACTCCTTTTTCTCACTCAACACTTACACATTCCCTCTTTAATTGTCTCTAGTTTCCAAGCGTCAAAGGTAACGTCTTACAATTTCGGCTAGGATTTTTGGATATGTAGTTCATACAATAAAAGGCTAATATGTGAGTGTTTGGCCATGAATGGGATAGGGAGCATACAATTTAAGGACAGGAAATCAAGCTATTTAGGAGTTCATACACAATGCCTGGATCATATCTCCAAAATCTACTCAACTGAACATTCAAAATATACATACAAGATTTTTATAATGCAGTTCATTAACATCCAATGCAAATCTATAGAGATCAATCTATTGACAATAAAGCTCAAGAAAGTGTTTAAGAGTAGAAACAAAAATTCCCTCAGAATGAATATGCAATAAGCTCAAAATCTCACTAAGGGTAGTCTCCACTATTAATCAGGACTACTAATTGGAAGTTTTCACATACTACAATGCAAAGATGTCAGACTTATATGTTTAGATGCAAAGACACTATCGACATTATTCTAGTTAACAACTTTGTACACTCAAATGACCTAAGCATTTACACATCATTACTCAATTATCTATAAAGCATGCATATGATTTGCTATCCTAAAACAAATAAAACAAAACATGAAAAATACAATAAAAGACTCAAAACTGGTGTACGTGGCATTGTTATACCTAAGTCTTCCAAACGCAGTGCGTATGAGGAAAGTCTAGGTTTCCAGCCTATATACACCAACAAGACTCAAAAGCACACAAAAGACAAAAATAGAAAAATACCCCCAAACCTAAGATAAACATTGTCCTCAATGTTTAAAATCCTGGATTCAAAGGAAACAACAAAAACTCACAAAACATGAACACAGAACAACAGTCCTAGTATCCACAACTAACAATCCTAAATATCCACAACTATCACTTCATCCAACCTCACTCCCCCGTACTTCGTTTTCTCAACACAAGGCATAGCACTTCAATTGGAAAAGCAAAATTGAATGAAAATGATAAAAACACAATGAAAACAAAGAGAAATGAAAATAAAGGGTTACCTCCCTCCTAGTGCTTTATTTAACGTCTAGGCAAGACGTCGTACTCGAGCTATCTCTCAAAATACATCCCAGACTTTGCTTTCTGCATGACCTGCAATCAGCTCATGCCTGCATGATTGTACATGCTCTCTATGGACCTGAAATAATAAGGAGAATAGATTTTTCAACATAAAGCAATTTCTATCATCTCCATATTTACTCCCGTCATCAGGTGGTTTAGTCGAAATGGGTTTGGGCTCCTCTTTAGGTTTGACTTCCTTTTTAACCCCCAAACCTGTTTTCACCTCTACTCTCACCTGCTGAGTACCTGTACCTGCAGCAACATTAACAAAATCAGAAAGTTCATCCTCAACCCCATCAGTAACTGTCATACCATTCAGAGGAATGGTAATCTCCTCTGCTTGCTCTAGCTGGTTGGGGACCTCTTCTGGCACTTTATTTTGCAATGCCTCGATCAGTTGGCCGAGTTGTGCCTCTATCCTGTCAGTTATCTGATTGTTTTGCTGCATCTTTTGCATGAGTTTGTCAAGCATATCATCTTCTGATGTTTGAACCTGCTGAGATGATTGATCAGCCGATTGATCAAAATAACTTTGTGCATTGGGCTGGTACTGGTACTGATGCAGTGGCTCAAACCAACTCTGTTGTTGGCACTCATGATACTGTCATGGTTGCTGCTGACTATCTCTCCAGGAGGAGTCTGGATAATTACTCCATCCTGGATTATAGCTGTTGGAGTATGGATCATTCCCTGACCACGGAGGATAATAATTAAGCGCCTGTGCTTGTTCATACTCATACTCCGGAAAGGTCTTCCTGGATGGACACACAGAAGAACCGTGTCCACCAACTCCACATATATAGCAAGCTAGCCATGTGCGGTTTTGCCTAGCCTTAGCGGCCAACATTTGCGACTGTCTAGATTGCATGGCTAATGGCTCGAGCACCTGACAAACAAAAATAAATCAAAAGAAAATTAAAAACAAGAAAAACTAATAAAAAAATAAAACCTAAAAATCTCTAATTTAAAGAATAAGCTACCAAAACACTTCCCCGGCAACGGCGCCAAAAACTTGACACGCTCAAACGCGTGGGAAATAATCCCAAGTGCAGGATGTGTCGAAGCAATAATATTTCCGTGAGTACGGAGTCGAATCCACAAGGAAATGGTGGAACTAATTCTATAAACTAGAGATTATAATAGTGCGGTAAAATAAATCAAGGTGTTGATTTTTGGGTTTTTTAATTCAAATATAATTAATAACTAATGCAATAAAATAAAGCGAGACGAATTAAATGAAGATGATGCTAGGTAGTCTCACGGTTCTAATTCCGAATAAGGAAATATATTGACTATTATGAGGCACGTTATTAACATGATAAGAATAATTCAACTAACGCCACACCACATTATATTGCTCCCGCAATGGTATGGTATGTGAATTCGGTCAACCACACCTATTGGTCCTAGAGTGCAATTAATCGAAAACCAAAGTTAATCTAATGTCTAGGTTAATTAAGTAATGTCTTATCGAAACTAACCCAGTATTGATTTTAGAGTCAATTAAGCTCGATTGCAATCTCAATGATTTCTCATATAATATTACAATAAATATTAAATCGATTCTCATCACGGGGCATGCAATCTACTTTCGCAATCGCAAAACACCATAAACCAAACACAAAGTAATAATATAATACACTCAAAATCAATGTAATCTCTGACAGTAAATATCAAATCGATTCTCATCACGAGGCATGCAATCTACGTTCGTAATCGCAAAACACCATAAATCAAACGCAATAAGATAATGCTCAAATAATCTCATTCACAATATCATAAAATAATATACAAAATATATTCGTAGTCAATAAATCCGAATCCGTTCATAGTTCCGAAAACTACCTAACAACAAATCTAATCACTCATACAATCGATTAAACATAAAGATAGGAAAAAGGGAAGTAATACAACCCATTCGATGAAGTCGAGAATCGAAACCCGCGTGTTTCCCGCTTAGATTCCTCCTCCCTCATTCTTCGTCTTCTCTCCGACGAATCTTCGATGTAATCGCAAACTAGAGATGTGTTGGTGTTGTGTGATGTTGGGTTGTGTTTTTGGATGAGCAAATGGATGGAGAGTCACCCTTGGAGGCACTGCCCGAGAGTCACCTCCTTGCTGTCCTCGGCCACCCTGTTATTTTTCTGCAATTTTCATTTTATAGCAGCCCGTTAGGGCTGCCATTTTTCTTCACCGCGACCACCATCGCGACCAGTGGTCGCGATGGCTTGGTCGCGGCCTTCACTGGGCACTGGGAATGGCTGGAGCGCGAGCAGCATCGCGAGAGGGACAGGTCGCGAGGTGGAGGTCGCCACTCTCACTGCTGGACTTTCTTCTTTCATCGCGAGCTTCTCGCGAGCTGCTGTTGTGGTCGCGATGGTTTCCCTCGCGCTGCTCACTGGTGGACTGGTCACCATCGTCATGAGGTGGAGGTCGCGAGCTGGGAATGGTCGCGCGAGGCTCGCGCAGCTCACTGGTCTGGTTGGGCGACTTCATCGCGAGCGAGGGGCGCTGGAGACGATCGCGCTGTGCATGGCTGGCTTTTTATTTATTTTTTTTTTGTTTCTTCTTTGGCCAAAACGGCGTCGTTTTGGACCAAAGCATTGGTCCAAAACGGCGCCGTTCCACTTAAGACACAGCTACCATACATGTCAAAACGCACCGTTTCACTTAAATTGGTGGAACTGCCTGTAATTGCATTTTTGCCCCAACAGTTTGCTATTCTTTCACATATGCCCTTCCCCAAAGTTACTGAATTTACACTTTTTCCTCATAAATATTCAAAAGCATCACTGAGGTCCCTAAACCTGCAAACTCAAGGAAAACACATCAAAAGCACCAAAAATACTTAAGAATACAATTAAAAGATACGGTTTAGGGGTCGTAAATATGTAACAAATATTGATCGATCAATCATTAAACATCATTAAAAAAAAATAATAAAAAATAATCATTCAAAAAAGAAAAATAATTCACCTTCATTATCTCCCACTAAGGGTTCTTTTGGAAGCACTTCTTCAAGTACAACTTTTAGAAGTAGATATTTTAGAAGTAGTTTACAAGTAGAGATTTTAAGAAAAAAAAAATATTGGTCGTTTGATTGTCAATTAAAAAAACTTTTTGAAATGATAGGATTATAAAAAAGGACATGATTTTAAGTTAAAAAAACATTGTAAAATTTACAAACTATAATAGTGTTATATTAGACCTTTTAATGTTTTTAAAAGCTCAAAAAGATTTAATTGGAAAAACACAAAATTTGAAATTCTCCAAGTAGACGTAAAACAATTTTTTTAATCGTCGAAAAGTTCTAATAGAGTGGCAACCAAACAACACAATGAAAAACTGAAAAGAGTTTTTGAAATTAAAAAAATCTCTTTTGACTAGTAAAGAAACTCTTCCGAATGTACACTTATTATCATCTCTCTTTAACTTCATCTTCACCATTAGCTCTCATCATCATTATCATAACCATAATCTCTTTTCACCAACCACCACTCAACACCAAACCCTAACTAACCATCATAATACCAAACCAGCTCAAAGGAGATCCAACCATCGGTGGGAAGATTCGGCGCCGGATCTCTTTAGAAGGAGATCAGGCACCGATCTTCTCCATTCAGAGGAGATTTGGCTTTATAGTTTTTTTTTCAATTTTTTTTTTCACTAACCACATAAACCTAATCTTCAAATAAAAAAAAAAAAGAAGAAGACATATGAGAATTTATAAAATAAGGAGAGACCAGAAGGAGAGAGAAAGGAAGAAGAAAGGAAGAAAAAGACTAGAGATAAACATGAGAGAGAATGGTGATGAGACAAATGACAGAGGGGAAAATCTCTATTTTTGAAAACATAAAAGGATAATGCCGATGTGCCAAACGTCAAGGAGAAAATACAAATTACCCTTACATATTTTAACTTCTAACCTATTTTTGGCTAGATTATGGCTTTACTGAGCTTAATTTTCTCCACTAATCAAGGTCCTCAAGACCCAAATCTCTTACACAATGTAATATTTGTGATAACACACACTAATCTTTACAAAGTGATCATTCACACTTGGGATTTCACTCAATACAATTGTTCCTCACAGTCCTCTAATGTTTCCAACACTCAAATACAAATATAATAGAATTGATACAAATAAATTCTCTTTCAAAGAGTGAATAAGAAAGTTCAAGCTCCATATTATGTGTGATATGATTTGATTATTCAAATTGGTTCAAATTTCACTTAGAGACTTTATATGGTAATAGAAAAGTTTGTAAACATGTAGAAAACTCAAAAATGGCTGAAGTGTTGAATTTATTAGTAAAAATATCAACTAGCCATTTCCCTTTTACCATTATAGTGGCAAATTTGTTCGAGTCTGTATAACTTTTTTGTTAAGAAAAAGCCTCACACTCCATTGTTAGAAGTACATGTGGCAATTCAGGCAATTGCATTATGTCTCTATAAACTCAAGCATAATCTGTTTAAGTTCTTCTCAATCTGAACACAACTTTTTTAACTTAGTTTATGTTTGGAAGAGTTTATCTACTTGTCAAAAGAGCTTATTTAATTCTAAAAGCTTTTTTTAGTTTTTTTGTGTCATTTGGTTGACACTCTAATAAAACTTTTGGACGATTAAAAAAACTGTTTTATGTCTATTCGGAGAAGTTCAAATTTTAGGTTTTTCTAAGTAGATCTTTCAGAGCTTTTAAAAACACTAAAATGTCTAATATAACCCTATTATAGTTTGTTAATTTTACAATAACTTTCTAACTTAAAATCATGTCCTTTTTTGTAATCCTATAATTTCAAATAGTTTTTTTAATTAACAATCAAACGACCAATAACTTTTCCTTAAAAGCTCTACTTCTAAAAGATCTATTTCTAAAAACTCTACTCAGAGAAGCTATTCCAAGTGGACTCTTATTGTGCTACATGCTAAAACCCACATACAATCTCATTAAATCAATATGTTATGCGTTACAAATTAATTAACTCGTTAATTTATAAATTTATCAATTTACTTTTTTTTAAAGAGGTACAATTACAATATTAACAATTGTCGGGACCTGCTGAGATCAATCACTAAACGTGCGGTCCGAATATCTATTCCCATAATAGGAGACATCTACTCCCATAATAAGGAGAGAAAGCTACCCTCACATAATGGTAAATGTGCATGGTGGGAATTGAACCCCACCACTAAAGTGGGAGAGAGTTGCACTAACCACTTTACTATAAATAGATGTACAATTTACTTATTTAATTTGTTAAAAATAGTTAAAACACTTTTAATTTAATTAGACTATGTGAATTCACTAAATCCACGAATAAAAATAATCAACAATAAATAATCATCATTCAAAAATAAATTTAAAACAACAATCTCATTAAAAGCAATACCAATTTTCTCAAATAAAAGCTTTTATATTAAAAATAATTGTATTAAGCGGGTTTAAAAGAGATCAACCCAAACACAACCCGTTTATTTAACGGGTTAAACGTGTTTAACCTAAACCCGATACGAAAACGTGTTTAACCTACACCTATTAATTTTGTATTGCGTTTCTGTCGTATCCTCGTATCGTATCGTATCGTATCGTATCGATAATTGCCACCCCAGATATAAAGCCACCAAAAACCCTCTCCTCCAGCTACCCTCTCTCCTCCTCCCTTATTCTCGCGCTTCTTCGAGATCTAAGAGACGCAATAGAATACAAACCCTAGATTCCTCTGAGGGAGGTGTGAGAGAGAGACTCTTGTAACTGTATTCCCTCTGAAAGCGCCCTCGCTCTCTCCGATCCGAATCTCAACTTCAGGTACTCA
Source organism: Xanthoceras sorbifolium (assembly GCA_003430845.1). Classification (NCBI taxonomy): domain Eukaryota; kingdom Viridiplantae; phylum Streptophyta; class Magnoliopsida; order Sapindales; family Sapindaceae; genus Xanthoceras; species Xanthoceras sorbifolium. Next base: position 35,189,313 of record CM010608.1, read on the forward strand.
TATTTACTCTCTTTTTCCCTTTTTTGTTTCATTGAAATATTTTGTTGAGAAAATTAAACTAGGCAATGTCGACTGTAAGGTTTCCCTCAAATATAATTTCCATGAATAATACTTTTCTTCCAGGATCTATCCACATCAATGTTTATGGTGTCTACAACTAGGGTTTACTTTGATTTATATTTTTTTACACGTGAAGTCGACTGCTGATGGTTATTTTTTTGGGTTTTATTCACTAGGGTTTTAGATTACTTTGCGAGATAAACAACAAATAGTAGCGATGGCAGCGTCCATGCAGCAAGCTCCAACAACTCCTACTGCTGATATTGTATGGTTTTTTTTTTTTTTCACTGTAGGTTTGTTGCATTTTGTTTTCATTTAAGACCTTTACGCCTCTGTTTAAGTTTTGAGTTATTTTGTGGTGAAATTTTTAGGTTGGTAATGCCTTTGTTCATCAATACTACCTTATATTGCACCAGTCGCCAGAGCTTGTTCATCGATTTTACCAGGATATTAGTAAGCTTGGTCGCCCAGCAGACAATGGGGCCATGGGTATTACAACCACTATGCAAGTGAGCCCTCTCTCTTTCTGTTTCTACATTTATACACTTGTATTGTGCACCTTTTCGTTTCCTTGTTACATTTATTGCTAATCTTGTTGAATCATAATTATTTATAATCTGTTTGTGAGAGAATTGTTGAGAGAACAGTGTGTTAAAAAAATTGAAAATCTTTGTTTTATAACATATGGTATGAGAATTCCTATATATTAGCCAGTCTGTTGTATCAGGTATTGGTTGTGTAGTTTCAATTATGTTGGGTATTAGTGATATCAAATAATATGAAGGAGATGAATTAGTTTTTTCCTCTGATTTTATAAAATGACTTGTTTTTGTTCCAGCTACTTTCTGAATAACTATTTTTGTACAAAACGAATTGGAGAGTTAGGTAAATAAAGTGGTGTATAGGTCTGTTTCTTTCATGTGGAGATGAGAACTTCTTGTATAGTAGCATTTGTAAGAATTAGGTTTCCAATTAGTTTTCATCTGTGAACTGGAGAGTGGACTGTTACATGATTGATTGACTCTTTTGGAGCAGGCTATCAATGACAAGATACTTTCCCTTGATTATGGAGAGTTCAGTGCTGAGATAACCACTGTGGATGCACAAGAGTCTTACAATGGAGGTGTCCTTGTTCTTGTGACTGGGTATCTGACTGGCAAGGACAATGTGAGGCGGAAGTTTTCTCAGAGTTTCTTCCTGGCACCCCAAGACAAAGGCTACTTCGTTCTGAATGATGTCTTTAGATATGTTGATGATGCAAACCATGAAAATCAAACTTCCATTAACAATGTTGAAGCTCCTATTACTCCCGACCAAGGTAATTGGAAACTCAGACAGTGTTATGTTACAGTTTTGGTTTCCTCTAATTGGTGTTGAAGACAGCTTTTTCCGCAGATGTTTCACCTGTGCAGGGGAATCATGTTTCAGATCAAACAGTTGTTCCATTAGAGGAAGTCAATGCGGAGGAAGTGTACAATCCCTCTGAGAATGGAGATGGCACAGTTGAAGAAGAGGAAGTACCGGTAGCTGAGGTTGTTGATGAGATTCCTGCTGATACTCATGTGGATGCTGAGTCTAACTCTAAAGTTGAAGAGGTGCCAAAAAAGTCCTATGCCTACATTGTAAGTTGCATAATGTCATGTACTTAACTTCTTGCAGATTACTTGGAGTTGATTTGCTTCAGTTATTGATGTTTGGTTTGGTAGGTGGTGTGGTAATCTGTGTTGATGCCATATTATGTTACTGTCTCCTTGATTTCCTGATCACTTGTTGAATGATAAAATTCTTGTTCTAGGTGAAGGTTATGAAGGACAGTTCTGTGCCTATATCATCACCTCCTACACAAGCTTCTCTGAGGTCTGTAATGAAGATCCAAGAGCAACAACCAGCTTCTGCATCACCTCCTGCTCCGGTGGCTGAGAAACCAGTAGCCAGCACAAATGCTGTTGACAATGGGAATAGCCAAGAGAGCGGAGGTGTGTACTTTATCTTGCTTGCATAAATTTATATTGGTTGATTCCAATATGTGCTTGTGCATCTCTGCGCATGGTATATGATCTAGTCATTCATTTGTTGTGTGTTTATGAACAGTTGAGGGTCCATCTGTCTATCTTAAAGGTCTACCTGTCAATGCCACACATGCCTTAGTTGAGAATGAGTTCAAGAAGTTTGGAACTATAAGAAGTGGCGGTATTCAAATTAAAATGCAGAAGGTACATTTAAGCACTTTCTGGTGTGATTTATTGTTAACTGTATTTGGCACTAATATTTATTTTTCTTTTGCTGTACAACAGGGATTTTGTTTTGGCTTTGTGGAATTTGAAGAGGAAACCGCTGTGCAAAGTGCAATAGAGGTATAGAATATAGATTAGATTTTTTTTGCTGCTCTGACCTGTTTCTCATTTCTAATTTGTGCATTGGTTTGTGAGCATATACGTTGAAAATAGAAATACTCATTATTTGATCAAATTTTCTTTATCTGAAATTCTTTATTTTTCTTTCCATTCTGGAAGAAATCCGTATCTCTGTGGAGTTTTCTGTGTTTGATTTTTTTAAATCTATTTATCCAGTGCATAGATTCCGTGATATTTTATGTATAGTTATGAACTTTGATGCAATTCTTATGGCACAAAAGTCTGATGCATGGAAATGTTCATAGACAAATTTAAATTTGAGGTTATTTCTGAGCTTTGATGCTTGTTTACGTCAAGACATTGTAATCACTAGGATGCACTATTATTATATGAGAAACGCAGATGATAAACATGTTTTTAATGTTTAGGTTGCATTACATATCAAGGTATACTTTTGATCTAAATCATATCTTGTGTTCATATTTTGCACTGTTTAGCTTGTTTAATTTTGTTGCTTTTAAGTGATTAAGATCCAGATTTGAGCACTATTTGTAGTTTTCTGGTAAACATGTCGCGCTTAACGACATGCTTAACTAACAATATGTAGCATAATTTGTGGATGACTTAGATCCTTTTTCTTCTTTCTTGTGCATGAGTAGTTTGGATGCAAGTTTATGTTGATGGGAAATGTGGGTAACATGTTTTTGTTTTTTGGAAAGCGGGTGGGTATCATGTTTCTACAATCCTTCTTATGAAAATGTTATTGCTTGCCCTATGATTACTCTATAGTGAATGTGAATCTTGCTCTTTCTATATGTTTACTACTTGAGATGCATGCAATAGCCCCTTGATGCGATTCTTCTTATTATATGTATTTTTCTTTATTCGCTTGCCACTGACATGCATTGGCTTTGTTTCACTACCTACATTGTTTTTATGTTTTTGTTCGTAATCATTATTATTAAGTTTTGCAAATTTACATTTTCTACTTAAATTTATCCATGTCGTCTCTATTTGGCACAGTTCAGTTTGCAGTTATGGTTTAATGTCATTATTTTTGTGGGCAAAGAGATAATTTCATGACGAGGCTGCTTTAAAAGTTAGGAGATTGTAGCTTGATTTCCAGTACCCTGATAAGTTTGGTGGAGGTTCAGTGTTCAATCAAGTTTATTATTTGCATCCTTGTATTAGCATTATATGTTATCACATACTCTGTTGCTCTCATTACCTTCATATATTCACGTAACTACATCTTTAAGCCTTTTCTGTTAAGTATGAATGTAATTGTGGTTTAATGTATGTATCTTTCAGGCTTCACCTATCTTGATTAGTGGACGCCGAGTTGTTGTTGAACCAAAGAAGTCTACTCGAGGCAAGTTGGGTTTTATAGTTATATTTTATCATTAATCAATGGGATCAGTCTTCAACTTGCACATCAAACATGACATGGTAACACTGTTGTTTTGGTTAGAGGAAAAGGCTTTTTCCTATGAATTACTTGAGGGTCGTACACTATGTTTGCTACTAGGGTAATGTGGAACTCTATATTTTTATTCTATAGCTACTTTGTGATTCCCTTGTATCTTGTTATTTTTATTTGTTATCCCAAAATTGTTCAAGAACTACACATTGTGGGTATTTTTAAGATGGGGAATGATTTTATTTTGCTAGTTTGGACAAAACTCCAATTTATAGAGAAAAATATAGAGATATATCAAAGCATTGGGCTTAAAAATTTCTTTGTTTAAATTCACATTGAAAGTGTGTTTAATATTGGCAGGGGGCAATAGGGGACGGTTTTCGTCCGGTGCAGGGACTGGATACAGGAACGAGGGAGCCAGAGAGCGTGGGAACTATGGAGGTGGCAGAGGCTATGCACGGGGGGATTTCAATAACAGGACTGAGTTTGAAAACAGGGGTGGCAGCAGGGGAGGATTTTCAAACCGCAGAAGCGATGGATATCAGAGGTCTGATCAAATGGGGAGCAATGGTGGCCGTGTGAACCGTTCTGGTAGGTTGACTGTCAATGCAGCTGCCAAAAATGTGGCACCACGGGTACCTGCTCCTGCTTAGAAAACCATAATTTGGAAAGGCTGTTGGAGAGTGATGAGGGGTAATTTTCTGTTTTGTAGTTTAGAGATTGGTTAAGTGGTTTAATAGTGTTGAGAGGAAAGAAACTGATTTTGTGGATGAGGTACCAGAAATTATCTTTAGGATATTAAGATTGGCCCTGGCCATTTTTTCTATAACAGTGGTATTGGGTGGATAGTAGTCTCGAGTTATTGTTTGGTATACTTGTGTTATATGTCTAGTCTCCTTGAAAGATATGTTTTGGGAGCTTTTTTTAATTTTTTGTTTTCAATGGATAGGTTAAGGATGTTTTTCTTATGTGGTTAGGTTAAAGTTATATTTTTATAATCCTTCTTGAAATATTGGAAGTATTATGATTTTATTTTTTTTCCTTTCAAGCCTTGAATGATCCTGGTATGACATCACTTGGGGCCAGGCCTTGATCAGCTGCTAAAAAAATCTAATACATTTCACCAAAACAAACGTGGTAGGTAGGTAATTGGTTAGTATATATGAAGGGAAACCGCGTGTTGAATAGTTCACGCTCAATTATAGTTCTTAGATTTTTAATAGAATAATACTTTGTTTCACCTGGTTCTGATCAGTTGCAGGCCACCATTGGAGTGTACAACTTAATTATGTATCTTGTCACAAAAAAAAATAAAAAAAATATGAAAATACTAGCATAAATAGAGCTCTCAAATTATGAAAACTAATACAGCACTGGCCACCATTGGTATTGTTCTTCCAAATCAACCAGCCATGACGATGGATTGGAAAAGATTACCTCTAAAAACTTGTTGAAATGTAAAATCCAATATTTTTCATAAAGATTTAAACATTTGCCGAATAAATTTCATAGCACTTGTATGGACATATTCAAGCAAAATCCTAAAAATAAAGAAATATATTTGAACTTGTTGTTCCAATAACGAAGTTAAGTATGATTCATATACCGAAATTGCAGGCCTGGACAAACTCCAGATCATAGTCAACATATTTAGACCAAAGTGGTTTGAATTGGTTCATGGCAATATCCAACCAAGGCTTCATGTTCCCATTGAAGTGCACCACTGCAGCATTTCGAATCTCCTCCAAACCAATGCTTGGATTATAGCCAAGTCCCAGAACATGCCATGACTTATCTAGCGGCTTTGTTGTTGCGTAAAATGTTATTAAACCTGGGGGAAGTGTCCCCAATTTCCACAATGTCCTGTTCTCATTCTGCAAATCAAAATATAAACCATTATCACCTTATTGATAACCCCATATACAGTTATCAATCTGCAATCAAATAACTGATTATATAGCACAAATGTTTTTTTCAAATATAACAATCAGCTCTAGATAGCAACCAGTCTTACCAGATTCTGCCAGTAGTGATACTCTTCTGTGCATTTCTCCCTTCTCCAAGCATCCAAATCGAAGAAGTTCATCCCATAAGCCCATGCACACGCCTTGGGATTAAACTTCTCCTTAATCAAAGGATGTGAGAAATTCATATACTGTGCATATCTATGAAATGACCCAAAACAAGTCTCGACCGCCCCATTCACCTTCCCATCCATATCAATCTTCCACAACCCTGTTAAGTCCCTCTGAACCACAATATCATCATCCAAAAACAGAATTCTATGCAATTTCGGGTACATCTCTGGCAAATAAAACCTCAAATGATTCAATATAGACAAGTACTTGGGGTTCCTAAACTTCATATTGGTTGTATCTTTTGTTGCATTCTCGAGCTTGTTCTCGAAGTAGAACCTTTGCAAATTGGACGACTCCAACTGCCTCAGAACAGGAACATAGGATGAATTCAAGAACTTATAATCCTCAACCGCCTTTACCTCTATGTGCGCCCCATTATAATCCTTCAATTTAAACATAACCTGCATTGCTCCAAGATTCATTTTATCAGTCACGACATGAAAAACGTGTTTCCAGGGCTCCTTGGAGTTCTTCACAGCCGAATTCACCACCACGGAAGCTGCAATCACATTATCTGAAAAAATAGCATAATGATAAAGCTTAGGGTCTTCCAATTCAGGAAGTGTGGGCTTCCCTTCGTCGGTATACTTGTCAGGATGCGCAATCCGCTCTTCCATCAACCTCATTGCCAAACAATGTAAACTCTTGGGTATCGATTTGGCAGCAATCAAACTCGAAAAAGCTCCCTGCTTTTTCGCCTTAGTTAACTGCTCATTCACCGCAAAAATTGTGTCTTTGAGTTTCTGAATCTTCAACTGATTATCGAAAGACTCTTTCGCGTCGGCAATTATTTGGCGTGTTAATTTGATCCTTTCTTTCACTTCCTTCTCGAATTGGCGCAGAATCGATTCGTCGATTGAGAGAGAGTCGGACTCTAACAGAGCACGATATGTGGGTTTATTGATAAGATCCGTGTAGTTTCTAGAAAGATCAGCAAAAATCCTAACCAATTTCGAGTTCTCCAGCTTGAGCTTGCGCGCATAAGATGCGTACGCCAACACCAGCGAACGGTGATCGTCGGCTTGCTTTCGGATCTGATCCAACCGTGGCTTCAGTGGATCCGACTTCAGCGCCAAAACAGATCGTCTCACGGATCCGAACCCGATTCCGTACCTCCCGGAACTCGAAACCTAATTGCAAACAGTACAAAAACATCAACACCATTAAACTCATATTAAAGTTAAAAAACAAAAAAAATCCAAGATCCAATAAGAATCAGGAATCTAGGGAGGGAGGAGAGAGAGAGAGAGGGAAAGTGAAGTTACCAAGCTGTTGAGATGAGAAGACTGAGAATGAGAAGTGAAGAGAAAGGAGCAAGTGAAGAAGAGGAAGACTGCGACTGTAATGACAGAACTCAGCATTCTCATGGTGAATCCAATTCCTCCGCTACGTACGCGATGGTTAGCCATTTTCATTTTCTCACTTCCACTTGCTATTCTCAACTACAAATCAATAATCAAATAATGCATTATATCTCTCTCCTTGCCTCCAACTCACTATCTCTCTACAGGTATGAACCGTTTGATTCAGTATTCATCTGTCCAATTGACGGTTGCGATCAAATCAAGTCAACTTCATTTATTGTCGGTGTGCTTATGCTGGTTGCCACTTGGACGCTGGCCGCAACGCGAAAATGGAATGTGAACGCGTTCTTCAGATTTGATGATGAATTGTATTTGTATTAATTTATATTCTGTACAATAAATTTAAAGTTAACGTAATTAAGATAGTTTTTTTAATTGTTTAATTATAAGATTAACAAATGTACGAATCGGATCCATTACTATTAAAGTAGAAAGAAAGTGTACTAACCATTAGAGTTATGAGTGGTTATATAATAAAATTAAGATGTTGCAGACTAATTTGATTTATAAGGTTTTTTTTTTAAAAAAAAGACTTTTATTAAACAAATAAAAATAAATAAATATCATTCAATCTATCTGAAATTTAATGAATTACACTCAAAATTAAAGTTTGTAAAACTCACACTGACATCCCTTAACGTTAAGTTTGACCGTTAAATACTAGAGTTGACCATCTGAAATTAATGAAAAGATAAAAATATCTTCAATTAAAAATTAAAAATTAAAAATTAAAAATTAAAAAACTAACTTTAAATCTCTATTATCCATTGTCATCTTTTTAAATGGACTGGAGATTAATTTATAAATAAAATATATATTTTAAAATAAAATAAAATATAAAAAAATATTGAATCTTAACCCTCCATCTAAAAAGATGGACGGTAGAGTTTTTTTAAAATAAAATAAAATTTTATAAAAAAAATCCCCATTTTATACCTAAAAAAAATTAAAAAATTAAATTAAAAAAAAAAAGGGGACCTGAATTTGGAGTGGACTCTGGTGCCATTGAAGTCAGAGAGAGAAGTGAGGAAGGAGAAAGAAGGCTAAGTTTGCTGCTGCACCACCACCAACCTTGCCATCATTTTTGTTCAAAAAGAGATCCACATGTAAATAATTAAATGTAGGTAGATTAAGTTAGATTAGTCAGTGGTAAACCAATATTGAGCAAATCTTGACTTTCCCAATTTAATTTGTATGTAAGCTCCCTATAAAAGGGATGTTTAGTTATTGAATAAAATTTGTAGGAGTTTAGTACATAAAACTATATGGTATCAGAGCAAATTTCTTCTACCTATTTTCAATTTTTCGATCAGAAACCCTAGTGCCTCCCTACCCATTTTTTATTTTTTCCACCTACTGCCTCCCTACTACCTCCTCACTGTCGAAGGTACTTCTGCCTCCCTCCTTACTGCTGCCGATCGCCACTGCCATCGAACACCACTGTGCGTTATTGTCGGTCGCTGTCGATCTTGCTTTTTCAACCGATCTTTCCTTTTTCTGGCCGATCTACCTCTTTTTGCTGTCGACCAGTGTTTTTTCGGCTTTATCCAGTACTCTCCTGTCGAAACCAGCGCCGATCTGGTATTTTTCGGCCTTCAACATTGTCGATACGGTGTTTCTGGCCTCCTCTGGCCTAAACCCGAGCCTATCTAGTGTTTTTCAGCCTTAGCCAGAGTCGATCCGGTGTTTTTCGGCCTTAATCTTCGCCAACCCAGCTTTTCCGGTGTAAATTCTAGTCGATCTGGTCTGTCCGGCATTGATCTTCGCCGAACTAGTAGATTCCGGCCCAAACCTTCGCCAATCTGGTCTGTTTGGCTCCACTCTTCGCTGACCCAGTAAAATTCGGTCTGAACAGTTGTTATGTCAGAAAAATTCGAGTCTTCTTCCTCTAGTATTAATCCAAACACTAGTGGCTCTTCTCATGAAACACATTCTCAACCTTAGCCAATCCAAATCACCATAATCCGCCTAAATAGAGATAACTTTCTGCAGTGGTCTCAGTCGGTGCGAATGTATATTCGAGATTGTGGGAAGATTGGCTTTTTGACTGAAGAGACAAAGGAACCAAATCCAAATGACCCAGCTTATGCAACCTGGGATGTCGAGAACTCAATGGTCATGACATGGCTTGTCAACTCTATGACCGAATACATCAGCTGCAACTATATGTGTTATTCAACGGCGAAGGAACTATGGAACAATGTCAGTCGGATGTATTCTGACTTAGGGAACCAATCCCAAGTGTACGAGTTAACACTAAAATTAGGAGATCTTCGGCAGGGCGATGATAATGTCACCAAATATTTCAACTTTCTAAAACGACTCTAGCAAAACCTACATCTCTTCAATGATTATGAGTAGAAGTCAATTGAAGATACAAAATACTACAAAAAAATTGTGGAGGCTCAGCGAATTTACAAATTCCTTGCCGGTTTTAATATGGAGTTTGATGCAGTGAGAGGTCGAATCATTGGTCAATCTCCTCTTCCTCCAATTGGTGAAGTATTTGTAGAGGTGTGAAGGGAAGAAAGCAGGAGAAGTGTCATGTTGGGCAAAAAGGGCAGCAGCGGAACCGTTGAAACTTATGCACTACTGGTGTCGGAGGCTGCTGCAAATAAACAGAACAGTACCACAAAAAACCTGAAGAGAAACCACGAGTGTGGTGTGAGTTTTGCAATCGCCCTCGTCACACCCGTGAGACATGCTGGAAACTCCATAGCAAGCTAACAAATTGAAAGAACAGTAGGCCCAGCCGTACTGTAGCTAGGGCCAATGAAGCTGAAATTAGTCCATTCAGCAAGAAGCATATGGATCACATTCTAAAACTGCTAAAATATAGTTCCTCTTCAGGATTACCATGTGCTTCTATCGCACAATCAGGCAGTGATAAAACCAGTGCCCTTTCTTGTTTTTCAAATTATACCCCATGGATTATAGATTATGGAGTTTCTGATCACATGACTAGTGTTTCTAGTTTATTCAACACTTACTCCCCTTGTTCTGGCTTAGAAAAAAATAAGGATTACAGATAGCAGGAAAAGATTTGATTAAAATATCCGACAAAATCAGTCTTAATTTTGTTCTTGATGTTCCCAAGTTAGTTTGTAATCTCCTATCTGTGAGTAAATTGTCAAAAGAATCTAATTGTTGTGTAATCTTTTTTTATTCTCATTATGAATTCCAGGACCGGATCTTGGGGAAGAAGATTGACAGTGCTGAGGAGATGGATGGACTCTACTATTTTGATAGTGGTACCTACAATAATAAAAAAGCTCAAGGCATGAGTAGTGTTAGTTCTCCCTCAGTTTTTGAGCAAATAATGCTTTGGCATTTTGGACTAGGACATCCTATCTTTCAATATCTTAGATATTTATTTCCTACTTTATTTAAGGGTTTGAATTATTCTATTTTTCATTATGAACATTGTGTTTTATCCAAAAGTCAACGTACTAAGGAAGGGAATTGGCTAGATCTAAGGAAGGGATATTTATTAACCAGCGAAAATATGTACTTGACTTACTTGATGAGACTGGCTTACTAGACTGTAAACCAGCAGATACTCCAATTGAACCCAACTTAAAACTACAAACTATCAAGGCTGGAGACGTACGGGACATAGAGCAGTATCAAAGGCTAGTTGGAAGGTTGATTTATTTATCTCATACTCGCCTTGACATAGTATTCACTGTTAGCGTGGTCAGCCAGTTTATGCATTCACCGGGACCAGAAAATTTTGATGCTGTTTACAGAATTCTACGGTATCTAAAGGGATCTTCTGGAAAGAGTCTGATATTCAAGAAGCATGGTCACCTACAAGTAGAAGCGTTCACAGACACAGATTGGGCAGGGAGTGTTATTGATAGACGATCCACTTCAGGATATTGCACTTTTGTTGGAGGTAAACTTATCACCTCGCAAAGCAAGAAACATAATGTGGTTGCTAGAAGCAGTGCTGAAGCTGAATTCAGAGCTGTTACTCATGGAATTTGCGAAGTAATATGGATTAATAGACTATTAGAAGATCTTAAAATCTCTAATCTATTGCCTATGAAACTCTACTGTGATAACAAAGCTACAATCTTCATTGCCTATAATCCTGTCTTCCATGATCGAACGAAGCATGTGGAAGTAGATAAACACTTCATCAAGGAGAAACTTGATACTGGGATAATCTGTATACCTTATGTCACTACAACTGAACAGGTTGCAGATATATTGACCAAAAGATTACCAAAGAAACAATTTGATGACTTGATTAGCAAGCTGACTATGGAAGACATCTTAAAACCAGCTTGAGGGGGAGTGTTGAAAAAGAGATCCACATGTAAATAATTAAATGTAGTTAGATTAAGTTAGATTAGTCAGTGGGAAACCAATCTTGAACAAATCTTGACTTTCCCAATTCAATTTGTATGTAAGCTCCTTATGAAAGGGATGTTTAGTTATTAAATAAAATTTGTAGGAGTTTAGTATATAAAACTATACTTTTGCAGCCTCTATATATTTGGATAAACTATTGTGACCTGAAAGAAATAATGAGTTTTTAAAAAATTTGGGCTTTTCTTTTTTGTCCATATTATGTCTTCTCTCTTTCTTTGGTTCTTGCCTCTCTTATGTGGGAGGCTCGATTCGACAGTGAGGGAGGCTCTCTTGAGCAGCGTTTCTCGCCGTTGAGATCCATCTGATGATCTATCCATAATAGATGAGATGGGGTGGAGATTCATCTTTTTTTTATTTTTTTTATATCAAATGAGGATTTTTTTGTAAAAAAATCTCAACCATCCATCTTTAGATGGACAGTTAAATTTAATATTTTTTTCATATTTATTTTATTTTAATTTTTTTATGAATTAATCTCCACCATTCATATAAAAAGATGGCATATGGATGGTGGAGACCGAAAGATAATTTTTTTATTTTTATAAATTTATTTTTTGATCATCCTACCATGACTGGCGATGGACTAGTGATGGCCGCGGTTCCGAAACAGTTAGTTTCTGTTTCAGTTCCGGTTCCTGAAATCGACAGTTTCACCCCGATTCCGGTTTCGGAACCGAATTCAATTTTTTCTTTTTGGCCCAACACACTAATATATTTTTTTTCATTTTTTTTTAAAAAAAGAAACCGGAACTGGCGGAACCGCAGGTTCTGAACCGATAGTTCCAATTCCTTTTCTTAACAAACCGAAACTGGAAACGTTGGTTCCGGTTCCAATCCTCCGGTTCTGAACCCGAACCGGACCGGGACGTTCGGTTCAGGTTCAGAACTGCCCGTGGCCGACCCTACGATGGATTGATGATGCCTATATTTTTCTGTAGATTTGCGTCACTTATCTGTTCAATGGAGGAAATAGACATTGAATATTTGCTTAGAGATATATTATTAAAAGCAAAAAGGACTGTAGATATAATATTATTACATCGTAGGCCGAGCAGAAGGATATATCATCTTTGTATTACAAATACCCCTTATCATTGATACTTCATATAAATGATAATCGGCACCGTTTGTTATCATCTCGTATGAATTTTATTAGATCATGTTCGATTAGTGTAATGTAGGACCTTGCAGATCTCTTTTATTATTTGTTTCAAATATTGGACCTGTATAAGGTTATTATTTTGTTAGCTTTCATTTTGTGAACAAAACGTGTTTATTTGTAAGTCTTAGATATCTTAGTTAGAGCATAAATTGAGTTTGTCAAAAATTTGAAGAGATCATACAAAGACGATGAGCTTCTGAGATCACTCAAGAGAGCGCGTAAAAGTAAGTTTCGAGAAATCGAAAACTTTTTTAACTGCTGGGATTGGACAGGACTCACACACATATGACATGTTCATACATTTACGTTTGAGAGCTCACATATTGGTTTTCATGTTTTATAAGTGTGGTGTCTTAATTATTTTGTTTAGTCTAATTTTAGAATTTATTTTCAAACATAGTGTTTTGTTTTGTGTTTTTGGAGATGAAACTAGATAGATGTACCTTTCCAATAGTTTTTGCAACGAAAGATTTATAGTTTGTTTAGTTAGGTTACGATTGGCTTAAATTCGAGTCAAGTGCAGATGAAAACAGGTGAAATTGACAGGCCCCTAACATACTATCTCTCATTAGGTAGCCTGCCGGCACTCCATGGTAGCTTTCCAGTCGACGCTTGCCTCAATGAAAGGCTTCCGTGAAGTTAAGCTGTTTCTTATAACTAGAAATCTGAGTATAAATTTTTTTTTTTATACAATACAATTTTTTTTTTTTTTATACAAAACTACTTTATGAAAATTTTGGCAGAGTCTCCTCTGTTTTTCTGAAATTACCAAATCTTGGAGACCTGTATAAAAACTTGAACACTTCTATATTTGTTTTCAAATTTCAACTACTGTGGACCTCTGGTCCATTTCCACAAACCGCAATCACAATTCAAACAATTCAAATATCAAAACAAATAATTATCAAAATAAATAAATCAAATCTTTAAATAAAATACTTATACACTTAAAATAATATTAAAATACAAACTTAACAATTTAAAATATTATATATGCTTGTAAAACAGTCACAACATCCTCTGACTGGTCCCGCTGGTCTTCGGAGTCCCTACGATGCCTGCACTGGTACCTGAGAGGTTGATTTAAAAACATAAAACAAATATGAGCTAAAGGAGCTCAGTGAGTGTTATGGTTTTCTAAACAATTTAATCTTACTAACTAAACCTCCCTAAAAATTTTAGTGAAAGAACAGAAGTCTATTTCTGATCAACTAAATTGAAAATATAACTAAAATATGTTTACTGAAAGTAATATACTGGAATTCAATTTAATAAATCCTTTACTAATTCTGAAAACTATACTAATATTTGTGCTGAAAACTGTACTGAAATCTGTATTGAAAACTATTATGGAATCTAATTTCTGAAAACTGGAAAACTATGCATATATACATATACTTTCACTTTATTAAAAACTGAAAAGCTGAAAATATATCTTTTCTGAAATCTGATAAGTTGAAATAATATTCCTTTATATTTCTGAAAATTGAGAAGCCAATATATAATATTCTTTTCTGAAAACTGAAAAACTGATATATATATATATATATATATATATATATATATACTTTTTTGAAAACTAAAAAGCTGAGAATATAAATTTTCTAAAACTGAAAAGTTGAGATATTATACTTTTCTGAAATCTAAAAAGCTGAAAGAATATGCTTTACTGAAAATACTTTCCTGAAATCTGTAATAATCCGTTTTCTGGATACTGTACTGAAATCTGTGTTTCTGAGAATCTAGCCAAGCCTATCGTAATAAAGCTCTTAATTTAATATTCTGTACTGAAAATTTGAAAAATATTTCTGGCTTGGCTTCTGTATTTGAAAACTCCCAATGGACCCCGAAGTTGAGTTGAACTCATAGGTCGACTAACTGGTGCCGTACCATATGAGTGGGTCACAGGGCGACTAACTGACGCCGTCCACTGTGACATCTGATATAAGTCACGAGGCGACTAACTGATGCACTCAACATGACATCTGATAAAAGATATCTCACTGTCTATGTGCGGAATGCTGCGTCGCATTATATAGCGAGACAACACCCCAATGTGTGGGCGACTGACAGACTCGACAGACTCAACCCCCCTGGAGTTAGCGGACTGTCCCCCCTTAACTTGCCACACACAATTGGGATGTACCGGCCGGGTCTAACTGCTGATAACTGATCTGATCTGAATCTGAAGGGTAATCCATGGGTTTGAAAATTGTTTTCTTTATTTTGAAAACTAGTTTTTAATCAAAAACCATGGAATATATATATATATATATATATATAACATATTTATTAAATGAATATAAAATTTAAATTTCTGAAATATAAAAATACTTTAATTAAAATATACTTGAACATAAATTCTATTTAGCTTATAAAACTCATATAAATAAATGTATAAAAAATTACCAACACTTCAGTCTAACTTGAAAACATATTAAAGATCATTAAATCAAAACATAATCTTACTCTTACTTAAATAAAACCATAACTTGCTATAAATTCTCATAAAACATATTATAGAAATAAAATATACTTTACTTAAAAATAATTTTACACTCACTGGTTTCTGGTTTTCCTCTAAGCTTGGCACTCTGGTTCCTTCGTCTCCATACCTTTCTTGTCTTTCCATAACATTTCTTTTTCTCCCCTACTACGGAGCTTTCTCTCTAAAGTAATATATTTTCAAACAATCATTAATATAAATACTACAACTAATACAAAAACTCAATTAACACGTTCTACGCTTTATTCTTCAATTTCTTCTATTCTAATAAAATTAATTATATTTAATCTAATAAAAAAAATATATCAACTTAATTAAACACATATTAATCATACGATTCTTCTTCTTGACCGAATTTCAAACATTCAAATTCAATACGATTTCTGGAATCGTTCAATTTCTCTTAATTCGAATCTTATACAGCACAATCCAATATATTTTCTTGAATTTTTAAACACCAATTTGTATCAATTCATACAAATACAATTTCTAATTCTTAATTACCCATATATTGAAATCTCTACACTATCAACTTCAATTTTTACATAAATTCTCATTCTAATTTTCATCAATTTAACATAAATAAATTTCTTTCACTTAACAACATCAAATTCAACTTCATTAAACTCAATTAAACTAATTATAGCTTCAATTTCGAATTTAATTTCAAAAATTCCAAAATTAGTGATTCAATTTTATTCTAAACAATGTCTACAACTCTTATCAACCACCGAACACAACATCACGACAAAACTCATAATACAAGTCACTAATTTGAGAATCATTTTAATTTTTTTACTTAACGATTCTAAATTCAAATCATCAATTAATTCCAAATTACTCCAATTACACAAATAACATCTCAATTAACTAATTTAAACTCAAAATCATCAAATCCCCAAAATTTAACTTACTAATTCTCCTAATTTTCATTCTAATCAACTCCAATTACATTAATTTCCAATAAAACTCCACAAAACTCAAATCAAATGCTAAAATTAACAAAACTCATAATCTTCTTCAGTTCCAACAATCAAACTTCATTTTATCTTCAACAATCAATTTCAATAATAAATCAAAACTCAATCAATCTATTTCAAGAATAATTCAAAACCCAGTCAAAATTTTAAATCAATTCATTTTCTAAAATCAATTCAATTTCATCAATTATTAACTTATAAATTCTACAATACAAACAATTTCCTCAAATTCAAACCAACTCAACATCATAAATCACTTACCCAACACCTCTTGCTCTTCCTACACTTCTTCTTCTCTTCTTTCTTTTTCTTTTCTTCCTCCTTCTCTTCTTTTTTTTTTTTTTTTTTGTCCTTCTTTCTTTCTTTTGCCTTTGCACGATTTTGCTTCTCTTTTTGTTCTTGTCTCACGGCTGCCTTTCTTTTATTTGTTTTGTTGTTTGACTTGTTTCATGGATGAGAATTTACCACTTGTTATACCCACATGAGTTCTTGTATTTGCTACTTGCCCCTAAATCTTTTAAAATTAAAATGTGACCACAACATAAAATTTAATCACATAATCTTGGTCAACAATATTTTGATTTACAATTTAATCCATAGCAATCCATTAACTCTTTTCCACAAAAACCCATTTCAATTTAACTTTGCCACCAATTAATTAAATTAAAATCTCATGTCACAAAAATATATTTTAATTTTCAATAATTATTCTTCATACTCCAATTTATGGAAATCTTTACTTTATTCTCCAAAACTTATAATTAAATTTCTTACATATACTTTAATCATCTGATACCGTTCCAGATATTTCCCGAGTCTCTGATACCCTTAATACTTTTAACATCTAATTTATGGAAAATACTTACTAGAAATTTCGAAACGTATAATTGGATTTCATATATACTTTACGAAATCGTACTAATCGTCCAATAAACTCCATTATAATACCGTACAATCAATTTTATAAAGATATATCACAATACATGTACGTATACAGTACAACTATCGGCAGGGTGTATTATAATTTCTTCCCCCCTTATAAAATTTCGTCCTCGAAATTTACATAATCTACCTATCAAAGATAAATATACTAATAATACATCTGATCTTTCGGTTCTACCAGCTGATTCTTAAACACCTGTAACACATTGTAAATCGTTACTAACTCTGATGCTAATTCATAATCTCATATGGCATGATATATTAGATCAACTTACCCCGCTTTCTGAATCTCAATACATCTAATTTTAAGAAATACCTTATCACCAATTTTAAACTTTATATATCTATGGCAATGATCTAACTAACTCTTTTGTCTATCTCTCGCTGGTTTGAGTTTATTTCGAATAATTATGATCTTATCTGAAGTAATCTAGGCTAATTCAGGGTCTGATACTTTATTTTCATTATCATATCTATCATTCTTGATCTGAAAATCTGTGCTCTTTCTATTCTTAGTCTCTTTCTTAACTTTACTATCTGAGAATCATGTCTTTATCCTTTCTCATTAACTTAGTCAATAAGACTATTATTCTAGATGGACTTCACTTCTTCTCTCTGTATTTTATATATATTATTCGACTAGAATTGATCGAATTCTCCAATTCAGTCTAATAATCTGTACATTCAATAAAATCATCAAACACCTAAAAAATTTCTGATTTCTATTACATTAATCTGTGATTTCCAGTTCCTAATAACCTCTACTTTCATTACTCAACTTTACTTTTCTCATTAACATTAACATAAATTATCTTAATTGAAAATTGTCAACAATTAGAAAGATCTCAAATAAATCTACTATCACTATTACTCACTCTTTTAACTTACAAACTGATAATACACTACAACATAACTAGAGGAAGAACTTCACAAGTTTCTTGAATTTTTTATTCTTCTCTATTCAGAAAAAGAGCTCTTTTTACTATCTAACTGATTCTCATTTAACTTCCAACTAAACATGTATCATCAAAGACTACTATCCTTTTACATCAATCTCCAAATGGAATTTATCAATCAATAACTGATCAAAATCTTCCTATGTCTTATACTCAAACTATCTTTCTGTTCTAAGAAACTAATAGTTTCATAATAAATCATGAAGTATGCTTTCTCTAACTAGTAAGTCCTCATAAAAACTCGCTATTAATTTTCTCAAACTTGTTTCACACTTCTCTAGGCAACTTAATGGATTAGATCTCATAAATAGGAGAGCAATAATGTAACACCCTCTGACCCGACCAGTCTGGATCGACCCATGGAGCGTTACTGGGTTTTCAAATACTTTCTTAATTCTGTTATACACTGAAAATCATATAAAATTATATAAGTTTGTAATTTAAAAATATGTTTCTAGTGAGCTCATCAAACTTTATTTTCAAAAATTTCGGCAGAATTTCCTCTGTTTTTCTGATTTCTCAAAACCTGTTTCAAATAAAAACTTGTTTCAAATAAAACTCAAATCAAATAAATTTCACAACAACACTTCAAATATCACTTCATTCAAATGCGCACTCTGCCGTTTAGTGCGACATTCCAATAGTTTTAAAATAAAATAACATAAATCAGAATTCAATATTTACAAATCTTTAAAATGATAAATAGAAAACATAAAATTATTTACAAAACATATATATATATATATATATATATATATCAAATTATCGAATTTACAGACTTCTGTATATGCATGCTTACTGAATAGAACATACAAAATTATATAACGACCCAATAAATGTAGTGACTCTGAACTCTTCTAGCTGCAGGTACCTCTTCTCTACTCTTTCTCTGCCTCAGTATCCCTGTGACCTACGCGCGATAAAAACCGACGCGCTAAGCATATAGCTTAGTGGGTGTACACTAAACTCATTTATAAAAATCATAACATAATGTACTTTGCATAATATAAAAATCACAGTGTGAACATAAATAAAACATTAACATTACCATATTCAATTCAGTTACTAATGTAAATCGTATGAAATCAAATTAATAAAAACAATCAATTTAACTGAAATACTGAAATAAACGTATAAATAAAATCAATTTCTAACTTCATTTATAAACATATCTTTCAATTCACTTCAATTCTGACCCTCTGGAATACTCGACATAAATCAGGACTGGAATATGGGTCGTTCGACCACAGTGGCTGTCTGTCGAACATAACTCTCACCCTAGGACGAATCCTAAGAGTGGTACGTATCTCCCTACCCTAGGACCGAGTGTTCGGAACCTAGAGAGGTACATATCTCCCTATCCTAGGAACAAATCCTTAGGAAGGTACGTGTCTCCTTACCCCAGGATGAATCCGTGAGGAGGTACGTGTCTCCCTACCTCTGGAAGAATCCATGAGGAGGTACATAATAAATCATCAATAGCAATATCAATGTCGGTGCAGTACTGCTCACTGAACCCAACTGGTATACCAACCTCTGATATCCATTTCTATGTCTACGTATCCTAAGGCCATTTCGATACAATATTTCACATAACGATTCACAAATCGAATTTAAACGTAACTAAAATAAAAACTCGATCAATATGCGGACAACATATATATACATAATTTCATAAAAATCATTCAACGATTTGTTTGATTTCCACATAATCAACAATCCAAATACGATAGATACGATTCAATCAAAATTATTCAATAGAAAAACAATATAAATATATATTTACGAAATTATCCAAAATCTCAAATTCAAATCAAAACAAATACAAACTTTCAAAAACATGTGTACACCAACCTGGATACCGTTCCTACACTTTTGCTTCTGGGTTTTTCCTTTTTCTTTTTTTCTTTTTCTTTTCTCTTCTCTTCCTTTCCCTTTCCTTCTTTTCCTTTTTCTTCTCTTCTTCCTTCTCTTCTCTTCTTTTTCTTCTTCTTCTTCTTCTTCTTCTTCTCTTCTTCTTCTTCTTCTTCTCCTCCTTCTTCTTCCTCTTCTTCTCCTCTTCTCCTTCTTTTTCTCTTTTTTTTTTTCCTTCTTTTCTCTCTTTTTCCTTCTTTCACGGTATTCTCTCCTTTCTGTTTTGTTGGCTTCCTTGAGAAGCTTTCTTTTTTTATATAAATTCGGTCATCGCGACCTGTGGTCGCGCCATCTAGTCGCGGTACTCACTGGAGAAGTTTCACCGCTTTCATCGCGGTAACATGGTCGCGCTAGTGGTCGCGTTGCTCACTACTCGAATTTGATATTTTTTACCGCGAGCTAGTCAGCGCGATGTGTGGTTGCGGTGACTGGTCGCGGTGCTCACTGCTAGAAATTTTATTTTTTACCGCGAGCAGCTCATCGCGATCTCTAGTCGCGGTGAGAGGTTGCGGTACTCACTGTCCACTTTTTCCTTCACGTCATGCAATCTTTCTAGTCCGCTCCATCTGGTCCATCTGAAAACCATAAAAATAAACTACGTGACCACAACATAAAATTTAATCACATAATCTTGGTCAACAATCTTTTGATTTACAATTTAATTCATAGCAATCCATTAACTCTTTTCCACAAAAATCCATTTCAATTTACTTTTCCATCAGTTAATTAAATTAAAATCTCATGTCACAAAAATATATTTTAATTTTCAATAATTATTCTTCATACTCCAATTTATGGAAATCTTTACTATATTCTCCAAAACTTATAATTAAATTTCTTACATATACTTTAATCATCTGCTACTATTCCAAATATTTTCCGAGTCTCTGATACCCGTAATACTTTTAACATCTAATTTATAGAAAATACTTACTAGAAATTTCGAAACGTATAATTGGATTTCGTATATACTTTACGAAATCGTACTAATCGTCCAATAAACTCCATTATAGTACCGTACAATCAATTTCATAAAGATATATCACAATACATGTATGTATATAGTACAACTATCAGCAGGGTGTATTACAGAAATAGACGAAAAGGGGCAACAACCGCACACCAAATGTGTGGGTGCACGCCTTTGACGTGCAGGACCTGCCAGGTCCGAGTCTTGTACTCTGAAACTTCTTTTGTTTTTCTGTTTTGCACTCACGTTAACTTCCAAACATGTTTTAATGCAAACCTAAATTGTTTTGGAAGTTTTTATGAATTTGGAAGTAAGAAAACTTATTGGATTTCAAGTTTTACTCATTTAGAAAGTTTCTTTTTAGTGTTTTAGTACTTTTGGGAAACTAACTCTCTTTCCCTAAAGTGTTTTTGAAAATCTTTCTGGTCGGATATTTCATATTCCTATTATAACTAGGGTTTTCATAAGAGTCTATAAATAGTGCACTAAAATTCATTATTTATAACTCTAAGGTATTTTTATTTTCTATCACTTGTTTTTATTTTTTATTGCTTTATTAATTTTTTACTCAGTGAAAGGTTAGAGAGTTCTAGGCTAGACTATTCTTTTGACATTGTACTTTATTGTTTCTAGTCTATACATAATATGTTTTGATCGTGCATATTATTTGTTTGTTAATTCATTATTAAGTATCTAGATCTGATCTCAATAATCTTGAGGGGTTTTGATTTTTCGACATGGTGAAAAAATCAAGAAGTCTTGCAGCGCGGGAAGTCTTTGAGCAATATCAGTAAAGTTCGCTAGTAAAAGGCATGGAGGTAGGTAAGATTGGATTATAGCAAGAGTGATATGATTGAATGGTCAATAAGCGTGAGTTCTAAACAATATACCAATTACTAAAATATATGTGTAGTATGTTAAGTGGCCTATGAATTGGTCCCGTAATTTTTACCTATTAAGAATTTTTTATTTTAATGTAAAAATCTCTGTGTTGATTTTTAAAGTATGTTTAATTTTTTAATTATGCAATATTTATTATTAAACTTATTCATCACCCCCGATTTACCGTAGCTATAAATCTACGTTTTTCAATATAATATATGTAAGCCCAAACTACTGGACATATACTGTATCTATAATTGGGCTTGCTTTGGTTTGGACCCAATGTCTTCCTTACAGCCTTACGGGGATCTTTTGGACGATCATGAATATTACAAGAACACATGTAAGTTCTTGGCTTCTTGCCTTCTAATACTAGAATTGTAATTAGCTTCTCGCCCTTACCGATTGTAATTAGTTTTGTTAAATAAACGATGCCATTAAGTAAGAAAAGATTAGATCAGTGGTCAATATTATAACACGTCACCAATTCATTAAAAGTGCATTGATGCAATTCTAGTGCATGTGTGTGTATATATATATATACCCTGAATTTGAGCAGTTAATTGATAAAATTCTTTGCTTAGTTTAATGTCGATAAAACAGAAAACTAAGACAGTAAATTAAATTGTAATAAAATGAAACAGCATGACAAAACTACCCTTTACACACAAGTTACCTTGCCTTGGTGGTTGAAGGCCCAAACCTCTCCAAGCCACCAAGGTTCAACAACTAAATATATATTTTCACCGTTGTCTATAAAAACGCAATTGTGTGGATAGGCCTCTCCCATTACTGGGAGTAGTTGTCCGGACCGTTTGGTCCCAATAGTTCTCGTCTTCCGTTACTGAGAGTAATTGTATAATTTAATCTTGTTGGTCCTTGTATGATTTAATCTTGGTTGATCTCGGTAGTTCTCTTACTCGAAAGGTATTAGATTTTAAAAAAAAAAAAAAAATACCCTTTTCCTACATAGGATGCTTGTATCAAAAGAGCACAAAAAAATATCTATAAATCTATTAAAGAATTAACAGGGGCATGGCATGGCATGGCATGGGTTGCAACTCCTTCAAAAACAATCCAAGCATGCATGCTACATGTGACTTAAATGAAGGGCCCTGACCCCATTATTATAAACAGATAAAATTTTAGTATTCAATTATGCTTCTCATAATTTTTAAAGCACCATGCCATGCCTAGACCAAAAGCACCCACCCAGTTGGAAATTTACAAGTAGATGAATTAAAAAAAAAGGCTACATTTCTAATTAGTAAAATGACAGAAACATATTTACTTGTGATCCTCAAACAAATTAATAACACATATCAGCTCAGCTATCCCAATTAATTAAGCATAAAACAAAAGTAAAAAAAAAAAAAAACTAATTATTATTACTATTATTATTTCAAGGGTGCACCTTCTTGGTGGCATGCTTGGTGACATGGTGCAACCATCCAAACCCTTTGATGGCTTTGGAAATCTTGACAAGATTTGGTCTTCCCATTCCCAAATTCATCTTCCCAGCTGAGAATTTGAGAGCCTGTAAGCAGCACAACTGCCCATTATCCAACTCTTCATCATCATCATCATCATGATCCTCATAGCCACCTTTCTTTGATTTGGTTTTTGATAGCTTCTTGTTTGAATCTGTCTCATGATCATATGTCTCCCAAAGCAAATCCATCCTTTCAGCTCCTCCTCCTCCTCCATCCACAATAACACTACTGTGTCTCTCCTCGAATAGCTTGCATGCCAATGTCCTCTTCCACTCCTTGTCTTTCCTCATTGATCCAAAACTCCCAAGACTACTATTTGATTCCACCGGTTGAGAATTCTCCATGAAATTCGAACTGTACTCTACTACTCCACCATTATCAAGTCTCCGAGAATTTGATCTTACTTTGGACAAATACTCTACGACTCCATTATGATCAGCATTACTCACTTTAACTTTGTTTATTTTACTTCCTTTTGCCTTGGATCCGCTTTTCATGGATAGTTCTTCACCTTTATTGGACTCCGCGCAGCTTAGTGCTTTGACTTCTTTTTCTTCCTTTTCATGGACAGACTCATCATCATCATTCTCCTTCAACAAACCTTCCAATCTCTTTCCTCCGGTTTCAGACTGCACAATCTCAGCTAAGCTTTCATTAACATCATCACTAGAAATAAGCCCTTGATCTGCAGATACATAACTCTCATCACTTGGATACTTGTCAACAGCTTCCTGCTCCAAAAGTTCAAGAGTACTAGAGGCTTCAAACACGATTTTATAGGCTTCGAGCTCCTCGAATTGTTGAAATTCTTGATCTTCATCGCCTGCATTAGACCTACTTAATCTCACTAAGACATTATGGTATGTGGTGAGTAGGAAACCGACTTTGAGTTCAGAAGATTCAGTGGAGATAGAATTTTTTTCATTATTGACAAGGGTGGTGAAGAGAGCAAGAAGTAGAAGAAAAGTAGTGATGAAGAGAGGAGAAAGGAAAGAAAGAATCTTGACAATGTATGGGGAGAAGAAAATTAAGTAAGAGAAATACAGAGGGTGAGAGAGAATGAAGGAGCAGAAGAGGAACAAGTCGGAGAGGAGAAGACTTGAAAATTGAGTCTTCTTCGAGCTGTTAGTGTTTGGTGGGAATGAAAATTCAGACATTTTTTTTTTGTTTTGTATCCTTAGAAAGAGAAAATGATAGTAAGAAGAAGAAGAAGAAGATGATAGAAAATGGGAGAGGAAAGTGTGAAATTGGAAATGAGAGCGGCGTGAATAAAGGAATTAGATTGAGAGAGACAGATAGTATAACTAACACTTTTTTTTTTAATAAAAAAAAAAACTACTTTTTCCTGTCTCTTACTAACCACTTATTGGGTTTCCTTTTCCTATTCACCATTTACTATCACAGCTACGTCTCCTAACTAATTATAAGTTAATTACAGCTCATATCTCAAACGGTAAAGACACTCATTCAGCTTCCTAATATTTTAAGTGTGAATCATCATTATCATAAATGGTATACAAAAAACTAATAATAATAAGAACAAATAACATTAAATCTACGTAAGGTTTGTTAAATTACACTCATAATCAAAGTTTGCAAAAACTCACACTGAACTCTCCTAATTTTAAGTTTGAACATTAAAAAATAGGATTGACCGTTAAAAAAAAGGAAAGTAGAAGAAGAAGTGAGAGGTTTTTGGTGGATCCCCATAGAACCACCATGGATCACGAATCAGGGGAGGCTTGAACCTACTTTTTAATAGTCAAACTTAACGCTAGGGGAATTCAGTGTAAGTTTCTACAAATTTTAATTTTGAATGTAATTTAACATACCTCATATAGGTTTAGTGTTTATTTTAAGGGTTAATTACACTAATATCCCTATATTTAGGTGTTTTTACACATAAATAATTTGTAATTTCCTTTAACCAATTTTTAAAACGTGACCATTGGATTGAAATGTTTAAAATCTGACCGTTGAATTTTTTTTTGACCATTTTTGCTTCCAACGGTAACTTATAACTGCTATATATATATGAGCTGATTTGTGTTGTTATCCCATCATTTTCACCTTTTGTCAACATTTCTCATTCTTTCTCTTCCTAACTAAATCTAATTTCTTGCAAATTAAACATCATTTTCTTTCATTTCACTGTTTATTATCCATATTGAATTTTTTTTTTCTTACAAATTAAGTTGTTGCAGTTGCAAATATAGGAGCTTCATTCTACAATGTTAACAATGAAGTTAATGGCAACTTGATCAAATTCAATAATATGCAGTGTATATGTGGAAAAAAGGCCGGTGTAAGAATTTCAGAATCAAGATCAAATCCATGGAAGTTATACTTCTTTTGTGAGAAAGGAAGATGCAGTTATTACTCATTTTGATGTTCTGATGAAGATGAGTTTATAGCATTTGATAATGAAGTGCACAAATGTGGGGAAAAATCTGGGAAAAACGATACACTGACAAC
Organism: Xanthoceras sorbifolium; assembly: GCA_003430845.1. Classification (NCBI taxonomy): domain Eukaryota; kingdom Viridiplantae; phylum Streptophyta; class Magnoliopsida; order Sapindales; family Sapindaceae; genus Xanthoceras; species Xanthoceras sorbifolium. Next base: position 35,215,309 of record CM010608.1, read on the forward strand.
ACTTATTGAAGACATGACAAATGTTATTAAGATATTGAAAAAATAGAGAAGCAAAATCAAAAGATTGACGAAAGCAACAATAATGTCAAACAGTTACAATTTTTAAATTTGGTTTTAACTCTATCTTTTGTATTTACTGTAACAGTCTGTATTGTAATACTGATTATATCAAGTAAATAAATTGTCATGCATTATTAAAAACTCATCCAATGAAATAATAATTTTAGATTGATATATCAAAAGATGAAACATTATATGCTGCACATGTACAAAGCCTTACATAAACGTTTCTTACTGGCCTCATACATTGACAGCACACATGTTACTCACAAGAATGAAACAAAGTGGTTCCCATGAACCAAATCTCCAACAAAAACTGCCAATATCCCACACAAAAACTACCTAAACACCCTATGTTGTCTGCACAAAAACTGCTTACAACCCATACCCTAATCCACTACAACCAAAACAGTTCACTTCAGCAAACAAACCAATAGTAGCAGTTAATACATTCCACTATCACAATACATCAAAATACCAACAGCAAACATAAACAAAATATGCACGCACCATTGTTCAATCATAAAACTAAAAAATATAAAATTAAATCAGAATAAACATAGTTCATCCCTGGCTTAGAATGATCCACTCCAGTCAGCATCCAATCCAGCCACAATCCCTAATGCAATATATTAAATTAAAAACAATACAATATTAATCAACATAAATGAACATAAAAAAAAAAAGGTTATTACTTTATGTTATACTTGGATTAGCTGTAGTTGATGTATATTGCATTAACTGTGATTCAGGCTGACTAGAATGCAAATGGACAGATGTAGTAACTGGTTGGGAGCTTGGACCTGCAGCAGCCTCAACATGAGCAGTCCTCTGTGTTATGGGATTAGTTGTAGCCTTTTTCCCCTACAAAGAAAACAATTGGTTTAAATGAAAATGAGAAATTAATAGTTTAGTGAAAATGTGAGTAAAATGAAATACATGTTGTACTTTCTTTGCTCTTGTTGATGAACTACCTGCTCCACGTGGACAAGTTCTGACATTATGGCCAAATTCATCACATCCCTTACACCTTACACTACTACTTCTCTTACGCTTAGCTGATTCATCATTTCCCCTCTTTCTATTATTTTTTGGCCTTCCAGGCATTCTCTTCTTCTTTGGTGGCAGCAACTTAGTATTTTCATTATCAAGCCACAATGACATGTCTTGTATAGGGTTAATGGTGTGATTGTATGTCTTCAAGTAGTACTCTTTAGTAAGGTACTTGTGGACATAGTCATGAAAGTTCAATCTTTTTTGTTGTTATCACTACCATTGCATGTTTGCAAAGTATTCCACGTACTTCTCATAAACGGCAATCACAAGTTTGATTTTCCAAATCGACAATGTAGATGTCATACCCTCATTCACTTCGAAAAGTGTCTCAATCGAGTACAAAACTGTTACATATCTTCCCTCATCCTGCTTTTCTGCAAGTTTTTTACAAATATTTGGAGGTATAGATCCACTCCACTTTCTTGCTTTCACCAATCTCATGTGACATCTCTTCATCAACTTATGCCTAAGACACTCTATCAACTTTAAGGCCGATAGAGCCCTCAACTTGTCAACCCAATCATTAAAGCTTTATGTAATGTTGTTGGTGGTGTGTTCTGATTTGACATGGGTGTCAAATGCATGTACACACCAAGACGTCAGTGGGATTCCCATGACGTAGTTGTACGCATCTACTGACACAACTTTCAACTTATCTGTTTCTTCTAAAAATTCAGATTCGTTGGTCTTTCTCGCTGCCCACCACACGTACTATCCATCAATTGTCTTTTCCATTTGGCTTGTATGTTGGCAATAATGTGTCTGACACAGAAACAATGTGTTGCTCTTGGCCAATATAGCTCAACAGCATCCAGAACCTCTTTTTGCCTATCTGAAATAATTGTCACCCTCCTAGTCTCATCCAATTGTTTGGTGCAACAAAAGAAGAAGAATCACCTCAAGAAGAGAACTGGAAGGGTGATAGGCTGATAACACGCAAAAAAAAAATTTTCCTGACTTGATTGGACTGCATTAAATGCAGCAATCCACTATTCAATTTTTAGTTATTTTTCTTCACTAAATAAATGTGTACTATAATCATTACTTACCTTTATTCAATCAAATCAAATTAACCAAGGCAAAAGATGATTTTGCCCTTACTACAGTGTCGTCCCGTCCCGTTAACTTTATGGTTAGTCAACAGTTCGATTAACGTTTTCCAGGGAAGGTTTGTGCAATAAAAGGTAAACTTGCCAACATGTACAAAAATGCCTAAATAGAGGGGTATTAGAGTAATTAACCCTTGTTTTAATAATAATTATAAGTTTTGATCATACCAACTTACTTTCCAGTTGCCTATATAGCTATATCACATCTTACCTAATGCTTGATAAATTTTTATGAACTTTTTTTTTTAAAAAAAAAAAATTCTACAACAGCCTAAGATCCTAAAAATTCAAAATGTCAAAGTTCTACTCATTTTATTTAAATTATCCCTAATAAGAGAAAAAAAAAATTTTTACCATTAAATCTCTCGTATCATAACACACGATATAAGAATAAACCTGTATTAGGGCTTCATCAAAGCAACTTACTTTTTCTTTTTCTCCTTTCATTTTCTATTTTTATTATCTATTTTGTGTAATTGAAGCCAACTTCATTGACAATAAACTATTTATACTGTTCATATTAACTCATTTATTATATTTATGTATCAATCAATTATTAGATACAATTTTTTTTATTAAACTAATTAATGTAATAACTTTATAATACTATATGAACATAGTTTTATATATTAATATTATAATGTTCTAGTTCATACATCCTAATTTTAATTCTATTTGGACTTATCTCATGAGTTTAAACGTCCGGCTACTAATTATTTTGGTGTAGGTTACTGCTGTGTGTCTAATTTCATTAAGTCTAAAAGGTCTAAAAATATCAACAAAGCCCAACGGGCTGAAGGAAGTCAACGAGGCTCAACAAGCTGGAAAAGTTGATAAAACCCAATGGAACGGACAAGTCCGCCCCAATAATGTGAAGTGAAGAAAGGAATCTGGAGCTCTATGCGAGCTACAACATTCCAGCGACCTGGAAAACCTTATCACATCATCTCTCATTACTAATTTGGCTTCAGCTTGCATAACATCCAGCTCGAAGTGTATCTTTCAGATAAGAAAAAATCCCAGCAGAGTTTGAATTTGTGTAAAATTCCTTATTTTCAATGATTATATTCCAATTAAAATGTAATTTTTAGGGATTTGATTATATTATCCTAGATTTCTAGCAATTAGATTCCATGTAAACCAGAATGACTCCATCACTTCACACTATAAAAGAGAGAAGTCATCATTGATACAAAGGTTACGAAAATTGAGAGAAAATACTTATAATTAGTGCGAGCTCAATAGTAATACAAGAACAGTGGATGTAGGCTTTATGCCAAACCACTTTAAAAATCTTTATTCTTGATCTATTTTTACTCGTTCTTTGTTTATAATTACTGTTAAAAGCGTTGATCGAATTCACACGTCAACAGTTACCATTGTCCATATCGTTAGATTGTTGTTCAGATCACGGGATCGGATAAAAACGGTGTAGGTAACTCTAACCTAATAATTTATAGAATATAAACTAGACTAATTACAACTGTTTGATATAAATAATATTACAAATGATATATGATAATACAATAGTGGTTGTGATATTAATGAGCATTTGAAAATTGATGAACGTAATACTATAATATGAGAAATTGGTAAATAAATTTTTAAGCTAAACTCGCAATCGTTATTTCCTTGATTTAAATTCATATCCTACCAATTGGCCATGTTCATCAAACCAATGGGCAAAAGTTAAATTCATTTAAAAAAAAAATTATAACCGTTGGGTTGTGAAGTTTGAGTTAGAACCAAAGTAAGTAAATTGTGTTCAATTGATATAAAAGTATAACAAATGGTGTTCGATTAAGGCAAATCAAAAACTGATGGAAAGAGAAAACCGAGATAAAGACATTGGAGTAACCGGAATTGGAAACGGAGGCCGGACGCGCTCAGACGCTCTACCGTACCTCATATGTCATGTGGGAGCATATGGCACACACACCAAAATTGTACGGGCACGTGGGGCCTATCTTTGGGGTGCTGTTACGCCTTTTTGTACCCGCAAGTATATGAGGTCGGCACAAGTAATACAATGATGAGTAAATTATCATCTCCACAGGGATATTTAGGTGCTGAATACTAAAATTAATTAAGTCTACCTCTATTTGGATAATCGGAAGGTTTAAAAGAAGAAATTAAAAGATAAAAATATAAAAATATAAAAATAAGTCAAACAACCAATATGTAGTCATGGCCCCGGTTCGGTTTGAACCGGGCGGTTCGAACCGAACTGACGGTTCCTAACCGGTTCCGATTAAAAATCGGTTACGGAACCGAAAATCGGAACCAGGACCCAAGGTCCCGATTCTGGTTAGCTTGAAGAAAGGAACCGGAACCGCCGGATCCAAGGAACCGCCCGGTTCCGACAGTTCCGGTTCCTAGGCGGTTTTTTAAATTTTTTTTTTTTAATTTCTGAAAATATAAATTTTAAAAAAAAATTAAAAAAAATTAAATGTGAGGCCAACGGCCACATACCTGTCACGCTGCTGCCTGCCAGGTGGCAGGCTGGCAGCAGCCTGACAGTCTGCCACCCAACCCAAGGAGCCGTCAATGGCTCCTTGGGTATAAAATTACAATTTAGCCCCTTAAAAAATTATTGATTAGCCCCCTAAATTTTAAAAAAATATTATTTTTCTCCCCAATCCAAAAAACTATAGAAACCCCATTCATCTTCAATTCAATTCACACCATTTTCTCTCATTCTCTTAATATTTCTCTCATTCTCTCATTCTCTCAATTTTTCTCTAATTCTCTCAAAGTCTCATTCGGTTATTTTCTCAATCTTGTTCTTGTTTTTCAATACTGCAATTTTTTTCGTTATTTATTTAAATTGTATTTTTTACCATTATAAATTTATAATGACATCACAATCAAGACCGTCTATTTCCGGAGGCTGACGATCCTTTTCCAGAAGGTCCGTTTCCGGCAGAGATATTGAGCAGCTATCAGATTTAAATGCTAGAGAAGTGCAAAGTCGCCGTGCCGCTGGCCCAGAATTAAATTTCAACGAAGCAAATTTTAATGAGTACCTACAACATAGTCAATTTGAGGAGGTAATATTTGGTAATGATACTCCTCCTAATTTTACTCCTCAATACTTTCATCCCCATCTCTCTGGGTCTGGGGCCCCTGGTCCCTCTTGTGAAAACCCTCCCCCTCCCCCTTCCCTCCTAAGTGAAACCGTACAAGGTCCACAGCTAGATTTGACAAAGTACAAATCTGAACTTTTTAAAGTTCATATGAGGAGGGTGGAGAAGGAATCGGGGGAAGTTGTGGTCACTTGCAACTATTGTAACAAAGATTTTAAGTGGAACAAATCCGGAGGGTACGGTACGTATTGGAAGCATATCAACACCAAGCATCCAGTCGAAGCTGAGCATGAGTGTAGCCGAGGACAATACCAAATTTCCAGGTACACATCTCCTATCCATCCTTTATTTAAATATAGTGATATAAATAATAGGGAACAACTAGCAAGAATGGTAGCGACTGAACATCTTCCTTTTAGTTTTGGCGAAAAAACTGATTTTTTAAAATATTGTCATAATGCTTTAAATCTCGCTGCATGTAGAGTACCTAGGACCACATTAAAACGTACCATGTGTGACATTTATAAAAAAGAAAAAAAAAGCATTAGTTAGATATTTTCAAAATTATATGGATTGTGTGTCTGGTTGTGCCGATTTCTGAAGCGATCATTGGCAAAAACATTCATACTTAGGACTTCCTTGCCATTATGTTGACCAATCATGAGAATTGCAAAAATGAATTCTTGCATTTAGAGTTTTTGACGACACCCATACTGCCGATAATATTTACAAATTAATGAAAATTATTTTTGAAAAATATTGTATTGAAAGTAAAATTTTTGCAATTGGTTTTGATAACGCTGCAAACAATACTGCCGCCGTTCCACAATTAATTCAATTGTGTCAACCCTACTCTGGCGACAGATTTTTTCATCAAAGATGTGTTTGCCATGTTTTAAATATATGTGTACAACATGGTTTGCAAACACTTCAAGAATGGATTACACCAATTAGGGATGCCCTATACTTTTTATGAAAACATCCTAGCACTATGAAACAATGGGCTAGGAATTATAAATCTAACAGGAAACATCCAATTAGGTTTTTCCGTGATGTTCCAACTCGTTGGAACTCCACATATAAATTGCTTTGTGAAAGCTATGATTATAGAGAATTATTAGTTAGATTTATGCAGTATAATATTAGTAGCATTAATTTGTATGCTCATTATTGGGATGTTTGTACTAAAATTTGCATGCTTTTAAAAGTTTTTCATTATGCAACTATCGCTTTATCCGGTATATATTATCCAACTTCACATTTATTTTTATATGAAGCCATTAATATTGTAGATGCACTTAATGAATGTGCACAAGTATTGGAACTATCTGCATGTGTTGCTGCAATGAGAAATAGATGGTTAAATTATTATAGGAACATTCCTTCGATTTATACTGTTGCTTCAGTTTTTGACCCTAGGTGTAAATTTGATAGTTTATATGAATATTTAACACTTTATTATCAATCTCTAGAGCTACACAACGTAGATATTAGTGCTTTATATAATAATGTTAGATAATTATTTTATTCAATGTATGACGAATACCGTTCTGTATACGGTCCCTCGCTGAACATTAATATTCAGCAACCGACTGCAAGCGGAAGTAGTCATTCTCGTTCTCACTTTCCCTCATTAAGGAAGTTAGGGTCAAGTGTGTTATCCAAAAAATTAAGGGCACAAGGGAGTTTTCCGTCTTCATCAACCTATGTTTTAGAGGTTGATCTTTACGTAAACACCTCTTTTGCGTTTTTGGACAACGAAGACTTTAACATCCTACATTGGTGGAGGGAACACGAAACTAACTTTCCAATTTTGGCCCTCATTGCCAAGCAAATTTTTGGAACCCCTGTCTCGACCGTGGCAGTCGAACAGGAATTTAGTGCAGGTGGCAATGTTTTCGACGAGAGACGGGCATTGCTCAGTCCTGACTCAATACAAATTCAGGTCTGTGTTGACGACTGGACCAAGGCCTCATACCGACAGCAAGAATTGGATCTCGTATCCGACGACAATGACTTTTTCGACACCAACGACGACACAACAGCTACCGAAGGAACAAGCGACGATTGATCACCTCCGGAACATAACAGGTAAAAGAACTATGTGGACTTTGATTTCTCTTATAGGATACGTAGGCAGCTTAATTGAGATAAAATTAAGTGCAAACCCTAATTTCTTATTTATTTTTTTTATTTTTTTTAATTTTATAGTTTTATGATTTATGATATTATTATTATCGTAATAAATTTCTTGTTGAAGTTGAACAAATGAAACCTTTTATTTATATATTTAAATTTTTTTATTAATTAATTTATAAATTTTAATTTTATTTAATTTTAATTAATTTTTGTAATTTTTTTTTTAATTTTTCCGGAACCACCGGTTCCAAAGAATCGGGGAGGAACTAGAACCAAAGGTTCCTCCCCAGTTCCAACCGCAACCGGAACCGGAACCGGGACCGGGGTTACTTAAAAAATTGAACCGGAACCGCCGGTTCGGTTCAATTGGCCATAACTACCAATATGAGAGATTAGCTAAGGTATTTGATTTCACCTAATCCATCCAATTGAGTTTCATGAGAGCACATTATTACAATTTAATTATCAATGTTGGTGATCGTATTTATCTAATTTAACAAATATATTCTCTCGAATTATGCAGAAGTTATTATGACACATCAATATCTATCTCTCGATGATTATCGCATGCATAACAATTTATTAAGCATCATAAACACATATAGTGATCACACAAGTAAATTAGCATATCTCTATCTAATTCTACTTATGGTGAACATTACATCGAGCACGTTGTGAGCGTCAACTCTCGGTTCATAACACACAACCATAAAATCAACTAAATGCAGGCCATTACATTCAAAAGCATTAAGATTCATAACATCACTCAACAAATAATAATCACTCATAATAAATTAGGCAATCAATCCATTCAACTATCAAGAAAAGGGATTCATCAAAACCCTAACTTACAAGTTTAAGTCATAATCAAAGATTTACAACCAAACATGTTTTTTAATGATAAAAGAGAGTTACAAGCAAGAAAATAAAGAAGGAAATGGATAGAAAAATTCTAGGTGTGATGAACTCTCGTCCTCCTCCTATTATGAATTTATCTAGCTTCCACTTTCTCCAAATCCAAGCTTGATGGTGAGATTTTGGCTCAAGGATTGAATCCAAACCCTCTTGTTTCCAAGGTGATCTTCTTCTCCCCCTTTGCCTCTTCTTCTATCTCTTTTTCTCCTCTTGGTGGTCTGTTTTGAGCCCTAACCGAACTCTCCTCACTCCCCCACTCTTTCTCTCCCGTTTTCCTTTTATAACAGGTTGTTTAAGTCCTTTCCAGGCACACTCACGACTTAGATTCGTGACTTAGACAAGTCGCGAGTTAAGTCGCGTGAGTCTCGGCCAAAAACTGCTGAAATTGGTGCTCGCGACTTGCAAGTTGCGAGTCTGCACAATGTTGCGAAATTGAGCATAACTTCCTTTAGAAAATTCGGAATCACGAACTGTAAAATTTGCCGGAAAGTAGACATCTAGACCTTTTCAAAAATATAAGGCTCGTAACCCATTTCATTATGTGGAATTTATGACGGACTCCGAAACTTGACAGTTGTGCACTCCCAAATCTTCAATTTAATCCACCAAGGCTCTTTAATTACGCACAAACTCTTATTACCTGCACACTAGATAAAAACATTAAAAACAACCGATAATGCCCCGAGAGTGGAACACAAGTAGGTGAAGAAAGGTACTAGTGAAGGTCCATTTTTTATCAAGAAATGGAGCCAATAAATACCCCCAAACCTAACTTTTGCTCATCCTCGAGCAAAATCGGAACGAAATAAAAATGCAAACCAAACGAAAGGAAAACAAAATAACAAATAAGTAAAAACAAACAACTAGCCTAAACCACTTTCATAGGTAACACGATGGCACTTAGTATATGCCACAAGCCTTTAAACCCCTAGGTGTCCCTAGTGGACGAGTTATAGTCTCATGAGGGTTTACCAGCAACGATACCCACAAACGCATCTCTGAACATTAAGGAACAATTAATGTGCCAACTGAAACACAATCCATTAAGATAAAAATTAGCAAAAGCAATAAGTAAAATTCGAATGCATCCACTCTCAGAATTTTGCACCACTTGCCGCGCACATGCCAACACTCTAAAAATCTTAAAACGAAAACAATTGTGTTCAAATAATCAGGATAAAATTCGCCTCGGCTCTAAACCTCTCAGGATAATTCTCTGAAAAATCGCTCAGAACCTAGGCAACACACTCATCAAACACATGCGGAAGGAATTTATGCTCAAATAAGTACAAATATACATCGCATGTGAAAATCAATTTAAAAAACGCTATTTTGTCGCAAATACACTCATTGAAGGAATCAAACATTATGAGGAAGATATCAACATGAAAACCTCTACATTAAAGTTAGACTCCCCAAAAGATCAGTAGGTCTTAATAAAGGTTGTAATGGGACTATTGGGTGATGGATTAAGAAAGAGATGGTAAAAAGGAATGCAAAAGCTTTCGATCAATTTAAGAGATTACATGAAATTTTTCAATACATGGATCATTCTCTTTTATTTTTCTCACTTCTTATGCCACAATGTTTTGCATGATTCCTTTTGTTTCTTCTTTTCTTTTCTTTTATATATATATATATATATATATATATATATCAGGAGGGATCGGGGGACTCATTTTTTTACTAATTTTTTGACTCAATTTTATAGTCATTGGATCTCTTAGATTTGGATGGCTAGGATTTAATAAAATTAAGTTATTTATTTCTTTTTTTTTCCTCTCTCCGTCATTAATTTATTTTATTTTTTCTTTCCTCTTTTTTAGATTTTCTTTCCTAAAATATTTTTATTCTATTTCTCTTTCCTATAATTTCTTCCACTTCTTAATTCTTTTTTATTTTTTCTACCATTATCAAATACTCATATAGTAAATTCTTCTTCTCTAACTATCAGTTTTAATAATGAATTCACACAGTACATCACATGTATGTTTTCTTGTAACATTTACACATACTGTTTAATGTACGTTAAGAAAATTAGAATCCATTAAATTTATATTTTTCTCATACTAAAATTTTTTAATTCAATTAAAATATACAAACCTGACGCTCAACTATCAAATATTCTACTATATAAAGACAAAAAAGTGTCAACGTACATTAAACAGTAAGTGTAAACGTACATTAAACAATAAGTGTAAACGTTATAAGAAAATATACATGTGATGTACTGTGTGAATTCATTCTTGAAACTGATAGTTACAGAAGAAGAATTTACTATGTGAGTATTTGATAATGGTAGAAAAAATAAAAAAGATTTAAGAAGTGGAAGAAATTATAGGAAACAAAAATAGAATAAAAATATTTTAGAATAAAAAATCTAAGAAAGAGGAAAGAGAAAATAAAATAAATTAATGATGGAGAGATGAAAAAAAAGAAATAAATAACTTAAATTTATTAAATCCTAACCATCCAAATATAAGAGATTTAGTGCCTATAAAATTGAGTCAAAAAATGAGTAAAAAAATAAGTCCCCCGATCATAACAATAGCAATATTTACCTTGGCATATTTCATATACACTTCATCCATGCAATTATTCTCTTTTCTTTTCATCTTAAAATGATCTAAGCTAAAAAGGTAAGGCTATTTCATACATATGAGCTTGGTTTTGGATTTATATAAGTGATGAAAGAAAAAGCTTCTAAGTGTTTGGCTTCAAAAATGGTTATTGGAGCACACACAAGGGTAGGATGAATATTTGGCTATGTAGAGGTTCAACATGCATAGCCTACATCACATCTAACAGGGAGGACCAACAAAAACATAGGATAAGCACATAATATCTTTGATGTTGTTCAAAATATTCAATGCAAAACCTAAATGAGATCAACTAATCAATCAAAATTGAATATAAGTGTGTATAGAATAGAAATGAAAATACCCTCTCAAATAACACGATATAAGCTCAAAAACTCACTGGGTAAGTCTCCACTATTTATCCTAGTCGATTGAACATGACATGTTTTCACAAGAAGATAGTGTGCAACACAATGCGATGCAAAACATGGCACAAAAAAAATTTGAGTGGTCCCAAACAAATTCAAACTCATTGAAAAATCTAACAATTATGTTTCAACGGAAAGCGTACACATGACAACAATAAAGGTTCAAAAATGTTCAGAATCTACACTAAACTCACTAAACACAGCCTAGACACACTAAACACAGACTAGACGTACGTGGCGTTGTTATACATAAGTCTTCCAAACGCAAAATGCGTAGAAGGAAATTCTAAGTTTCCAGCTAATATACACCAACTAACCACAACCAAAACACAAGAAAAATTAAAAGAAAATAAACAACCAAAAACTACCCCCAAACCTAAGATAAACATTGTCCTCAATATTTTAACACCTTACGCAAGAGGAAAAGTGACTAATAAGAAATAAAAGTTAAAAACTAGAAAAGAAAATTAAAAACAATCTAACTAGAAACACAAATACAAACAAAAACAAAATAGAAGGAATCAAACATGAAGATTCAAACACTTCAATATTATGTACATCCAACCAAACTTCCCCCGAACTTCAAAATTTTCAACATAAGGCACAACACTTCAAAAGGTTCATGGGAAATAGTTACAAAACACTAAAAAAAAATTAAACTAAAAAATCAATATAAAATAAAAGAAAATAATGTACAGATTTTACCTCATCGCTTGAGCTTTCACCTACCCGCCCCATAATTGATATCTCTTCATCAGCTTACCACACCATCCTAACCAAATGACTGGAAGAGGAGACGACTCTCCCAGCACTGCATACCTCGAATGAGAATGTAGCTTCTTTGGGCCCAAGCGCGGCGATTGCTTAAAGAGTGGAGGCGATTTGGGCTTCCCTTCTCCGATATCTACAAAAATATATGTATTCTGATGGTTATCTTCTTCCACAGTGGAATTGTAGACTAGGCATAGCTCAAGTGGCTCTAAAAAGGTGGTTGTCTCATCTTCATACGACAAGCTCTTGCTCCCTTCCATCTCTACTTGATCAATCTCAATAGGTGGCTCAACTAATTTTTTGACTTCCAAGGTAGTCTCATTGCATTGCTTCATCCGGGTATCTATCCGGGTATCCATCCTTGTCATGAATTCGATAAGCATAGCTTCCAGATTTGACTCATTTTCTTATTTGTTGCTCCATGAAAAGTCAGAATGATTGCTCCACCCAGGATTATATGTGCTCGGGTTGGAGTTATTCTGATCATAGTCAAAGTATTCGTCATACTGCATTTGGTCAGAACTGCCTCCATCAAACGGATTGCCCAGTGGACAATTGGTACTCCAATGTGGCCCTCCATAAAAGTAACACTTTAAAAGTGCTCCATAGTCATTAGTCGCCACTTTCTCGATAAGCTCATGCGCCTCATACCCAAAATACATTTCCTGTATAGAAAAAAAAATAAAATTAATAAAAATAAAATATATACAAATCCAAAGTAGTTATAGACCTAATCAGTATTAATATCAACACAACTAAAATATCTCCGGCAACGGCGCCAAAAACTTGTTACGCCTTTTTGTACCCGCAAGTATACGGGATCGGCACAAGTAATACAATTATAAGTAAATTATCGTCTCCACAGGGATATTTAGGTGCTGAATACTAAAATTAATCAAGTCTACCTCTATTTGGATAATCGGAAGGTTTAAAAGAATAAATTAAAAGATAAAAATATAAAAACATAAAAATAAGTCAAACAACCAATATGAGATATTAGATAGGGTATTTGATTTCACCTAATCCATCTAATTGAGTTTCATGAGAGCACATTATTGCAATTTAATTATCAATGTTGATGATCGTATTTATCTAATTTAATCAATATATTCTCTCGAATTATGCCGGAGTTATTATTACATATTAGTATTTATCTCTTGATGATTATCGCATGCATAATAATTTATTAAGCATCATAAACACGTATAATGATCACACAAGTAAATTAGCATATTTCTATCTAATTCTACTTATGGTGGACATTACATCGAGCACGTTGTAGGCGTCACCTCTTGGTTCATAACACACAACCATAAAATCAACTAAATGCAGGCCATTACATTCAGAAGCATTAAGATTCATAACATCACTCAACAAATAATAATCACTCACAATAAATTAGACAATCAATCCATTCAACTATCAAGAAAAAGGATTCATCAAAACCCTAACTTACAAGTTTAAGTCATAATCAAAGATTTACAACCAAACATGTTTTTCAATGATAAAAGAGAGTTACAAGCAAGAAAATAAAGAATGAAAGGGATAGAAAAACTCTAGGTGTGATGAACTCTCGTCCTCCTCCTATTGTGAATTCGTCTAGCTTCCACTTTCTCCAAATCCAAGCTTGATGGTGAGATTTTGGCTCAAGGATTGAATCCAAACCCTCTTGTTTTCAAGGTGATCTTCTTATCCCCCTTTGCCTCTTCTTTTATCTCTTTTTCTCCTCTTAGTGGTCTATTTTGAGCCTTAACTGAACTCTCCTCGCTCCCCCACTCTTTCTCTCCCGTTTTCCTTTTATAACAGGCTGTTTAAGTCCTTTCCAGGCACATTCAGGACTTAGACTCACGACTTAGACAAATCGCCAGTTAAGTCGCGTGAGTCTCGGCCAAAAACTGCTGAAATTGGTGCTCGCGACTTGCAAGTCGCGAGTCTGCATAATGTTGCGAAATTGAGCATAACTTCCTCTAGAAAATTCAGAATCATGAACCGTAAAATTTGCCAGAAAGTAGACATCCAGACCTTTCCAGAAATATAAGGCTCGCAACACAGTTTATTCTATGGAATTTATGACAGACTCCGAAACATGACAGCTGTGCACTCCCAAATCTTCAATTTAATCCATCAAGGCTCTTCAATTACGCACAAACTCTTATTACCTGTACACTAGATAAAAACATTAAAAACAACCCATAATTACCCATGAATGAAACACAAGTAGGTGAAGAAAGGTACTAGTGAAGGTCCATTTTTTATCAAGAAATGGAGCCAACAGGTGCGTGAAAGTGCGTAGTTGACGTGTTGACTTAGTTTTTATGTTGGAGAAGGAGTTGTTTTGGATTTTTCTGTTTCTAGTGGATTTCTAATAACTTTAAGACCAAGAATACGAAGCCCATAAATATAAGACTTATTATTTGGTTATGAACACCTGTAAGAAACACCTAAGAGACATAAGAGAGAACAAAGAGAAAAAAACACATGTAGAGAAGAAAAACAAAGATGTTTTGTCTTTGTAATAATTCTTTCATAGTGGATTGCATGCATGTGCGCTTCGTGGACATAGGAATTAGTTGACTGCCGAACCACGTAAAAATCTTTTGTCTTTTTATTATTCTTCATGCTTGTTTTTATGTGAGTTTGTATCTAGGTATTTCGCATTTTCCTTTCCTAAAACCTGGTATCAGAGTCTAGGGTTTTGTAAACTCAGAGACAATTCAATGTTCTCGATTTGAGCAGGATTCATGGGATCATAGAGAGATTTATACAGGGTTGAGAAATTCATTGGTACGAATTTAAGTTTCTAAAATATGCAGATAGAGGATTATCTGCACCATAAAGACCTATATCTGTCGCTAAATGATGTGAAGCAAGAAGCTATGGAAAACGAAGAATGGAAGGTGTTAGGTCGCAAGGCACTGGGGGCTATTCAACTTAGTTTGTTGAAATCAGTGGCATTTAACATCAAGAGTTAGAACTTGATAGCACCTCTCATGAAAGCCCTATCCAATCTGTACGAGTAGCCGTCTGCAGCAAATAAGTTACACCTTATAAGAAATTGTTTGCTGGGGAGATGCCAGAGAGCGATAACTTTTCAAGGAACACATAAACACATTAAATGAGACCACAGATCAGTTAAATTATGTCGAACATCAAATTTGACGATGAAGTTCAAGGCTTACTAATTCTGGATCAGATGCCAAAGAGTTGGAAAGGTATTGTCCAATCAATCAGTGGTTTGTTTAGGAAGTCAAAACTAAAGTTCCAAGAAGTCGTAGACATGATTATCTGAGGAGATCAGGAGACATGAAGAGGATTTTGGCATTTCGTTATCAACCCTAAACATGGAGGTGGAGGTAGAAACAGAGATAGGGGCAGCGATAGTGGCAAATCTAAACAGGAGTTTGGAAGGTCAGGAGACCGCCACGACACCAATAATTCCAATCAAGGCAAGAAAGATGTCTAGTGCTGGAATTTTAATGACAGTATGGCTCCAACGGTTTTTTAGAAGACTCAGGTGATGTCCGTTATGTTCCTTAGAGAGTGGGACAGAGTCATGGGTGCTAGATTCAAAAGGTGAAGGAGATCTGAATCTGTGGCACCAGAGGCTTGAGTACATGAGTGTCAAAGGGCCGAAGATTATGTTTTCGAATGGAAAACAAACAGGTTCAAAGTCGGCTAACCTCGATCTATGTGAGAATTGCAAATTGGGGAAACATAACAGAGTTAGTTTCCAGTAAACTAGCAAAACTCCAAAAAAAAGCTCCAACTAGTGGATTGGTTGAACGGGTCTAAAGATGAAATCTAAAGTGTCTAACGACCAGGATGCTGCAAGATTAGGACATGCTAGAGGTCGCGAGTCAGCCATCAAAGATTGTCGCAAGCAGGAAGCTGCGAGATCTTAGTAAGTAGTATGAGTAGAATTATGGTACAAATATCATTATAGATGGATTATTATCAATTAGACATATTAATGTATTTATTAATATATCTAATTTTATATAAGATACTATTGTTAAATCTTTATCTAGGAGCTTCAAATTTGGACTAGTTATTATTGTAACAAAATTAATAAATTTACTATCATGATTGACATTTTAGAATTGGCTTGTCATCTTATATGCAGCAACTGATAAAAATTTTGTATAAAAAAAAATTACTTGAAATCATATAAAAACCATGACACTTATAATGACTTTTAATTAACAGGCAGAACATGATTACAACGAATAATATCATCACATAATTTAAGATTCATTTTACTTATACTAACATTATATTGTTAGCATTTGTGTCATATTATTAATTATTGATAAAAGGGTTAAATGTTGTATATACTAAGAGCATCTCCAATGCAAATATGTATTTTTGAGTATCTAAATAATGCCACATCAGCATTTCTAAATAATATGGATCTAACTTGTCAAAAAAATTATAGAAATGCATATTCACTTCTCCAATGTGAATATCTAAATAGTAATTTTAAACCAATCACCACAAGTCATTTGTTACATTCTCTCTCCATTCAATATGATAATTAAATGCATTGACAAAATACTAAAATTTTATTGGTGGGAAAAGTTAGAAATCCTAGTCAGCATATCAAGGAGAATATCTACAATTAGAAACTCTACTTGATATTCTCTAACTTTTTTTTTGCCACATCATATTAATATTAAAGTTAGATAATTGCATTGGAGAATGTTTTCTTAACTTTTTCAATATTGATCCTATGTGGCATTCAATTTTCTCCAAATGCATAATAGCATTGGAGATGCTCTAATAATATGAAAGTGGTTATCCTATCAAGACGTTCTGATTTAACCTAATACGTATATTTTATAAAAGTAGGAAGGGTGCTAAAAATTGATATAACGTATCTAAGATAATAATAATTTAAAATTTAGAGAAAAATATACATTAGAATAGAAATGAGAATATTAAATAAAGGGGCAATTATCAATTTGGTCCCCAATTTTTAGGGAACCATCAATTTTTTAATATAGTATCGTTTATTGGTAACCTTGGGCCCTTAGTTTTCGTAAATGTATCAATTCGGTCCCTCTGACCAATTTTTTAACAGTCAAATTAACTGAAAATGTTAAGAAGATAGTTTTGCCCTTGGCTCTATTTAAATGAGTTAAAATTATAATTTTACCCTAAAATTTTTAAAAATATTATTAATAATTAGAAGGGTAATTAGAAGGGTAATATGGTCATTTTATTTTTAAAAATAAAAATTTTAAATAGATCTCCCATTTAAAAATTTTTAAGAATATAATTTAAAAAAAAATTAATGAGATATTATGAAAAAAAAATTAATATAAATGACCATATTACCCTTCTAATTATTAATAATATTTTAAAAATTTTCAAGGTAAAATTGTAATTTTAACTCATTTAAATAGAGTCAAGTGCAAAACTGTCTTTTTAAAATTTTCAATTAGTTTGACTGTTAAAAAATTGGTCAAAACCAAATTGATACATTTACAAAAACTTAGGGTCCAAGGGTACCAATAAACGAAACTGCGTTAAAAAATTAATGATTCCCCAAAAGTTAGGGACCAAATTAATAATTGCCCTAAATAAAGAGGAGTACAACCACTCATAGCTCAAATGTTTAGTGCACTTCCCTCCCACCTCAATTGGTGAGAGTTCAAGTCTTACCATGTACATTTATCAGTATATACGAGTAGTTTTCTCCCCTTATTGTAGAAGTAAATGTCTCCCGTTATGAGAGTGGATATTTACACCGTACGTTTAATGATTGATCTCATCAAATCCCGAGAGTCGGTAATTTTATAATTGTAATCTTAAAAAAAATAAAAATAAAAATAAAAATGAAGAGGGGAGATGCGGAGGTTGCACATGGGAAAGCACTCATAGGCATTCAAGTGCATGCAAACTTGTTTGCTCTTGGTCCACTGCTTTTCTTCTCACTGTGGACCATGTATGTCTCTTTCTTACCACATTTTACTCCTTATATTATATATGCAAATTTTGCATTTGTGTTGATTAGACATGTTAAAGTCTTCCATAAATCATCAATTGTTTTCGATCTAAGTTAAAAGAAAAAAGACAAGCCAGAAAGTGAAAATTAGGAGAATAACTGGCCCTGTGGCCCATTTATTTGGTTGTTCAGAAAAGGAAATCATTAATTATTACTAAAGTAGCTAGGCTAAGTAAATATTATTAATTTCTCAACTCTATATTGAATTTTTTTTTTAAGAGTATAATTATATGATTATAAGATTATCAAAATCTGGTGAGATCAATCACGAAACGTACAATTTAAATCTATTCCCATAATAAGGGGAGAAAACTACTCACATATATTAATAAATATATATTGTGAAACTTAAACTCTCGTCACTGAAAAGAAAGGGGCGTACACTAACTCTATATTAAAAATTTTGGTATCTCATTATTATTAGTAAGTTATTGTTGCTCTTACTAACACACCTAAAGAGAATATTTTGGTCATGAGGATTAAGTTTAACCCTGTATCGAAAGAAAAATAAAATAAAATGCATAGTTGAATCAATCAAAAAGCATATTCTTTTTATAACAAAAGGTGACATAATAATTCGGTTGACCACTGCACTACGTGCTTCTATTAACATAAAGATTTTTTCCATGGAGTCATTATGTAGTGCGGTCTGGTCCACATGTTTTCCATGAGGACCATCTGATTAACCAGGTAGTAGAAGATTGGATCAGCAAAAAGAGAGAGAAAAAAAAATCTAGAGGAACATAAACGTGAAAAGGAAAGAGAATCATCAGTTTTTTTTTTTTTTCCAACTGGTCTTAAACAATGGAGACTATGACTCCATCGCTGGAGACCCTGCGACCAAGGTCGCTCATCTCTAGTGATGGAGATGATCTCCATCGATGGAGATTTGAGTTTTTTTTTTTTTTCTTGGTGTGAGATCCAATTTTTTGATTGAATCTCTATTCCCAATAAGAATATAAATTAATTTTTAAAAAATTATTATTTTTAAATATTTTTAATATTATCTCTATCGTCCGTCAAGATTGAGGGACGGTAAAGATTCATTTAATTTTTTTAATTATATTTTTTAAAAATTAATATAAAATAATCATATTACCCTTCTGATTAATAAATAATTAACATAATTTTTTTAAAAGTTTTGAGGGTAAAATTATAGTTTTTACTGATTTAAATAGAGTTAAAGGTAAAACTATCTTTTTAACATTTTCTGTAAGTTTAATTGTTAAAAAATTAGCCATATGGACCAAATTAATAAATTTACAAAAATTTAGGATTCACATATATCAATAAAATAAATTACGTTTAAAAACTTATAATTTATTAAAATTTATGTACTAAATTAATAATTACATTTACTAAATTTATATCTAAATAATATAGTTAGTAAATTTATCAATATCATATAAATTATTAAATTATATAATAAGTAATTTAAAATAGATAACTCACGTATTATATTATTTAAATATTTTTACCCAGAATAATAATAGTTCTAAAATGTTCCGCGACGTAATAATGCACTAAAAAGGACCCTACTGTTGACAAATTACCAACAGTTGTCCCACAGAAACCAATTCTTCAGCATTAACTTTTTGCTCTGAAAAAAGGCTCTTTTTTTGTACATTAATATACCAACAGACAGAAAGAAACCTTCCCATTCTATCTTTTTTCCTTTCACCCAAAGCAACCACTGAATTGACCCTCCCAACAACTTGTTCTCTTTTCATTTTCTTCTATTATTACTCTAACCGACACCAAAATTAGGACAAAGCCAGTAAATAAAAATGTATACCAAAATTGAATTCAGAATACATTCCTATTTAATTAAATAAATTAAGTGTAATTGTACTCATGTAACTATAGGTATGAATGTATTAAATCAATCATGTAGGTATTAAAACTGCTCAAGAACAATCCCTAAAAAAATAACAAATCTGAACAATCGTTCAGGATCAGATTCTCCACACAAAGTAGACAATCTTTCAACCAAACATAATCCCTAACAAAGGATAAACCAAATTTAGCATGGGGATGAACAACCTGATTATCTTCCCTAGGCACAAAAGAGAAAGACACAACAACAAAAGAAGCGCACAAATGCATGATATACATGTTACTCATTTAATCAATGGAGATTCAATATATACATTTAATCAATTAAATATTCATTGTGTTATACTAATATAATCAATTTAATGTGGATTAATTTAATAAAGACCCGTTTATGATTTAATAAACTAAAAATTTAATTTAATTTACTTCCCTATCTGATTAAATAAATCATTGTAATTTTACCAATTTAATTAAAAATATGTAATGTATTAAATCAAGTATATATATTACTTATTTAATCAATTTAAATTTAATGTATACATTCAACTAATTAAAAATTCATTAAAAGTGGATTAATTTATTAAAAATACATATAATGAAGCAAAAATTAAATTCAATATGCACTTACCTATTTATTTTAATAAATTGATTGTAATTTTACTAATTTAATTAAAAATATGTAATGTTTTAAATCAAATGCACATTTTACTTATTTAATCAATTTGGATTCAATATATATATATATATATATATATATATGTGTGTGTATATATAACCAACTAAAGATTAATTGTATTATATTAATTTAAATAATTAAGATGAATTACTCTATCGAAGATACATTTAACCTAACAAAAATTAAATTAACAGTAACATTAAATAGAGGACACTTAACCAAATAGAAATTAAATTCAATGTATTTACCTATTAAATTTAATAAATACATTGTAATTTTACTAATTTATTACAAGTATGCAATGTATTAAATCAAATATACATTTTACTTATTTAATCAATTTGGATTCAATGTGTGTGTGTGTAACCAACTAAAAATTAATTGTATTATATTAATCTAAATAATTAAAATGAATTAATATACTCAAGATTCATTTAACCTAACAAAAAATTAAATCAATTGTAGAATTAAAAAGGGGACAATTGACAACTTCTCAAGAAGCTATTTTTATAATTCAAAATATGATAAGGATACAGAAAATAGAAACTTATTACGTTTAATATACATACATATGTACATATAAGCATATATATTGTTGACAGTGAAATCTAACCAATAATTCAGTCAAACGAACAAAGTGGCATATAAGACAAAAAGTAAAGGAGAGTTGAAAAGTCGTTACTGAGATGGACTTTTCTTGTCACGAAGAGGTCTACCAAGTCTGCGAGAACTCACTCAGATGGAAAGATTCCTCTCAACATGTCTTCCAAGATTGGTTATAACCCTTAAAAAAACAAAGGAAACCCGTTAGGAGCGTCGGCTAGTGAACAACGTTTATACTCTGACGGTTAAGCCAGTAAACAATCTTAGTAAGAGAAAGTCTAGAGTGAGAGAGGTAGAGTTTCGGGTTGTCAAAGTCGCTTACCTTGTTGTAGGAATCCCTTTCTATTTATAGGGATGGACTTAGCTGGGAGAGATGTCAAGTTATAGGGCTTATGTCATCTTTGATGTAGTCGATTAAATAGCATCACTGCTCGACCATGCCCTCCACGTCAAATATCTACTATTATCGAGTAAATTAAGAAATTTGCAAATACTGTGTAAGAAATTAAATGGCCCAAGGATATCAGCATTTATTGTTGTATATCCACATTTAATGCGATGGTAAATGCATTAGTTACAACTTTATAGCTTTAATTAATGTTGATGAGATAGGAGACAATCATTTGCGTTTTCTCTCGAAGAATAGGCCGACAACTCTCTTTGTGATTGCCTTGTCATGGTGTTAGTTCATCCTCTCATTAATGAGCTTCAAGAGAATGCTCGCATTCACACATTAATCTTTTTGTGAGAATTCTAGTCGTGATTTCTTTTGGGCCCAAAATAGGTCAATACTTTTCCTATAAGAATGTTTAATTGACATGTTAGCCGAAGTAGTGGCCAAAAAAGGGACATGGATCCCAGTTTTTCCCTCGAAAGAGAGTATGATAAAGCCCAGTGAAAAAATAGGTCATTAACACTTACCAAGGGACCAAACTACAAGTCATTTAAGTTCAAGTCAAACTTGGGCCAAGTCAAACACGTTATTCACCAAGCCACTGACGTCATCATTATCTCAAGGATCACGGGATCAACCCATGATCTTATCATGTGATCTTAGGGATCACACCAACGTCTCAAATCCCCTCATATAAATATAGGTCTTAAACTCAAAATTGGGGGCTCACGTGCTTTGCCACCCTAACTCTCTCTAATTAACTTAAACATAGTAACTTATGGTAGAACCTGTGGTATACTCTTATGTCTTGGTCGAACGAAGCATATTGTCGACTTCCATCAGCTTACATCTTACCCTTGGTTCCAACCGCCACATTCCATCATTCCCTCTACTACCTGTCAAGGTTCTACCACTCTAGAATCTACATTTTCGTACCCAGATTGTACGCCCTTACCTTTGACACTCAACGTCAACCCATATTTTGCTTACTCTACACTCTGCTCTTTCTACATACTGCCTTATCGAATCTAGCTAACTTGAGTGTCATAGTTCATTTGGCTGACACCACCCCAATAATTCAAGTGCTATGCGCTTACCTTTATATATATATATATGTGTGTGTGTGTGTGTGTGTGTGTATGTACATATATATATATATGTACATTATATATGTACATACACATATGTATGTGTGTGTGTGTACATATGTAGGATTTGAACTAACATAATTCTAACATACTTTAATCAAACAATTAAGTCAAAATCATCATCAAGAACCCTAAATTCAGACCTAAGCATGTTTCAACCAAATTAATCAAACTCTAATATATTAGTAAAATTTCATGTGAAATCAAAGAGAAAAAAATAGATGCGGAAGCGTACCTTGATCCATGATGGAATTACGGTGACGGGTTGTGATCTTTCAAATCAATACGAATTTTCTCTATGAATGTCTGTATTCTCACTGTTGATGGGGTAGGCAGAGAGAAGAGAAATTGAACGTATGAATTAGGGACCTTGACCCCTGATTTGTAATCAGTTAATAAAAAAAGTATTAATATTTCTAATTTGACCCCTCATCAAACTAGAAATATCACTTTAGTCTCTACACATTGAATCCATAATATTTTAACACCCAATGCCCAATTCTTTAAACCTTATACTTTTTCAATAATTTCCCATTTGTGCCACATATGTTACGTTACAAACGTGCATAACCTTATGAGCTCAAAATTTTGCTATCACAAATAAAGGTATTTTCGAATAATCATGCCCATTGATCATATCAATATAGGATCAAAGTGATTTTTGTTACATTTAGCATAAGTAAATCCATGAATGATCACGTATACTAATACAACCAAATGACATAAATCAATCATGGATGCGTAGTATGGAAATTACATATAATGTGATTTAACATGTCTATTTTTAACTGGTCCTACTTAATTCTTTTGAGAACAAAAAAAGAACAAAACATAACAGAGTGAATTTGAACTGAATACTTTATTTCTACAGAAAATATTCAAATACACAAAAAATGTCCACAACAATATAAAGCAGCAAAATAGAAACTCCTACTAAACCACAGTATCCTCATACAATACTACATCCATATGAGTAGTGTACTCATGAAAGACCTTGGGTGGTAGTCCCTTAGTAAATGGATCTGTAATCATGGAGTTTGTGCCAATATGCTCTATGGAAATATGTCCACTCTGAACTCTCTCATTCTCAACCAGGAACTTTAGTCTCTACACATTGAATCCATAATATTTTAACACCCAATGCCCAATTCTTTAAACCTTATACTTTTTCAATAATTTTCCATTTGTGCCACATATGTTACGTTACAAACGTGCATAACCTTATGAGCTTAAAATTTTGCTATCACAAATAAAGGTATTTTCGAATAATCATGCCCATTGATCATATCAATATAGGATCAAAGTGATTTTTGTTACATTTAGCATAAGTAAATCCATGAATGATCACGTATACTAATACAACCAAATGACATAAATCAATCATGGATGCGTAGTATGGAAATTACATATAATGTGATTTAACATGTCTATTTTTAACTGGTCCTACTTAATTCTTTTGAGAACAAAAAAAGAACAAAACATAACAGAGTGAATTTGAACTGAATACTTTATTTCTACAGAAAATATTCAAATACACAAAAAATGTCCACAACAATATAAAGCAGCAAAATAGAAACTCCTACTAAACCACAGTATCCTCATACAATACTACATCCATATGAGTAGTGTACTCATGAAAGACCTTGGGTGGTAGTCCCTTAGTAAATGGATCTGTAATCATGGAGTTTGTGCCAATATGCTCTATGGAAATATGTCCACTCTGAACTCTCTCATTCTCAACCAGGAACTTGATGTTAATATGTTTTGACTTTAATGAGCTCCTGTTGTTGTTAGAATATAAGACTACTGACTTATTGTCACAAAACAACTTGAGTGGTCTTTTAATACCATCCATAATGCACAGCCCAGTGATAAAATTTTCCAGCCATATTCCGTGGTTGGATGCCTCATAACATGCTACAAACTCTGCCGCCATGGTGGAAAAAGCTATGAGTGTCTGTTTGCCACTCCTCCAAAAAATAGCTCTTCCAACCAGTAGATAGATGTAGCCTGATATGGATCTCCTACTATCTTGGCATCCAACAAAATCAGAATCAAAATACCCTATAATCTCCAACTGGCCTGATATCTTATAAGTGAGCATGTAATCCTTGGTTCTCTGTAGATACCGCATAACCCACTTGGCTACTTTCCAGTAATCCATCCCAGGGTTACTTAGATATCTGCCTAGCATTCCAATAATTAATGTTATATCCGAACGTGTGCAAAGTTGAGCATACATTAAACTGCCAACAGCTGATACATGGGGAATCTTTTGCATTTCCTTAACTTCAAAGTCACTTTTAGGGCACTGTTTAAGACTGAATTTGTCTCCCTTAGTGACAGGGGTGTCATCTGGTTCACTTTCTTGCATGCCAAACCTTTTCAGCACCTTATCGATATAGCTCTTCTGTGATAACCCAAGGATACCCCAAGAGCGATCTCGGTGTATCTTAATGCCTAATACAAAGAGGCATCACCGAGATCTTTCATTTCAAATTTCTTTCATAGAAATCTCTTGATTTTGTGCAATTAGCCTATATTATTAGTAGCATGCAGTATGTCATCAACATACAAAACCATGAAGATATGCTTACTACCACTGAACTTATGGTACACGCAATCATCAACAGCATTTATTTCAAAACCAAACAAGATAATTATTTGATTAAATTTGTAGTATCATTTACGAGAAGCTTGCTTGAGTCCATAGATGAATTTTTTTAGTTTGCAAACCATCTTTTTTAGGTCTCCAAACACAAAGTATTCCGGTTGCACCATATAAATCGTTTCATCAATATCGCCATTGAGAAACGACGTCTTAACATCCATCTGATGTAACTCAAGGTTAAAATGTGCAACAAGTGTCAAAATAGTCCTGAAAGAGTCTTTCGTTGAAATCAGAGAGAAAGTCTCTTTGAAGTCAATGCCTTCCTTTTGAGTAAAGCCTTTAGGAACAAGACGAGCCTTGTATCTCTCCACATTACCTTTTGAATCCCTTTTAGTTTTAAATATCCATTTACAACCAATGGGTTTTGCACTTTCAGGCAATGGGACAAGATCCTAAATATCATTGTCTTGAATAGACTTGTAGTCCTCATTCATGGTATCAATCCACCTTTGAGATTTAGAACCCTGCATGGTTTGATGGAAGTTGATTGGATCATCGTCCACCATTCCATTATCTTCCTTATGTTCTTGCAGAAATACTATATAATTATCCGGAATTGCATTTCTCATTTCTCTTATGGATCTCCTTAATGGCATTTGTTCTTGAGGTTGTTGAGTTTGTTCTTCAGGAACAATGACGTCATTTTGTATGGGAAGTTGTTCAACATTATCTTGTTGTGGTTCCAAATTTCCTTCTTGATTAATGACATAAATGAAAACCTCACATTGTCAAAAACAATAGTAGAAATCGAAATTGATTCTTCCTCAAAGACTATGTTTCTAACCTTATTTCTCCAACTAAACTCAACATCATAAAAAAATATTGCAGTTCCTGTCTCAAAAATTGACTTTACTGTAGGATCATAAAATTTGTAACCCTTGATCGCTCAGAGTGCCCAATAAAGTAGCTGCTAACTGTTTTGGAGTCCAGTTTCTTTTCATGTGGCTTATAAGGTCTTGTCTCAGCTGGACATCCCCAAATGTAAACGTGTTTTAAACTAGACTTCCTGTCTGTCTAAAGCTCATAAGGTATTTTATCAGCTACTTTAGTTGGTACCCTGTTAAGGATATAAGCTGCAGTTTTTAATGCTTATCCCCAAAGTGATTGTGGTAAGGTAGAATGACTAATCATACTCCTTACCATATCCTTAAGAGTCTTGTTTCGTCTAACAGCAACACCATTCATGCTAGGTGATCATGGTATGGTGTTGAAGGAAAAAACACGCGGCAAAAAAGCAAAAATATGGTTTTGTACATTTTAAATTTTTTTCGTAAAAGAGCGGATCTTAACCCTTAGTTAATTAAATATACATTAAAATGTGCCATACCTTTTGTGAAACGTGAAATTTGATGTTGCGTCGAGATTAATCCGCAAGATCTTCCAATCCTTCACGAATATGGATCACAAATCCGCAAGATCTCCCTTTTTTTTGAATTGCGTACCTAAGGATGAGAAACAAAAAAAAAACTTTTCCTTTTTTTTCATTAGTCACTCAAAACCCTGCTGAGAAAACTTAAAACACTTTGAACTCAATTGTTCTTTCTCTTTTTCTCTCGGGCGACACTTTTCCTTAAAGTAGGGGATGGTTTTTCTTGGCTTATGAAAAGCTCACAAAACTTATGGATTCAAGCATCTTTGGTCGAACTCCCCTAGCCCTCTATTTATGGTGGCCGAATTCTCCCTAGTGTGGAAGGATATGTGTTTCACCATAAAACCTATCAAGCTAGAGTTCAACTCAATCTAAACTCTAAAAAGTATTATCCAATTATAATTGAAGGATAATTATAATTGAGTGACTTATCAAAACCTTCCTAAAAGTAACTTAAAAGTCAACTATTTTGATCAATATCAAAAATCTTTCCTAATTTGATTTGATAAATAATTCCAATTATCTATCACTTATCAAATAAGGTCTTTGATTCTTATTATACTGTCACCAATAGTATGAAACTAAGAATCCAATTCTTAGTAGAAAAGTATTTTTTATTTTTAATTAAACAATTAATTAAATAATTAATTAATTTTTATTTAATTAAATAATAAAATAAAACAAAGTAATTAGTTAAATATTTTAGCTAATGCCGCCCAACCCTAAATGCATGGGCCAAACTTTGTTTTTCCATTTTATTAATCCAATTGGACTTCCACAAAAAGTCCACATGTGAACTAAACTCATTCTTACAAAAAGAAACAAGTCTACATGCCTTAAATAAATACATTAATATAATTTCAACAGCTCATTTATATTAAATGTGCTAATTATATTTTTAATATGTTTACGGAATGTTAAAAATATCCCATAGGGCCGCCCAAGGAATCACACACCCTTGGCCGCCCATTCTAGGTACTTTGACGAGTTATCGCGTGTCTTGATCGAACACAAGAACGCACCTCTCAAACCTTTTGGAAAAAATTCCAAAATCAATTATTAAGATTGATCAAATAAATGATCCGGTAGAATATAACTAGTTATTCATTCAAATTCGTGTGAATTGGAGATCTTGGCGGGCTATCTAAATTTAAGCTCCAATAGACACAACCTAATCACAATCAACAAATGATTCACTTAGGTCTGATCCATTAATTTTAGTTCATTCCACTATAAAATTAAAATTGAACTCTTAAATAAAGATAGAATAAATGAGCGTACTAATTCGTACCCTAGACAACCTAAATGAAGAAAATGTATCATCGTGAAAAATACCAGTAATCGCCAAAAGCTCATAGACCGTTTATAGTTCTCCAAGTTACCATATTTACTCATATGACCATGTTTTCGAACTTGGATATTTTCACTTGTCCAGAAGCTATGTTTCAACAGTTACTATTGAAAACTCAACGTTATGATTTAATATCCAATACTTCAAAACATCCATATGATGGTATTCTACTAACATTTGTTAGATGCAGTCACGATGTCCATTTCTATAAATGATGTCCTCTATCGATATACACGTGAATACCACCAAACCATCGAGGATAGAGTATGCGATATAATCGTACTCATTGACAGCTCAAATGATAACGCATGCAACCATAAGTCCATCATTTATCTCAGGATTGAGATAGACTCTGATTGTCTCAGTTGAATACTTTTATCCACTGACGGTTACGGATAAAGTTTTCTACAGTGATCCTATTCAATGCACCCAGTGCACTAGATTCTTTTGTCCAAAGACACTTCGATGATTTTAGACTTATCTTATCACATTTGATCCCGCTCAAATGCTAACAAAAGAATCTACAACTTTAACAAGATAAAGGCGCCCAACCTTGTATCTTAAGTTGTGAATGTTTGTTCGAGACTAACTAAAGAATTGTGTCTACCTCATACATATCTAGATGTACGAACAATTCTTTTGTTTCCCATAGTCTCTTAACCTTATGATTATTTACTTTTGACAATTGACATAATTACTATAAGATTTGTTAAATCTGAAATCACTTTATTCATTTGAGAAAGATTGTCAAATATATTATTACACTCTTGCTATCGAGCATAATCCTAACAGGTGTACTATGGGACGATTCCACATTCTTTTAGGAATTTAGCAAAAGGTCATAGACGTTGTTCACTTGAACTGTCGTATCTATCGTAGTACTCACTACCACAGTTAGATCTAACGCTTTTAATCCTTTTGTTGAGTTGGTTCTCAACCTTAGCTTTGAAAGCTTTGAACACGTCCAATGACTGAGATTTCTCATGAATGAGATATAAATACCTATAACGTGAGTAATCGTCTATAAATTATATGAAATATCATTGACTATTCTAAGAAGCTGTAGGGAACAGTCCACAAATATTTGTGTGGATCAATTCTAAGACGTCTGAAGTTCTGTTCGCACCTAAATTCTTAGTTTTGGTCTGTTTTCCCTTGATGCAATCAATACAGACTTCAAAATTTGTAAAGTCAAAGGAATCCAAAATGTCATCAGACACAAGTCTCTCAACTCTAGCTTTTGAGCTATGACCTAAGCGCTTGTATCATAATGTCCTTGAATTTTTATTATTTAATTTGTGTTTAGTACCAGGTGAATCCACACGTAAGGTTTCATTATATGATGCAATAGTATCAAGCAAATAAAAGTTATCATAAAAACACAATGAACCAATACCAACAACACTCGAATTTAATGAAAGACTAAACTGATTATTTCCAAAAGAACAATAATAACCAAATTTGTCCAATAAGAAAATAGAAACCAAATTTCATCTAAATGACGGTACAACAAAAGTGTCTTTCAAATCCAAATAGTGACCAGTTTCTAATAATAACCTAAATGTGCCTATTGCTTCAACTTCCACCGATTTTTCGTCGCCTACAAAGATGAATCTTTCAGCATCATTTAGCTTTCGGCAGCTCAGACAACCCTGCATAGAAACACTTACGTGAGTAGTAACGCTATAATCTAACCACCAAGTGTTTCTAGGTACTCACGGAAGCTAAATTAACCTCAAAACAGACCAAAGTAAGATTTGTACCTTTTTTTGCACACCAAGTGTGATATTTGGTACCCTCCTTCCTTATGTGTCCAGGTTTGTTGCAAAAAAAACAACTTTGTTTTTCTTTGTTCCTATGCTGCTTCTTTTGTGCTGGACCCTTAGTAGTTTCATTATCATTCTTTCTTTTCTTGCCCTTATCCTTAGATGTGTTTGTCAAGTGAGCACTTTCAATCTTTTCTTGCTTTAACCTTTCTTCCTCTTGCACACGATATGAAATGAGCTCATTTAGAGTCCATTTCTTCTTCCGACAATTGTAACTGACTTTAAATTGACTGAATTGTGCATGAAGCGATATTAATACCAAATGCACGAGCAAATCATCCTATAGCTCGAGCTTTAGTATCTTTAGTTTTGAAGCAATGTGAGACATCTCCATGATGTACTCCCTTATGTTCCTTTTACCTTTGTACTTCATTGAAATCAAGCTCGCTAGAAGCGTACTTGTTTCAACCTTATCGTTTTTTGCAAAATATTTCTCACTTTTGGCAAGGAACTCATTGGCAGTAGTGATCCCTTCGGAATCAGCGCCCCTAAAGGCTTCTAAAATACCGCACTTAACGATCATATGACTCATACGATTTGAACGTTCCCACTTTTCAAAGTTCCTTTTATCCTTAGTGGAACTTTCATCCGTATATATCCATGCAGCCAAGAACTATTAATACGTTCTCTTTCCATTTCTTGAAGTTTATCCCATTAAGCATGTGAATAGAACTTAAGTTTGCAGATATGGTAGCAGCAAATACATTAGCTTAACAGAGAACTAAACAAACAAACAAATATGTTTACATCTATTCCATATACAATAATCAATAAATTCAAAAAATGGTAGGTCTCTTCTCAAGATATCTAGTACAACATTAATATTAAGTCTTTGAACAGTAATATTAACTTGTAAGTGGTACTCTTCGTGTAGTGATCAAATATTGACAATAATTCATGTCAAATAATAAATCTATCTTTGGATCAGTTTATTATTCACATGAAAACCTTACAATTGTCACATGTTTATCACCACAGGTGTGTATGCAATTCAGCCAAATATTAACCTTTCTTTGGGCCGATTAACATCCGCATGAATAAACATACACACAACCATCTAAACATTTCCAATAAACTAATTGTTGACGCGCGCAAATCTTGTCAACTGAATTAATGGTGAATAACAGTAATTTGAAGGGTGAAAAATGAATGAAGTAGGTTGAGACAGTGATTTTTAAAGTGGTTCGGCTTATAGGAATGCTTGCATCCACTGTTCTTAGCATTCAAGTCGAGCTCGCTTATGTATATTTTTTCTGGAGAAATTTGTAAACCCTGTAATAGTGATAATTTGTCTCTTTTATAGTATGAAAGGATCGGAGTCACCCTATTTTACATGGAATCTAATTACAGAAATTAGGGACTAAATTATATCTCCTAAGAGTCGTGATTTATCTTGAATATGATTGCTGGAATCGGGAAGTTTGAGATTGATTGAAAGTCTACTAGTTGACCGAATATAATCCCTTTATTCTTGGGATTCTTCCCTTGATTAAGGCTTCGAGTTGGATGGCCTGCAGGCTGAATGTTGTTTGATCTGCGACCAGGCCGTTTGTGAGAGGTGGTACTTGATCCGTTTGAGAGTCCCCACGCTGGTCGCTGATATAGGGTTTCCTCCTTCGGGTTCATTGGTTCGAGGCCCATTCATTATGCAGCGATCCATTGGCCTTCTTCATCTGTTGAGCCGTTTGGATATTTCAGTATCTTTGGGCATGTTTGGGCTTAGTGTAATTTGACACGTAACATTATCCCCCCCCCCCCAGCTTCTAGCTCGATGGTTTCGTGGTAAAAGCTAATATGTTTTCTTTATGAGGGCTGTGTCTCCAGGGGGTTATCGCTAGTTTATGAGGAAGTTCATAAGTCACTTCTTTAAGGTCGGCTCCGAGTTACAAAGGCGGTTACTCTTCTGGTTAGTGGAAAATGTCATATCAACCGCCACATTGTACATCGTATTAAATGTATGTGTTAAATTAGTGACTCTTCGAGTATCCCCCTATATCCTCAAGTTAAATATCAGCCGTAAATCTTTATCCCAGTTATTATTGCTTTGATCTGATGGTCCGGGTTAAATACGGGGCATTCTTCATTTTTTCTTCATTTTTCGCAAACTCTCTTAAAATTCTTTCTTCTTCTCTTCGCGAATAATCTTCAAAAGAAAAAGGGTGCGCTTCAGCTTCTGTTGGTTCCAGTCGTCGGGAATATCTTGAGGCTTGCGTCTGTCTGTGTCAGAGGAGGTCCTCCATTTGTTTTTGCTTGTTGCGCTTGCTGTTCTTCGTTTTCTCTGTGCTGAGTCTTCTGATCTTTTTCTCCGTTTTTTGCCATAGTCTCTGTTGCCTCTGTTTTTCTTGTCTTTTAAGTCTTTCACTTGAGCTTTTGTACACCTGGGTTTTCTTTGAATGGGTCATGAAACAGCCCCCCGTTTTTTTTTTTTTTTTTTAGTTGCTTTGGGTAATTGCGATCCTCTGGTGCCTCTGGCTCGAGCTCTTAGGTTGCGGTAGATGCTTTAGGCTACGTTCTCGTTTTCTAACCTTAGGTTTTCCCTTTATTGTAGATGTCTGGTTCGAACAGTCAGAGGCTCCGTAAGAATAGAGGGGCGAAGGCTTCTGTCTCTGGTTGCCAAGGGAAAATTTTCTTTAGGAAGGTGTCCTGAGGACTATTGCGGTAGCCCAGGTTATCGTCGACCAGCAGGAGGACGTAGAGATAGTGGCTAATCTACCCCGGGCAGCTTATTGGGGTACACGCCGGAGAAAAAAGGCTTTTGCGTCGGCCCCGTCCAAGATTTATCATGAGGATTTAAGACTCATAGCGGAGTCCTTTCAGTTTCCCAGTGGTCACAAAATGCTGGTGCCTGCTGTGACTGATAGGGCTGCCTATCCTCCTCCTGGCTAAATTGTCATCAGCCGGCACCACCTGATCGTGGGGCTGAGGTTCCCTATCCCAGGGTTCCTTATAAACATGTTTAATCTCCTGAAGCTCGCCCCTATGCAGCTTACTCCCAGCTCTTATGGTCAGCTTCTTACTTTCTACCTCTCTTTTAGAAAGCACAGGATTCCTCCTCTTAGTGACAACGTCATCAAACACTGTTTTGTCCTGAAGCAGTGTCCTTTGGGAAGGGGATCACCTGAGGATGCCCTCCACGACGGGATGCACTATCTGAGTGCACGGGCTTGCGAATATAGGGACATGCTGCAAGGGGACCCCAGCTTGAATGCTGAAAATTATAAATCGTCCTATTTTTTTGTTAAAGCTCCTGAGATCGAGCTCTTAAAAAAATAAGAGCTTTATGATGATGCCCAGTGAGTTTGCTCTATTGATGAACGATGAATCTTACTATTTTTTTGCTAATATCATATGTCTACCTTTTTTCTTGTTTGAAGGGGATACGGGCTCGAATCCTGACCTTTTCGAGGAGGAGAGAGAGAGATACTTGATCAAGGCTTTGATCCCGGACAACCCAAGGGAGCTCACTGAGTATAGGCGGGTCACTAACGACAAGCTCTTGATGAGTTTCAATCTAGCTCCCGATCGCGAGGAGGTGCGGCGGCGCTGCAAGGTGCTAGGTTCCCGAGAGGCAGCTGCATCGTATACCCCGAGCATGGGAGTTGCTCTTACTGAGCAAGTTCAGGGGATGTTTCTCACTCATTCTCGTTGCCAACCACAGACGGACAACGAGCAGAAACAACAACAACAGCGCCTGCAGCAGGATTAGATGGGGAGGCTGAACACATTGGAGCTCTCCTCTTTTTACTCCCCCTAAAAAGGACAAGTTGGAGGGGCCTAACCGAAACGATCAGCTTTTGCTTCCACAAGGGTCTACTCCAAGCCTTACACCCTCTTCTCCTACAAATGCTATAGGTGCTCGTAGAAAGGGTAAAGGAGTCGACTGCGATACCTCTACAGAACAGCATAGTCTATAGGGGGGCCTAATCACTCTACTGTGGTGGGCCAAGCTGTTCTCCCATCCTCGAGTCGAGGTCTTGGTACAGTTGCAAGGAAATACCTTAGGCGGGCTCCGGTGCTTTACGAGGAGTTCCTTATCGAGGGCTTGAGCCAACATATTGAGGAAGATAATGGCTCAGACCTCCGACATACATTGGTTCGTTACGCTCTCATGGTAAGATAAAAATCTCTCCCTTTTTTTTTTTTTTTTTATTGGCTTGTTCGCCTTTTTCCTTTCTTCTTCTAAACCTTCTGTCTGGCATACAAAGATATACTCGAGTCTGAGGAGAACGACGCGAAAAGAAGAGCACTATGTGATGAGCTTATAAAGGCGAAATGGAGCTCGCTGTTGGAGTAGGTCGTGAGAAGCAGTTGGCGGCAGATCTTAAGGAATCTCAGGTTCGCAAGAAGACCCTGAAAATGGAGCTGAAAGAATAGGCTGCTAGGTTAAACGAAAAGCAGGCCGATATTGAACGTGCTCGCGAGGGCTCTTAGAGAAGTCAAAAGAAGACTTGGCCAAGAACAATGAGGAGCTCGCCCAGAGAGAGAAGGATTGGAAGGAGGAGAAGGTGGCCTTAATTGATGAAGCCCAGCGTAATCTTCTCTATAGCATCTGGTTCCATCATTCGCGCTTGCCTTTAGATTTCTTTAGTCCATCTATTAGGGAATTGATTGGGAGCTTTGAAGAGCTGCGCGCTGCTGGTGCTATCGAGGTACCTGAGGGAGGTCATGGTGCGCAGGATGAAAGTGATGGTCAAGATTAAGTGGGGATCTCCCATTTTCTTCAACAAGGCCTTCACATATTGCGACCTCCCCACCTTCTTCAACAT
This sequence comes from Xanthoceras sorbifolium, assembly GCA_003430845.1. Lineage (NCBI taxonomy): Eukaryota > Viridiplantae > Streptophyta > Magnoliopsida > Sapindales > Sapindaceae > Xanthoceras > Xanthoceras sorbifolium. Next base: position 35,250,099 of record CM010608.1, read on the forward strand.
GATTGCCATATGTCGCGACCTTTGTTCCTTCTTTAACATGATTGCCATGTGTCACGACCTCTGTTCCTTCTTCAACATGATTGCTATATGCTGGGACCTTTGTTCCTTCTTCAACATGATTGTCATATGCCGCAACCTCTGTTCCTTCTTCAACTTGATTGCCATATGTCACGACCTCTTGATATTGTTTTGTAGGATACCGTAGAGAATCTAGATCTTTGTAAATTTCTAATTTTGATGATCCCTTGTATTTGACCTCATTGTACTCTCAGCCCGTTTTTCAGCTTGAATAAAAATTTTCTTTATTCTGACTAAGTATTGTATCGTATCTATATGCATGTACGTTTGTTTTACCTTTACTAGCTCTAAGTAAACAATTATTCAATGCCTTAGTAAAGTAAGAACTTAAGTACACATACATAAGAGGGTAGAACCTGGTGAATGACCTTAGTTGGGGAGTCGAAGTGGGTTGTTGCTCGGCGAAGTCCTCCTGCCGGGCATGTTTTAGCAGTCTTAGCTACTTTCTACTTTATGAGCTTACCACTTCGTTGGAATCCTCTGAGTCTCGCCGGGCTCCTTGTAGGGTTGATTTCACGTTTGGGAGCTGGTAAGCTTCTCATGTTGGCAAGTCTTGTCAACCTTTAGTGCAGCTCCGAGGGGAGGTCTGCTATCACAGGTGCTAGCTTTGCTAGTTTGGGAGCCTGTGGCTCTTTGATTGGCAAGATTTCGCTGATTTTATACAGCTCCTCGGGGAGGCTATTTACCGTAAGTATTGACTTCACTACTTCTGGAGCTCGTGGGCTTCTCAAATCGGCGAGTCTCTGTCAATACTTAGGTAGGCTATGAGGGATTCCACCTTGAGTATTTGTATTGACCCTGCTAGTTAATTGAGCTCATCTTCCCATAGGTTGGCAGGTTTTTTGTCAATCCTACAACTCTAGGTCTATTTCCTCGAGTATATCTATTGACCCTGCTTGTTAGATAGCCCATAAGACGTCAGGTTGGCGAGTTTTGCCAATTTTTATACTTAGTTTTTTCGGCGAGCTAGTAGGTTTAAAAGTAGGGGACTTTCTCGTTAACGAGCCCGTGAGGATTCGTTGTCGCTAGGGTGCGCGATCTTTTTGTTTGTGGCGTTGTCCTCATTGGGGAGTTTGTTCTGACTACCGCACTTCATCGTGCGCCTTGTAAGGTGCGGCCGATCTAAAGTCACTTGTATCTATCTACTAATCACCCTAGTCACACACACCCCCCCTCCCAGTCGAAGGGGCAATTTTGTCACGAGAACTTGTGAAAATTGAAATTCCTAACTTTATTGTTCGAGATAAACATTATAGGGGAATTCTTAACTATCTTGTTTTGCCATCTCGTGATATCCGGGCTTTTCTAGCGCTTTATGAAGCGATAAGCTTTGTTAATCTTTGCGGCTTTCATCACTGGGCGTAGCCGGTAGGTGCATTACTAGCATTGGGAAAGGCTGCTGTTAAAGCTTTGGCCTTTGTCGCCTTTTTCCGCGTGCCGAACCTAATCATCTTCTCATAGCACGACCTGGCTATATTTTGTTCCCCGTATACATGTCCCACACCCGTCAGGGTTGGAAATTTCAAGGTCAGGTGTTTAGTATAGGTGATTACCTCTAAGTCGTTGAAAGCGGGTCTTCTCAGGACGGTGTTGTAAGCCGTTGAGTAGTCTATGATGAGGAAATCAGTCATTGTAGTCGCTTTGTGACCTTGTTCCCCCAGCATGAGAGGTAGAATGATCAGTCCTAGGGGGATGATCGAATCACCGGTAAAGCCATATAGTGGTTCATTCGAGGGGCGCAGATGGCTCCGCTTCAATCCCATCACCTCCAAGGCTGCCTTGTACAGGACGTTTACCTAGCTTCCGTTGTCGATCGTTGTAAGGCTAGTGTATACCTCGCATGTCTGCGTTCGTGAAGGTTACTCCTTCAGCCATAGTTCTACACTGCTTTGTGGGTCGTTCGTCCACGCTTATCATTCTCAGGGTGGAACGATTAGCCTCTTTTACGTGTTGTGTCAGCGACCTATTCGACGTTCCCGCGAGGTAGGGTCCTCCATGGACGGTGTGAATAATTCTCACCGCAGACTCGTTTGGGATTGGCTCAAGGTGAACATGCTCGATCATTTGTTGTTACTGCTGTTGTTGTAGTGGCTGCAGTTATTGTGGTTATGGCTGGTTTCTTGGGCGTACTACGTAATCCCCTAAGCGGTCTCGCCTGATCAAGCTCTCTATTGCGTCCTTGAGCTCGTAGCACTCGGATGTGTTATGGCCTGCCTCATTGTGGTAGGTGCATAATTTGTTGAGGTTGCGAGTCCTAGTAGGCGTTCTCATGGGAGGCAGTCTTCCGAACTTTTCCCTGCTCCTTTTCCGTGCTGAAAATTTTATCCCGAGAGTCGGACAACTGTGCATAGGTCTGGTAGCGGCCCCCATTTCTTCGCATATCCTCATTATTCCTGGCCTTCTTAGCCACCTGGTTTGTCAGGTTGTCATCTCTATGCGAACCCCTATTCCAGTTACGGCCATTATTGTCGTCACCTCTTCCATTTTCCTTCTGCTTGCTCCTATCTCGCGGACTCCTGCTCCGGTCTTTCTTAGAGTGTTTCTTGGGTCCGAATGCCTTATTTATGTGGATGTGGGTGTTGGACCATTTGTAAAAATCCCTGAGCGTTTTTACCGGTTTACTGTATATGCTCCATTAAAGGTCGTCGTCCTTCCGCAGACCGACAGTTATCACAGTAAACACGCTTTCGTCAGTGGGACTCTTTATGCAGCTAACTTCTCTCTGGAAGCGTGCTATGTAGTCCTTCAGCGGCTCGTTTGCCTTTTGAAAGATTATTTTCAAGTGGCAGGAAGGAACACACTGCTTCTTCAGCACCTGGTATTGGTTCAGAAAAAGTTCCTGGCATTGGCTCCAGCTGATTATACTGCCTGTAAGGAGCCCCTTCAGCCATTTTCTCTGAATTTCTCCTAAGGTAGCCGGGAAGCACTGGCACATGACCTTACTGTTGGTCGTGAGAAGGCTCATTTGGACGTTGTAGGCGTCCAAGTGATCAAAGGGGTCACTGGACGCCTAGTAAATAAGGACGATGGGCATCTTGAAGCGTTATGGCAGCGGCTCGTTGTCAATCTCCCAGCTGAACGGGTTTCGTTCTATGTACCTGTCGGTTGGCTCTTCCCCTCCTCGTTGTTGTTCCAACAGGTCCAGCCGTCGCAGCAAAATATGGTATCCGAAGGCTGGAGGGGTCGTCATTAATGCACTGAAGGTGGCGCTGTCTTCCCTGTGGGGTCGATTCTGTTGATTAGGCAACCTTCATACTCCCCCATTTGGCGACCTTCTTCCATTGAGCTGCGATTTAGTGATCCGTCCTCGGGGGGTCCCAGCAGCCGGTACCGCACAGCGGGCGTTCCCATTATTGCTCTTGTTAGGTCATTGGCCTTGTGCTATCGGGTATTGCCTGGGTTGTTGAGATATACTGTGCGCAGGGGTACCTCGCCAGTCCCTATTAAGTTCTACATACCTTTCTCCGCTAGTATTTACATGGATTACGGGGCTGGTGCGAGGATGTCTCTCTCGTTACTCGTCACGTCTTGCGCTAGCTCGTCTGGCTGCGTTGGCTAAGTGAAAAGATATTCCACCCCGCTGGACGTCATTTTGCGGGGGATTCTGCCAGTTGGTATGATAGATGTGATGGTTTGTGTCGTCCCCGCCAATACGCGACAGTGAAGTACTCTTCACGATCTGCTCGCGGAGAGAGTGGTTCTGTAACAAAAGATAGTAGTCGCGAGACATCTCTACCATCATTCTCTCCAGTTCGGCCTACCTCTCCATCCATTTGCTAAGGTCTGAGGGACCAGACGAGCCAGCCTGATCGTGGCTTCAAGGCTCCACCTGAGGGTAGAATTGATTTACCGGCAGATTTGTGATGGGCGGGTGAACCACTGGTGCAATAAGTGTTGCATTTGACGTAACAGGCACACCTAACGCCATTGGTGCGTTTGGTACAATCGGTGGGGCTAGAGGTTGATGAGAAGCCTCCGAAGGTCCTCCAACTGGGGGCACATCTCTACTTCGTACGGTTCTGAAGCGGGTTCCTATGCCTCTCGCCATTGATTTGGAAAGTCTTTCCTGAAATAATAAAAATTTCAAAGCTAAGAGTGTTGTTTCTTATCGGAAACGGATGTTTGAATTCTCAAACAGGAGCCCTCCTCTTAGTGCCAAAATGTTAACGTGAGAATCTTGTCAACTGAATTAATGGTGAATAACAGTAATTTGAAGGGTGGAAAATGAATAAAGTAGGTTGACATAGTAATTTTTAAAGTGGTTCGGTTTATAGGAATGCCTACATCCATTGTTCTTAGTATTCAAGTCAAACTCACTGAGAGTATATGCGGAACTCGCTTATGTGTATTTTTTCTAGAGAAATTTGTAACCCCCGTAACAATGATGATCCGTCCCTTTTATAGTGTGAAGGGATCGGAGCCACCCTATTTTACATGAAATCTAATTACAAAAATTAGGGAATAAATTATATCTCCTAAGATTCGTGATTTATCTTGAATACGATTGCTGGAATCTGAGAGTTTGAGATTGATTGGAAGTCTACTAGTTGACTGAATGCAATCCATTTATTCTCGGGATTCTTCCCTTGATTAGGGCTTCGAGCTGGATGGCCTATGGGCTGAATGTTGTTTGATCTGCGACCAGGCCGTTTGTAAGAGGTGGTAATTGATCCTTTTGAGAGTTCCCATACTAGTCGCTGATATAGGGTTTCCTCCTTCAGGTTCGTTGGCTCGGGGCCCATTCGTTATGCAGCGATCCATTGGCCTTCTTCATTTGTTGGGCTTTTTAGATATTTCAGTATTTTTGGGCCTGTTTGGGCCTAATGTAATTTGACACATAATACTAATCTATACAAGAGATGTCACTTTAGTAACATTGTTTTAATTAATCTATTTACAATGTTAAATAAACATATTAAATTATCATAAAATCAAATTATTTAAATTTAAATATTCTTAATTTAATTTTTTTTTTTTTAATATGTATATAACCTATCCAAAACTTTAATAGTATTCTCATTAATCTTTGGTGCATTATCATTAATTTTCTGGCACATATTCGATCAAGTCAATAAACAAAATATATGCATCTAGATAATATTATAATGCCTATATTTTATGGATGCCGAAAAACTTTAACGCATAAACTTCAAAGCATAATATAATGCCTATATTTTATTGTTATCAGTATATGGTGCTGCAGTGCTTGGTCCAATATTATTTTTTTTTTATTTTTCATTGGGCAGCAAGCATTGTTGCTGCGTCGCCCAAGTGTTGCTGCACCGCTTGTGCAGCAACGTGGGTGCTGCGGCGCGAATCGTTGCTACACCACTTGGTGTCCCAGCGCAAAGAAACCAGGTCGCAGCACAGTGCCGCATTGCCCAAAAATATATATATATAAAAGAATTTTAAGAGAAGATTCAAAAACTCACAATTTTAAAATTGTAAAACCTAATTTTACATTTTAATAACTCAGTGATTCAAATATGAAGTGTTTCTGATACCACTTATAGGATTTGAACTAACGTAATGCTAAAATGCTTTAATCAAACAATTAGGCCGAAATCATCATCAAGAACCCTAAATTTAGACCTAAACATATGTCTACCAAATTAATCAAACCCTAATATATTGCTAAAATTTCATGTGAAATCAAAGAGGAAAAAAATAGATGCGGAAGCATACCTTAATCCATGATGAAATTATTGTGACAGGTTATGATCTTCCAAATCAATATGAATTTCCCCTATTAATGTTTGTATTCTCACTGTTGATGGGTAAACAGAAAAAGGAGAAATTGAATATATAAATTGGGGAGCTTGACCCCTTATTTGTAATTAGTTAATAAAAACATATATATTGATATTTCTATTTTGGTCCCTTATCAAACTAAAAATATCACTTCGGTTTCTACGCATTGAATCCATGAAATTTTAATACCTATTGCCCAATTCTTTAAACCTTATACCGATTACTTTAAATGGACTATACTTTAAGATAGCATCACATATTTTAATACATATATTTATGCCCACATATTGGATTTTCCAACAACATATACATATATGTATATACATACATACATACATATATATATACATATATACATATACATATATATACACACATATACACATTAATTTAACGAGACATATTTGGTTATAGCTTGTGACACGATAAATTTAACGGGTGATCCGTTAATTTAATTGGTCATGTTTGGGTATAGCTTGTGACATGACAAGTTTAATATGTCGTGTTTGAATTTATACAAATACGGCAAGATAACCTTGAATTGCCACTTGTAACAAATTTCGACTATCCAATATCATGCTATTCATACGAATAACCAATTAGATTTAATTTAATTTCATATGATATGATACAAGTAGTTGGCGGGAGCGTGTAGGACTATAGAACTCAAATTTCTATCAAAAGAAAGGATGGGGAGATGTCCTCATTCCAAGAATCTGCTTTGCAGCACCCAGATCTTTCATTGCGAACTGCTTTGACAATTCCCGCTTCAAATTTATAATCTCTTGCATATCCGAACCTGCAACGAGTATATCATCAACGTACAACAATAGAATAATAAAGCTGTTGTCGAACTTTTTGATGTAGCAACAATGATCTGCTTGGCATCTTGTGAAACCGTTACTGCTTATAAAACTATCAAACTTCTTGTACCACTGCCTAGGAGCTTGTTTTAAGCCATACAAGCTCTTCTCTAACCTGCATACTAGGTTTTCCTTGCCTGCTTCTATGAAACCTTCTGGTTCCTCATATAGATTTCCTCCTCCAAGTCACCATGAAGGAAAGCTATTTTTACATCTGATTGCTCAAGATGTAAATTTTCTGCCGCTACAATTTTCAACACCAGTCTGATTGTAGTCAGCTTCACGACTGGAGAGAAAATTTCACTATAGTCAATACCTTCTTTTTGCTGAAAACCTTTGACAACCAATCTAGCTTTGTAGCGCTTGTTTCCATTGTGTTCTTCTTTGATCCTGAAGACCCATTTGTTATGAAGAGCTTTCTTGGCTAGTGGTAATTCAGCTAATTCTCATGTCTGATTTGACATAAGCGAGTCCATCTCGTCTTTCATGGTAGACTCTCACTTGATTGAATCCTCCACTTGCATTGATTCATCATAACACTCTGGTTCACCACTATCAGTTAGTGACAAGTAGTGCAAAGAAGGCGAATAGCGCTGGATTGGCTTAGGAATTCTGGAGGAGCGTCTCAATTCTGGTGTGCCTGGTTCTTCTTGAACTGATTCAAGACTAATCTGAACATCATTTCTAGAAATCTCCTCAAACTCAGCATATTCTTTTGTTTCAACTTCGGTTGTGGGGCTACTTGATTCTGCAATTGATCTATCTTTGTACATTAAATTTTCATTGAATATGACATCTCTGCTTCTGATGATCTTCCGATTTTCATAATCCTAAAAGCGGTAACCAAACTCATCACCACCATAGCCAACAAACACACATTTATTAGACTCGGCATCAAATTTACTTCCTTCGGCAGAATCTATATGTACGTAAGATATACAACCAAACACTCTTAAATGCGAAAGGGTTACCTCTTTTCCACTCCAAACTTCCTCTGGTATTCCACCATCCAAGGGAACTAAAGGCCCACGATTGATCAGATAGGCTGCAGTATTCACTTCACTGTTCACCGTGGGACCCACCATTCGACGCCCATAATTCGGTGCACAATCAAACCATGTGAGGCCTACCAGTCGGTGCACTATTCACCACTGATACTATTCATATGGGGCCCACCAGTCGGATACTATGCAACACTATAGCACCGTACTATTCCTATTGGGTCAGCTCAATACTATGTTTAAACGCAAACCATTCGGACCACTACCCACCTTTATCTTGAGCTTGAAAAAAAAAAATACCTTCACATTTCTAACATACACCAATCAGCATGTGTCATTTTCACTATTTATATATTATAAATTATAATATTTATTTTCACAAGATATTATTATGCTTGTGAATTCGGAATACATAAATATGAAGGACTTTTAACTATAGAGGTAGGCAAGAGCATTGCACAAGAGGCTCGAAAAGTTATTTAATTATGGACATTCATAATTATGAAATATAAATGAACGGTATTTTAGTATTTTAAAGGCATGCTTTGCTATTCTGAAAAAGATAACTAATTATCGTTTATGTATAAACACCTTATACCAATTACACATTGTGTTTTACATAATTTTATCCGATCACAAGCTCGTGAGGATAGACAATAAAAATATGTTAACTGAGTGAAGAAAGCGAAGGTGGAGAAATTTCTAGTATAAATTTATCTCCACCAAATGTACACTAATAAATACTGTCAAAGATGAAAGTGCATTATTCAAGTAACCAGGGGTGATGTCTTATGTAATATCATAGGGATCTTCTTTATTTTATATAAGTTTTATTATGTTAATGTGATGTTATGAGAATATGAAATAATCAACAATCATGGAAATTAGTAGCTATATATATTTTTTTTATACGAATGAGTAAATTTTCGTGCGACTTTAAAATTTCAAAATGATTGAAGGGAAGATATGAAATGACTAATTCAAATTTTCATTTTATTATACAAAATTATTTGATTCTTTCACATATTATAATAAGTTATAAATTCCAATTAATAAAAAATAAATAATATCCTTATAAAATCATTTATTAAAAAAATGAAAAAGTCAAATTAGATATGTATAAGCTATTTTTCAAAAATAGCTACCGAAAACCTATTTTTAAATTTTTTTTTTTTTTTTTTTCAGTTATTGCTACCACTTGGTTTTACTATTTTTATTTTCAAAATACTGTTTTCATCACATGCTACCAGAAACATTTTCATATTTTAATGCACCGTAACTTTCCATGTTTGTCGAAAAACAGATCACACTCACAATCTAACCAAACAATTCTGGCCACACAAAAGTAAAACCCATGTCCAAAGAGAGACCACTTACAAACTCAAAATCCAAGAAAAAAGAGCAAGTTCACTTTTAACATAAATCAATAGCATACGTTATAGCATCTAGAGAGACCCATCTATCATCCTACTCCTAAAAAATTTCTAAAGCATTAGACACACAAGCACCTCTCACTCTGTCATAATAGGCTTGTTCTCACTTGCTTTCGGTCGCTGTTCCTTTGGCTTCTGCTCTTCCATTTTCCTGCAATACCCAACAAAAGTTTAGCTATATGCCCCAAACATTAATAATAATAAAGCAAAACCTACAGGCCCCAACAACAAACATGTTACGGCAAAAACACCCCAACCACGGGAAAAATACCTTTTATATGAATCCATAAATACAATTAACCATCATCCTAGCAAGCAGATAAATTTATCAGTAGGAAAATTTAATACGGCTGAAGCGTGAAAATTTTCCATAAAAGTTTGGTCGTGGAAACGCAAAACTAAGACACAAACATGAAACCATAGCATGTTATGCTACAGGTGGTGCAGCTAAGGACACATGATAACATAATACTGACTAGATTATAAGGTAGATGAAGTCCAATATGGCGTACCAAATAAGTACACCTGCTATTTACAAGATAAAGAGAGATAGAGGGTAGCAAGCGAGAGAAGGAGAAACTGATTGAGATAATAGAAGGGTAGGGGATGACGAAACTCAAAAGAGAAGACATCAACTCAAGCATAGAAGGAGGCAAGGGCATCCAGCTAGAAATTACAAATATAATTACAAACTAAACCAAATATTATACCACCGAACATTGGTAGCTATCAGAACAACACGTTTCAAAACGTTGTCGTCATATCTCTAAATATATTGTTGTGCTAATTCAATTACCGGTCATTTTTCTTATTGTTTATCAATTAACTATCATGTAAAAATTTCTTTGGACAAACTGAACTACACTAGCACTTATGTCCCAGAAATAACTTGATATGATATTCTCGATGAACATTTCTCAATTATTCTAGTGATTCTAACAAAGCAAGCACTCCCAACATGATAATAAAGAACCTTTCTTTCCTACTATAGAGTCTTCTGCTGTGTAGTGATGCTTTTAAACAATAATCTTCCACATCAGTTTGCAGTACGAAGAGTTCAAATAAGAAGAACGAAAAATAATAATAAACTGGAATTTCCATTGGAAAAATGTGTGCGAAAATTTCAATCGCAAAAGGTTATATTGGAAAATCTTATATGCAAGAGTTGAATTTCAACAACCAGAAGGTGGATTAAATACATAATACCTCACTTCAAAATTTAAAAAGAACAAAAATTAATTAGTGTTTTACGTGTTGTAATCATGAACTAAAATCTCTCGATGGAGTCTAAAACAATTTGACTGGAGCCCTTTCTTGTTTTCACATTCTCATAAAATAACACAAAGACATTCAAAAAAAAAAAAAAAAGTGGATTGATTGTAGCTATTTCAAGATTTCAAGCGCACATGAAACACAATCAATCAAGCGCGCATGAACCAAACCGCTCCATATCAAAAGCCCTAACATTCGCGTGAACTTTCAATCACAAACACAACTATTCTAAGAAAAAATCATATGTGCTTTTGGAAGATCGCTATCACCAATAAAACCTATGTGCTTGAACAAAAAAAAAAAGAAACGCACCTCTTATCAGAAGAGCCGCCCTTCTGGCTGAGGAAAGAACGAAAGAGAGGAGAATTGACGTCGTATATCATTGTCGGAGACTTGATTGAAAACCCTAGCTATTTCTCTCAATATCCTTGTCCTCCATTTTATAGTTAGCTAACACAACTGGTTCCAGTTATTGGGCTACCCGCTATGTTTTGCTGGGCCCAATAACATTTCCACGGACCATACAAAAGCAGGTCCAGACATTACACAGCTGAAGTAAAAGGCCATTTCCGTATCGGGTTACCTTCTTTTTATTTTTATTTTTGGGCCCCGGCCTTTTTCCTTATTTCCAACTATTTTACGACATTTTCATTTTTAATTCTGCTCCTCATATTTTTCACGGGTACTAAATAAGTACCTGAGTTTTTTAAACTGATCAAATTAGTTGCGCAGAGTTTGACTTGAACAAAATTTGTAAGAGGTAATTGTACCAATATCCCCGAATTTATATCTAATTATATGCATACACATCTTTTGTTAAAATTAATACAAACATCTTTTATCGTTAGTATTCAACGATTAGAGTATTACGATTAAGAATAAAATAGTCTTTTATATTTTAAATTAATTAAAATAAAATAAATATTAATAGAAAATAAAAATAAATCATCTTCATCCTCATCATCGTCTTCATCTTCATCTTCATCGATCTAAATTCATTAAATTAAAAATAATAAAACTTTATTTTCATCACCTTCCAAATACACAACTGTATCTTTATAACTTAAATCAAATAAAAAAAGTTTTAATCTCATCACCTATCATATTCCCAACATCATCTCCATCACTTAAATAAAAATTAAAAAAAAAAATCTTTATCACCAATCAAATTATCCAACTTCATCTTCATCACTTAAAATAAAATAAAAAATGTATCTCATTATACCCATCAAATATTCAACTTAATTTTCTTACTTAAAACAAACAAAATAATAATAATAAAATCTTCATCACTGATGAAATACTCAACTTCATTTTTCATCACCCATCAATTACTAAACTTCATCATCATCACTTAAATCAAACCAAAAAAGAAAACCCATCAAATACTATCACTTAAAATAAACAAATTTAATTGAAAAAAAATTAATTTTTTACATTAATTTTTTATTAAATAAATAAAATAAGTAAATAATAAATAAAATATATAAGGGGCATTTTGGACCTTTTACATGAAAAAGTGAGTCAACCGTTAATTTTAACTGTTGACTACTAATGGTAGGGGATGTTTATGGTAATTTTGATAAAAGGTTCATATTTGTGCAATTAGACCTAAAACTGATGGTTGTTTGTGCAATTATCCCAATTTGTAATACTACATTAATATTTTAATAAGAAAATAATGATAATATTTTAAAAAAAATACTAAAATTATAGTAACATAAATTTATATTTATAATTAATTAATAAACAATTATAATAAAATAAGATTAAAATTTTATTATTTAAATAATTGAAAACATAAAATAAAAAAGATCAAACCACCTCCAATTATTATTTTTGTTAATAATTATGTAATTGTTTGGTATGGGGTGTAAATAAATTTTTAAATATGGTTAAAAGTATTACATATGGTTAAAAACAAAAAACAATAATTTTTAAATTAATTTGGAATAGAGAAAATCTGTTACAACTTGAAATTATCAATTAGGAAAAGGTTATAAGCAGATGGTTAACCCAGTTTACGGGAACAAAAGAAATTGAATCTATATTAGGATTAGCGTATTACATATCATTGATAATGAGAGGAACTTTTGTTATGATCCATGATGTTATCCACGGCAAAATGAGAAAAAAAAATGGAGCTTATATAAAATCTTACATGAAAAGATCCAAGGTTTGTCGTGATTTACAATGATCAAACACCGCATATACGGTCAGAATATCTATGGTTAGATTCGTACCCCACTGTAAAATGTGGAATAGAAGGTGCACATCATTTAAACTATGAGATAGTATTTTACTCTCATAATTATTGATAATATAAAAAATAAAATTAAATAAAAAATGAGAATATACTTAATTATTTTTAGTAATATCAAATATTACAAGAGTCCGTTTTGAAGAGTTTCTCCGTGTAGAGTTTTTAGAAGTAGATCTTTTAACAGCAATTATCAATTTGGTGCCTAACTTTTGGGGAATTATCAATTTTTTAAAACAGTTTTGTTTATTGATATCCTTGAGCCCTTAGATTTCGTAAATGTATCAATTTGTTCCCTATGACCAATTTTTTAACAGTCCAACTAATTGAAAATATTAAAAAGACAGTTTTACCCTTAACTTTATTTAAATGAGTTAAAATTATAATTTTATCCTCAAATTTTTAAAAATATTATACTAATTAGAAGAGTAATATGGTCATTTTATATTAATTTCTTAAAAATAAAAATTTAAAATTTTTTTAAAAAAAACTAAATGGATCTCCCATTTTATAAATATAATTTAAATTTTTTTTAAAATATAATTTTAAAAAAAATTTAATGAAACATTATGAAAAAAAATTTATAATCCTTCTAATTATTAATAATATTTTTAAAAATTCGAGGATAAAATTGTAATTTTAACTCATGTAAATAGAGTCAAGGTTAAAACCCTTTTTTTTTATATATATATTTTCAATTAGTTTGACTGTTAAAAAATTGGTCAAATTGATACATTTATGAAAACATAAGACCCAAGGGTACCAATAAACGAAACTGCTTTAAAAAATTAATGATTTTCCAAAAGTTATGCACTAAATTGATACTTGCCTATATTTTAAAGGTAGAGCTTTTATAAGTAGAGTTTTTAAGGAAAAGTTATTAGCCATTTGATTATCAATTAAAAAAGTTTTTTTAAGCTGTAGATTGTTTGATTATATTAATTTTAAAAACTATTTTAAATGATAGAATTACTAAAAAGGACTTATAAAAGAATTTGAAATATAACAAAAAAAAATATGAGAAAATATTTTTCCTTATAATTAAAAAAACAATAGTAAAATATTATAAAAGAGTATGGAAATACAATTTTCTAAACAATAATTAAAATAACAATGACAAATTATCCCAATAACATAAAAATTAAAATAAATAACCTAAACTAATTATTCTCGATATATGATAAGAATTTCTATTTGATTGCGTTCATCATCCAAAAGAATTGAAGTTTTATTTAATCATGATATCTTATATATCAGGGTTATATAAGATATTTTAATATTTTTTTCAAAAATTCAAAAAATTCTACTTAAAAAAACTTAAAATTTAAACTTCTAAACGTAAAACAGTTTATTTAATTATAAATTTTTTTTTACTGGGATGGCAATTAAATGATATAAAAAAAATTAAAAAGAATTTTTAAAATTAAATAAGTTTTTTTTGTCAATAAATAACTCTTCTAAACGTAGACATAGGGCTTGTTTGGTTAAATTTATAAAAGCAGCTTTTGGACTTTTTAGACCCAAAAGTTATTTTTGGGCTCATTTAGATATTTCCGCAGAAGGGCTTTTAAACTTTAAAAGTTTTTACAATTAAAGCTAAAATATATAGTTTTTACAAGAAAAATTTTTAAGAAATTAAAAGTACAAAGTAAAAACCCTGTCAAACAGGTTCATATTCTCTTTTATCAATAAAAGCAGACAAAATTCTATCATTGTAAGATGTATTTATGCTCAGCGAAAATTCTAACCTTTGAATAGAGCATGAAAATCACGTGGATTAAATGCAAGGGTATCCACTATCCAGTGACCACCCAATTAAAATACAAATGGCGGGACCCACAAGAAATGTGTCTCATTAAGAAAGAAAGAAAAGTCAAATGATCGTGCGGCAACTTTCGGCCACAAAAAGACAGGTGTATGTGAACGGAGTTAAGTTTCCAGTTTCTTTGTTAGTACACATTCGTCTTTCCCCTTTGACTAGAAACAACAACCAACCACTAGATATTGACTGGAAAAAGGATCTGTACTTAATGCATCTTCTAATAATTCAAACCACACAAAAATTTTGCATTTTGCTATGTTCAACTAAATTTTTTAATAATTTAAAATTTAAAATTGACTGTTTTACTGTTAATAGTAAGGTAATTTTTATTTTGGTCCTTAATTTTTAAAAAATTATTAATAATTTTTTAAACTAATTTTATTTATTAATATTATTAAATCCTAATTTTCTGAAAATATATCAATTTAGTTCCTCTGACCAAATTTATACCAATCAAACTTAACAGAATTGATAAAAAAACTATTTTGCCCTTGACTCTATTTAAATGAGTTAAAATTATAATTTTAAATTTAAATTTTTAAAAAGATTATTAATAATTAAAAGAGTAATATGATCATTTTATTTTAATATTTAAAAAATAAAATATTTAAAATATATTTTTTAATTAATCTTCACCGTCCATCAAGATTGATGGACGGTGAAAATTATATTGAAATTTTTTAAAAAAATTAAAGCAAAAATTAAAGTTTTTTAATTTTTTTTTTAAAAAAATGAAATTCGAAATGGTGGAGATTCAGATTGGATCTCCACAAAAAAAAAAAAATCTAAGGTTGAAATCTTGGTTAGTTGAAGAACGAATCCAGAAAACCTCAAAATTTTTTTTTTTTGTTCTTGATGGAGATCCAAATTGGATCTCCACCAAGAATATTAAATTTTAAATTTTTTTTATGAAGAGCAAAAAAAATTTAATTTTATAATTTTCAGTTTTTAAAAAAAATTTCAATATAATCTCCACCGTCCATCAATTTTGATAAACGGTGGAGATTTTCATTTAATTTTTTTAATTTAATTTTTAATTTATTTAAAATTTTAATTATGGGTAAGTTAAAAGAAAAAAATACTTGTAAAAAAGTTAAGTTTGATTAACGGTTGACTCACATAAGGACCAAATTGATACGTTTTTATAAAGCTAGGGCCCAAAGATACTAGTAAACAAAACTGATTTAAAAAATTGATAATTCCCCAAAAGTTAGAGATCAAAATGAAAATCACCCTTAATAATATAATATTAATATTAACAAATGTATCTGTCAAAATACATGCTATTATATTAGATTTTGACACATATATATATACCTCCTCTTTTTATATATGTCTAGTTACATATAAAAAAAATTATAAAATAATAAAAAAAATAAAATGTCACTACTAAAGAAAGCAACGTCTTCCTAGCTTGCTCCATGGATGATCAAATAAGATTCAGATAATTCAAAATTGAAAATTTTGGATTGAAAATTTCGGATTTAAATTTTAAATTCCCATTTCGACCAAAACTTTTCAAATTTGATTCGAATAAGATTGTTTCAAATTTGATAATATATTTTCTTTTGCGTTTTATACCATTTTTATAAAATTTTGTGAGCACTAATTATAACCACCATTAGAGCTTTTATATGGTGCTATTTCTAATAATCTGAAGTCTAGAATTCCCTCGTATGGTGCTATTTCTAATAATAGGCCTTGATTGATTTGTGTTCCACAATCAAAGTCGCAACTTATATTTCAAATAATCTGTGTTACTACATTGATATCCATCGATGTCCTGAAGAAAATTACATGATATCGGATCAGATACAATTCAAATAACATCTTCTAGTACTGACCTAAGGGGACTAATATTGAAGGGTTGGTGGTGTCTTTTTCAGTCGCAATGCTTAATCTGGTTTCTTCAAGTTCAAACAGTTATCCGCGGCTTGGCTGAACAACTCCTGGACCTGTTTCAGTTCCTTTTCTGTCATCACAGAATAAATATCACTAAGATTGTTAGTTCTGGCAATACAAAATTATCTAGTGGTGCCTACTAATATACCAAATTTAAGTTGCATGAATATTTACAACGGGCATGTGCCACATTTATATATTGCACCATTCACTTGGGACACATAAAATTGAGATAAAGTGATTCCTTGGGTGAATAATATTTTGCAGTGTGTGATTTGTATAGATGAACCATTCACTTGGGACATACAAGTTTCTACAGCTGAGAAATGACACTGGATACTAACTGGTAGTGACTTCTAAGCTAATCATGCCCAGAACACCTCCATGCATGAAGATGTAGTGTTGAGTTTAATATAACATGTGCCTTTTAATCCATTGAAACGGGAAGACTTGTTTGAGATTTGATTTCAAAAACCAAGCTCTCAAGTTAAATCAATCCAGTGATTTGACAAGAGGAAAGGTTTGAGAATTCACCTGCAGCTTCCAGTTGCCTCTGCAGTTCTTGGCCCACAGCATCATTCTCGGCCTGAACAGTGAGTATGCAAACCAAAACAAGGAAGCACTCCACGAGAAATGTCGAAATAATAAATTGTAGAAAAGCGAATCCATCAAAACTCAGTAGTCTGTACCTGGAGTTCCGCAATCCTTTTCAGTTGAGCTTCTTCACCAACCTCAGACAATGGAAGTGCTGCAACTAACGCATCAAACTGCACAAGGAACAAGTAGCAATATATATCATGTTGGATTACTGATTACATGTCTTCTCTTTAAAAAGACTACCAGTTAATCAACAATCACTATATTATTTATATGCAGCGGATGTACAGAGAATTAGACAATTCACAGCCTGAACCCCAAACTTAAATGGGTCCAGCATCAAGTTACTTCATTAATTGTCCTTGTAAAGAAGTACAAGTTGTTGAACTTTTTGTAATGTTCAGAAAATTCTACATAACAATACTTCACGAGTTGCTCCTCAATCTAAAAAATGCATGCAAAGGTTGAAATCAGCATCCAGTGATTTTGTCAAAAAACAAGTAATTGACCTTATTTACTGAGTTCCAAAATCATATTTCTTTTCTGTACAAAAATATGTTGGGCTGTTCCTTTATAAATTAAGACCCGTATGAGTTTCACTAAACAGCAATCACCAAAACGTGCACCACCCAAATGAGAAGAGATCTCTCTAGTCTAAAAAATGAAAACTATCTTCTCAAATTGATGTACCATAGCAAAATAACGGACCTGCTTCGCAGCTTTTACAAGAGCAGCACTCATGAGCTTGGGTTGCTCTGCAAAGTTGGCCGACTCCTCTGTGGGATTAGCTGGTGGCTCCGGGTAGTTCAGAGAGAGTCGGACTGGAGGAGCATCCCTTTGCAGGGACCCAAACGTATTAAACGCAATCGCGGCAACTTGATTGACTTGTTCTTGTAACTGTGAGATTATGTCCATCTTGCAAACTTATTCCTGAAAGAAGTTTCAAAAATCAGAGTCTCACACATATAATTTAGGAGGAATTACATCTAACCTCCAGGTTTCCAATTTTACAGTTAGAAACAATTTTATAGGAAATTGACAGCCAACCTCCCTCCCATTAAGGTTGACCGTTAACTGTTCATGGTTGACCATTACAAACAGTTGGAAAACAAAAATACCCTTATAAGGACTATTTGATACTGATTTACGAAATTACCCTTAGAAAACGACAAAAAATATTGATTGTTTGGAATTATTTTATTTATTTAATGACTAAAGTACCCTTATGTAAACACATTAATTCCAATTTTATTTACCCAATTGAATTTTTCTCTCTTAACCTATTAATCATTAAACTTGATTTTATTTTTTTACATGTTAAATCCATTAATTTCTTCCATTTACATAAATTTTGTGAGAAAGAATACTTCAAATTGAAATTTATGCTTTAAAATGGAATAATTTGACAGATCAAATTGGATATAATATAAAACTGTGCACTTCATATATTAAATAAATCTGGTATACAATGTAACCAATCCAAATTGGACATAACATACATATGATGAGCTTTGTTTATTAGAAGTGGTTAAAAATGCCAAATCTATGAGGCATCTTTAATCTGAGCTTTAATTGCTTTCGCAAAAACTGAAGTTCAGAACGAGTAATCATTCAATAATTTATTAAATCCACAACAAGTTTCAAATTCACTAATCAGTATAAGAAAATTCTCGAGTTTCAGAATTAATTGAACCTAAAGAGTACCAGAAACAGACCGCAACTGCAAAATTACAACTCAAGTTGCCATAAAAAATTTATGGAGAAAACAGATACTAAATATTTTGTTCTCAACTTCAAGCATTCTTCTGCACAGTGGCATACTTGATGATGTCGATGAACTCCGGCTAATTCAATTTAACAAGAAAAAGATGAAATCACCCTATGTTTGCTACGCAGATTGTTTTTTGATCCTTTAAATATATCTTGTAAATATAATGAGTCATGATCATATACGGAATTAAAAGAGTAAACAAAAAAAAAAAATAGAAACAGGATCCAAAATTATAAACAAAAAATTTTCTCAGGATCCAAAAACCTACCCGATCGGGACCCGACCCGATCTTCTCTCCCTCCGACCTCGCCGGCACTTGCAAGGGCGATCCCGAGCAGCCGCACCTTGCCGGCGTATGGAATCGCGCACCGGCCGATCTTCTTCTTCCCTCCGCTTCACTTTTTCTCTCAGGTTGATCTTCTCTCCACCCGACCTCGCCGGTATGTCCAGTTGATCCCCAGTAGCCGCACCTCGCCGGCGTCTGGAATGGAAAACCGGCCGATGAAGCTCTTCTCTCGCCGGCCGATATTGGTTTCCTCTCTCCAAAAGAACTCACACGATAAATGAAATGGATTTAACCTAAGATTTGTGAATATAAGTATATATCTAGTGGGTTGTTTTGTAATTTACATGAATTTTTTTTAAATTTGCCAATTTATATAACACATTCACCATTTTATCCTTTTCGTAACGGTCAACCTTAACGGGATTGAGGTTGGCTGTCAATTTCCTATATAGTTGTTATAGGTTAGATATAATTTGTACTATAATTTATAAATAAATGAATTGAAACAACAATGATAAACTATGAAAAAAGTTGTCATTTTTTTTTCTTTCTATAAATTTACAATAGATACTAAAAAATTAGGGTTGGTCCCAGTGCGGTTCGAATCGAAAGATTTTGAACTAGAACCGACCATCTCAGTCCAGTTCTGAATCGAAATTGGAGGACCGGAATCGGGGCCTGAGGTCTTGGTTCTGATTAGTTCAAAATGGAATCGGAACAGTCGATTCGAGAACCAGAACTGGCAATTCCATCGATTCCGATTCCATTTAAAAAAAAGATTTCAAAAAATAATAAAAATAAAAATTTAAACAACATAATTGTTGGCCCAACGGCTAGTCCCCTTGGGAAATGTGGGGGCCTTGCCAAATTACAGCAAGACCATCTAAATTTCTTAAATTTAAATTTTTACCTCCTTAAAACTATATAAATCCCCCTTCATTTTTTCACACCAATTCAAGTCTCGATCTCTCTCTCTCTCAACAATTCTCCCAATCTCTCTCTCTCTCAACAATTCTCTCAAGTCTCAAGTTTTCAATTTGTTCAATTTCAATTATTTATTTAAATTCTATAGTTTATTTTTTCAAATTATAAAATTACAATGGCATCAAGTTTCAGAAGGTCCGTTTCCAGAAGATCTATTTCCAGCAGAGAAAATGAGCCGATGCAGGTTCAAGAAAAGCAGCGTCACCGTGATGTAGAATTCAATGAAACAAATTTTGATGATTACCTACAGAAGAGAGCATTTAAGGAGGAAATATTTGGTAATGAAACTCCTCCCAATTTTACTCTTCAATTTTCTCAACCCAGTTCCTCTCCTCAATTCCCTCCAAACCTAGCCAGCCAATCCAAACATATGCCGGATTTGACAAATTACAAATCTAAATTTTTTAAATTTCACATGAAGAAGGTGGAGAAAGAACCGGGAAAAATGGCGGTGACTTACAACTATTGTTCTAAGAAATTTAAGTGGAACAAATCCGGAGGATACGGGATGTATTTCCAATACATTAACAACAGTCATCCTGTCAAAGCAATCCAAGCACGCGGACAACAGTAAATTGTCAGGTACACATCTCCTAATCATCTATTATTTAGATATAATAATCAAAATAATAGGGAAGAGTTAGCAAGAATGGTAGCGATCGAACATTTACCTTTTAGTTTTGGTGAAAAAATCGGATTTATAAAATATTATTATAACGCTTTAAATTCCGCTGCATGTAGGGTACTTATGACTACTCTAAAACGTACAATGTGTGAAATTTATAAAAAAAAAAAAAAACTTTAGTTAAATATCTTAAAAATAATGTGGGTCGTGTATCTGTTTGTGCCGATATCTAGAGTGATCATTGACAAAAACATTCATATTTAGGACTCACATGTCATTATATTGATAAAGTATGGGAGTTGCAAAAATGAATTCTTGCATTTAGAGTTTTTGATGGCTCTCATACTGCATATAATATATACAAATTAATGAAAATTATTTTTGAAGAATATTCTATTGAAAATAAAATTTTTGCAATTGGTTTTGATAACGCCGCAAACAATCTGCCACCGTTCCACAATTATTACAATTGTGTAACCCCTATTTTAGCGACAGATTTTTCTATCAAAGATGTGTTTGCCATGTTTTAAATATATATGTACAAAATGGTTTGTAAACACTATAACATTTTATTAAACCAATTAGGGATGTTCTCTCTTATTTGTGGAAACATCCTAACATCATAAAACAATAGGCTAGGTTCTGCAAATCTCATGGGAAACATCAAATTAGATTTTTTAGTGATGTTCCAACTCGTTAGAACTCTACTTATAAATAGCTTTGTGAAAGTTATAAATATAGGGAATTATTAGTTCGTTTTATGCAATATAATATTAGTAGTATTAATTTGTATGCTCAATATTGTGATGTTTGTAATAAAATTTGTATGCTATTAAAAGTTTTTAATGATGCAATAAATAATTTATTGTGAATGAATGATGGTAGATATAGAAATAGGGGTGACCGGAATCAGTCGTCAACAGTGTTAGCCGGTTGTCGAAAATCACTCAGGGACGATGGTCCTCAGGAATCGTGTAGTCGGAATAGTAAAAGTTCGATTGGATGCTCTGAATGCTTGAGAGTGAAAGTGAAGAGAATTTCGTGAAGTGAGGGTTAGATTTTATAGGAGGTGATCCACCCGTTGGTGGATGGATTATCATCCTTAATTTCTCGGCTCGAATTAATGAGAATGTGATTACCTCCTTGACCGGGTCTATTAGACTTTGAATTCAAAGTCTGATAAGATTTGACTGGGTAGTCTCGACCAAGGGTTGGTTTACGGTGTAGAGGGTGAAAGTGGTCAAACGACGACCCTCTAGATGTTTGACGGGTTTGGAGCCTATACGACGGTCACGCGACCTATCAGTTACCTTCTTGGTCGAACGACAAAGGTACCTTGGAAGTTGGGCCAAATCTTAGGATGAGTCATGCTGAGCCAAGGTGCTTGGTCGAGTGACATGGTTGAACCATGTATGTGGTCAAACTACCGTTTGGACGTTTGACTTCGGGTTTGGATGATTCCTTTTGATCTAGGTGCAAAGGTCGCACGACTTGGTCGAGCGACGTCTTTATTCACGTGGGCTGCCTTATGGATCTTGTTGGCTTGTCAATGCATTGGGTCTATAAGTGTTGTGAGTATGGTTTTGGATAGGGATTTTGTGTAGACTTTAGTCCATTTGGACTTAGGCTATTTTTGGCCACTACAATATATATATATATATATATATATATATATATATATATATATATATATATATATATATATATATATAACCTCAAACAATTCTTCTCTGATTTTGACCTCAGTGACTCAATTTTAGCCCTAATTAGTTTTCTCCGATTCACTCATTGTTTTTGTGTCGGATACGTTATGTTCCTTATTTTGTTTTGTTGTTAGGGGTTTGTTTATGTGTTTTAAAAGATGAGCATTTTTGGGTTTTTGTGTGGTGGGGTTAGTTTTGAGATGTTTCGATGTTTCAAATTTGCAGAGAGTAGCCGGAGCAGCTCGCGAGTCTCGCAAATGGCAAAAACTTCCTTCAAGCTTGAGTTAGAGACTTAAAAATCTCGAACCAGGTTTAGCCCCTCTAAAGTCGAAATCTCTAAAGGAACTCACTAGTGGAAGTCAAGCTCAATTGAGTAAGTCAAAGTTTTTTTTGTTTAATTTTTTTCTTTCTTTCTTTGGACAAGTAGTATAACATTTTCGAATTGTACGATGAGCTAACTAGTTCCTTGTCGGATACTTGAATTGAATTGTTAATTGGGTTTTGTATATTTGTGAATTATTGACTAATTATGATTTCGGGACAGTGATTTCAGTTTTGTTTTCTTCTTTTTTTTCTCTTTTTTTTGGTTTAAAGTTATGTTTTTCATATGATTTGTCGTTTGATGCAAATAATTTCGGATAAAATTCTGTGGGTGTCTGCCGCTTTAATAGAAGACAATATAGTCTTTGAAGAAATCATGTCTTTTTTTGGTATGGAGTAAACAATATAGTCTTTGAAGAAATCATGTCTTTTTTTTAATCCATACCAAAAAAAAGACTTGATTTCTTCAAAGACTATATTGTCTTCTATTAAAACTATAGACACCTACAAAATTTTATCCGAAATTATTTGCATCAAACGACAAACCATATGAAAAACATAACTTTAAACCCAAAAAACAAAAGAAATAAAGGAAAAAAGAAGAAAACAAAACTGAAATTACTGTCCCCAAATCATAAGTAGTCAATAATTCACAAATATATAAAACCTAGATAACAATTCAATTCAAGTATCCGACAATGAACTAGTTAGCTCATCATACAATTTGAAAATGTTAAACTACTTGTCCAGAGAAAGAAAAAAAAATGAAACAAAAAATTTCGACTTACTCAATTGAGCTTGACTTCCACTAGTGAGTTCCTCTAGAGATTTCGACTTTAGAGGGGCTAAACCTGGTTCGAGATTTTTAAGTCTCTAGCTCAAGCTTGAAGGGAGTTTTTGCTATTTACGAGACTCGCGTTGCTCCGGCTATTCTCTGTAAATTTGAAACATCGAAACATCTCAAAACCAACCCCACCACACAAAAACCCAAAAATGCTAATCTTTTAAAACACATAAACAAACCCCCAACAATAAAACAAAATAAGGAATGTAACATACCCGACATGAAAATGATGAGTGAATAAGAGAAAACTAATTAGGATTTTCAAATTGAGTGACTGAGGTCAAAATCAGAGAAGAAGAATTGTTTGAAGTTATATATATATATATATATATATATATATATATAAATTGTAGTTACTAAAAATAGCCTAAGCCCAAATGGACTAAAGCCTACACAAAAGCCCAAGGTACACTACAAAAAAACAGCTCATCCACTACGGGCACAGGCCCGCTATAACTGTGGCCGTAGTGGATAGTTAAGGTAACGACTATGGGCAAAGCCCGTAGTGGTTACCGTAGTAAATGAGGTTTCCACTACGGGCAATGCCCGTAGTGGAAAATAGTTTCGACTACGGGCAATGCCCGTGGTGGATACTATGTTCGACTACGGGCAATGCCCGTGGTGGAAACTATTTTCCACTACGGGCAATGCCCGTAGTCGCTTTTTTAATATAACATTTTCTACTACGGGCGCCGCCCGTAGTAGATAATCTGATAATTTTTTTTAAAAAAAATTCTATTTTATTTATTATACCATTCATATTGGTTTCAATTTCCTGCATAATATTATGCAATATTACAGCATATAATTCAAAAATTAAAACTAATATACTTAATTTGAAGAATAAAAACACATAATCATATCTTTTTTATTACAAAACATTAAAATCTTAATGTACTAATAAACATAATCTTAATGTACTAATAAACATACTATATAACATATTTCGCTGGCCAAGCAATAAATGAGTTTAGTGTATCTTCAAGTGTCATAAACTCAGTACTAGCACGATATAAAGGAACCTTGCTCACCAAAATTTTCTTCACAGAAACTCTCCAACAATCTGGACCAAGAATCATGCCATGTACCACAGCCTGTGGATCCCTGCAATCAACTTCAGCTTTGGCTACTACCTCTCCATTGCCCATCCAATGTAATAATTTACATTTTTTTTCCTTTTCACTTGAACCATCCATATGACTTGTAGATGCCTTAGAAAATGACTAACATTTGCATATAAAATTAAAAGTGATTAAAGGACAATAAATCTCAATACAATATTTAATTTATTAATTAATAAAGTTTATTCAAATTTACCTTTGCAGAAATTCCAGCGATATTCAAACATTTATTACCTCCCGATAAATTTGAGGCACTTGAATATTGTTGCTTCAAAAATAAAATATAAAATTTCAATACACATTGAATTTCAATAGATATTGAAACTTTATAAACTTATAAAGTTTTAAAGAAGACAAAAATACTATATATTATTAGATTTTTATGTTATATACCTTATGCATACTATGAGAAGGACCTCTTCCTGCACTATGTTCTCTATCATTTGTCTGAAAGTAAAAAGTAATTAAAATTAATTGAAATATCATTATAAATTAATCTAATATTATAGATTTTTTATAACACGTTACCTGTATATTGAATACAAAACTTTGCAAGTCTTTAAGTTGTTGCTTAAGAGCGTTCATCTCATCTTGTTGTCTTTTCATCTCATCTTCATGTCTTTTATTTTGTTTTTTCATCTCTTCACGAAGTTGTGTTGTAGTTTGTTTACCAACCACAGATGCATTTACTCTTGTTGGTGTTACACCACCACCAAGTCCTCTAACTCGACCTCGATGCTCTTTTCCTAAAACTTGAGATACAGCATCATCTGAAATCGATGTTGCTTGATTTCCAGAAATTTCTTCCAATTGTTTCTATACATCATGCAAAAAATTAAGAATTAAAAACACATAAAAAAAATATCTGTTTATATATTAATTGATGTGTGTGTGTATATATCTTTATATATATATATATATATATATATATATATATATATATATATGTATATATTAATTACTGTCACATACAATTATTTCTCCGGCATCTTCTGTCACTGGCGTCCCATCTTTGTGTTTGTGGCCAGCAATCCAAGTTTCCACCCTATCAACCTCTGTATCTTCTAAATCTCCACTTTCAACAGATTTTTTAGCCCTCTACATTAATATATTACATTATTAATATATTTAAAGTGTTCGCGATTAATACAGGCTAAATTGAGATGGACTAAACAAACCAAATAGTTTTAATAATAAAATAAGACTGTTACGTTAAATTCTTACCAAATCTTCACGTAATCGTGCCAATCCCTTACGACTAGTTGTATGTGGAGCTTTATTCTTTTTCGCCAAGTCGGAATATTTGCTACTGATTATCTACGATAATATGAAAGTAAAAGCAGAACCATATATATGATAATATGTTTGACTAGAATTCTTAAAGTACACTTACATCAAACTCTGAGGACAAGCGATTTGAGACAAAGTGGCTCCAATCTTCATTAGTTATGTTAGTTGGCTTCAATAATTGGGTCATTCTACCAGCTTCAGGACCGGAAGAAAGTTCTCTAATTCGTTTTGTTAGTCAACTTTTGTATTGTTTCCAACAAGTATTCATTGAATTAAATACATTACTTTTGCCAACATCATCCAAACCAAACCTTGCCTACATGTAAACATTTCATATAAAGAAAACATGATTAACATATATAAATATAATTTCAAAGGAAAAATAAAAATAAAATATTGTATTCATACCTTTATGGTCTCCCATACACTGTCTTTCACTACATCTGGTACCTCTGGCCAACTTGAGTACGTTATTGGAATCATTTGAGTAGTAATTGTTCCAATACACGTACTTAATGCTATAGAAGAGTCTCCAAGTGGTTGTCCTAACTCATTAAAAGTAACACCAATTTCTTTGGCTTTTGTAATTTTATTAAAATTTATTTGGTTCGGTCCCCTTCCCTTTCTTTTACTACTTGAAGATGGGGTATCACTAGGACCTTCAGTTGACATCTGAAATATGATAATAATATAATAAGGTTATAAATAATAAGGCAACATATCTGTAACACCCCCTAACCCGACTCTCTCGGACCGAATTAGGGAGCACTACACTTTACTGTAATTTCTTGACTTTAACTAAAATTTTAAACTTTAAAACTATATTTTATATTTGGAAAACGTTTAATTCAAATGCTACAAAAATTTTGGCAGAGTTTCCTCTGTTTTTCTGATTTTCCAAACCTTTTTCAATAAATTCACAAAATTCCACAAAAGTACACACTTCAAAAATCATTCCCAATCATTTTGCGCATCCTTCCATTTGATGCGACTTTCCAAATCAGTTTATCAAAATCAATAAGTAAATAACAATTCGATCCATAATAAAATTTCATATTTTTAAACAACATAAACTTGTAGAAAATCATTCATATAATTTAACTATTACAAACATTTACAAACCTTTGTATATGCATGCTTACATAAATACATAAATTTGAAATCAAATACAACTACCCACAAATATTGGATGGATGTGACTATATCGATATTCTAAAATAGAATAACAAAAACAACAAAGATTACTAATTACAATAACATAACAACCTGTAAGACTAGATTTGTACAACCATGTCCTCACAATCAATTCGAGCATAATCTTCATTGTCATCCATACTAGAATCAAGTTGAGATACATCTAATGGTGCTGATGTCATGTAAGCATGCTCATCAAATTTTTCTAGATCATGAAAACCTCTTGAAGGTGCTTTCAGTACAACATACCAATTAGATGTATCCGTTTCCCTAGAGTAAAATACTTGTGTTGCTTGTGAAGCTAAAATAAAGGGATCTCTATCGTATTTATTTACACGTGGATGAAGATTAACTAATGTGAATCCGTCTTCAACTTTAACATCATTTCCGTTCACCCAATCACATTTGAATAACGGAACACGAAATTGATTATAGTCTACAAGAAGAATTTTCCTTAAAACACCATAGTAAACCATCTTTTTGGTAACTTGTGAGCCGTCTCTTCCAGTAATAGTGCAAACAGTTTCTGCTTCAATGGAAACACCACTATCTTGAGTAGATTTCTCACTATCTTTTGTGCGATATCGTTTCCCATTCACAACATAGCTTGTATATGACATTGCTTGCATCGTTGGTCCAAATGCAAGCCATTTCAAGTTAACTGATGTAGTCAACCGACCTGCTTCAGCAATGACCTATTTTGAAGATATTGTAAGTAAGATCATTAACAATAAAATATGTCTAGTGAGAATACGATTGATGTATCATTAAAGTATATCCACCCACTTTAGCTTTAAACCATATTGCAAAACCAGTTGTATGCTTCTTTTGCAGTAAAGTGGGTCGATTTCCAAGGCTTGCATCTAAATGTTGAAGTTCTTGAAGGTGCAAGCTAATAGGATAGTTATTCACAATATAATCACTAATAAGTGCATATTTAAAATTTTTATGTAAGTTATAAATTATGTATAAATTTATTAACACTACTTACTTTACGTACGGTTCCACCTCTGCACTGTTAAACAATATATATCGATGTGCAATGCATAGCATATCAGAAGTCATCGTCATAACCGTCCCTGCAGAAATAGGATGTCCTTCCACTACATTTCCATACACCAAATCCTCATTTCTATTATGCTTATCGCCTATATCTGCCGCTTGTGGTATATACGTACTACAAAATTGCATGCATTCGTCTGCTAGATAGCATTCAGCTATGCATCCCTCGGGTCGTGCACGATTTCTTACATATCCTTTTAGTACCTTCATATACCTATAAAATGAATACATAAAATAAAGTTTAAAAAACTTTACTATAATTAATTTTGAATATCATAAATCGTGTGTGAAAATACCTTTCAAAAGGGTACATCCAACGATATTGCACTGGTCCACACATTCGAGATTCCCTTGTTAAATGAATTATCAGATGTACCATAATGTCAAAGAAAGAAGGAGGGAAATACCGTTCAAGCATGCACATGGTAATTGCCACTTCATCCTCTAATGAGTCTAACTTACTTTTATCAAGCACTCTTTGACAGATGTCATTAAAAAATGAGCACAACCGAAATATGGCAATTCTTGGACCTTTAGGCAAGAGACCACGTATCGCCACTGATAACAATTGTTGCATCATAACATGACAGTCATGAGACTTCAGGCCAACAATCTTTGTATCATTCAATGAGATACAATTTGAAATGTTTGAGCAATAACCATCAGGCATCTTCAAATTTAACAACCGATGACAAAAGAGTTGTTTTTCTGCCCTTGATAAAGTGTGTGGTGCCGCAGGTAAGTAAAGTTTATCTCCACACTCTTTGATGTGCAGCTCATGCTTAATCCCAAGATCTTGTAAATCTTTACGAGAGTTAACACCATCTTTTGTTTTTCCATTAATGTTCAGTAGCGTTCCAAGAAAACTTTCACAGATATTCTTTTCAATATGCATCATATCTAAGTTATGACGCAATGACAGATCCTGCATATTAAATATAGAAATTAATTTTAATATATATATATATATATATGTGTGTGTGTGTCTCTGTGTGTGTGTGTGTGTGTATATATATATATATATATATATATGAATAGAAATTAGAATAAAGTTGAAATTAAAAAGTTACCTCACAGTATAGTAATTCAAAGAATATTGAACTTTTCTTCCAAATAGGATGACACTTTCTCTTCCTTTTTTTGTTTGTTGCTTTTCCCCAATCATTTTCAACTTCCGCACATGCAACTCGAACTTGTTTGCCATTAAGAATAGTAGGCGGCTCATCCATTTCCTCTTTCCCATTGAACCATATTTTATTTTTTCGAAATGTATGATTTATTGGAAGAAATCGACGATGGCCCATGTACACATTCTTATTACTGAATTTCAACCTTTCTGAAGATATGTTCAACCCACATACGGGGCAAGCATACTGACCTTTCACACAACATCCTGCTAGGTTTCCATATGCAGGAAAGTCATTTATGGTCCACATCAAAATAGCCTTTAAGTTGAATGAGGAGTTAGTAGACGAATCATGAACTTCTACTCCTGCATGCCATAACTTATTCAAATCTTCTATAAGTGGCTGCAAGTACACATCAATATCATTCCCAGGCTGCTTCTTTCCTGGAATCAATAATGTTAGCATTAAATTATCTTTAGCCATACATTTCCATGGGGGTAGATTGTATGCAACTAGCACCACTGGCCAACAACTATATGTAGAGCTTAGGTTTTTGTAGGGATTAAATCCATCTGCAGCTAAACCAAGCCTCAAGTTGCGTGAATCTGATGAAAAAGATGGCCATGTGTCATCTATAGTCTTCCATGCTTCCGAATCAACAGGGTGGCGCATCTTTCCATCTTGACTTCTATGAGTAGAATGCCATGTCAAGTCGTTCGCCATTTCAGATGATCTAAACATTCTCCTAAACCTTGGTATAATTGGAAAGTATCTAAGTACTTTTGCGGCCACTCCTTTGTAGATGTGTTTGGTACTTTTGTTTACTTTCCATCGAGAAGTGCCACATTTTGGACATTCTTCATGATGCTCCAACTCCTTTCTAAACAAACAACAATCATTTATGCATGCGTGAATTTTTTCATACCCCAAATCAAATACTTTAAGCAACTTTTTTGTGGAGTATAATGAATCCGGCAGTACATTATCTTGAGGTAACATGTCTCGAAGGATACCAAGAAGTTCATCAAAACCCTTATCGGATAAACCGTGTGTAGCTTTATGTTTATATAAAACAACACTAGCAGATAACTTTGTGTATTTTGAGCAACCGTCATACAACGGAATATCAACATCTTGTACAATATGAGTAAGGTCTTCATCTCTTATCTCCACATCCGGTTCAATATTATCATGATATCCTATGTCTGCATCCTTATACATTGTAAATACAGTTGAGCTATTTTCAATGGGGGTGGAACTAATTGGATTTTCCCCATGAAAGACCCAATTAGTGTATGTAGGATCCATCCCATAAATGACCAAATGCTCATAAACTATCTTAGTTGGATGCCATCTGTGGTTTATGCATTTTATGCAAGGGCAAGGAATCATGTTAGGATTTCTTGAATGTCTTTGTGCAGCCTCAACAAAGTTTCTGGCACCATCTAAATATTCTTGGCTTCCTCTAAATTTGAAAATGGAAAAAAAAATTGAAAAACCAAACTATGTCATTATTTGAATTCAACAGTCCTAAATCTATATATTCAATGAGTTTAAGGAAATAACCTCGAAAATCATAACCATTTCTTATCCATTTGAATGCAGAACTCACTGTAATAATTTAAAAAAATTTAAGAAATGACAAACACGACCATCATATAGTTTGAGAAAAATGATAATAGAGATTGACAACACAATATATATATATAGTAGAACATTTATTTTTTTCATTATAATGAAAATAACTTCAACTTATTATATATATATATATATATATATTATAAAGTATCTTGATAAACCATATAGCATAATATATTAAGTATTGGAATACAAAATCAAATTTTGATAGATTCATAGAATGGAACATTACCTTTTTTTTTATTACGGGCTGCGGCGGTATGGGCGAGATGGGTGCAGGGACTGGGTGCAGGGGCTGGGAAAGTTTTGATTCCAAATTAGAAAGTTTTGATTCCAAAAGCATCTATAATGTTTTTAAAGCATTTGCCCCTAATTAATAATGTCAGCTATGACTCTGAATTTTAACAGAAAAACACTAAAAGACAATGGTGATAAAGTTGAGAAATAAATGAAAACCACAAATAAAAAGGTTTCTGCGAAACAGTTCACTATGGTTACCATTTTAAAAAATAATAATAACAAATTGATTATAAAAAATATAAATCCAACCCCTTTCCACCCTGACGAGTGACGAGAAGGGTTTTTTACACGGGGACCTCTTGTACGAAAATAAGAGATCTTACCAGCTATTCTAACTAGTGCCCACATTCACTATGGTTACTACTACTTCTTTTGACTAATAATGTTTTAATCATACTGCTTACTTCCTCTCAAAGTGATGGTTAAGCTGCATTTATACTCAAATAATAATTTATGAACCATAACGTTTTTGGAGAAGAAAAAAAATCAAGTTTTATGCTATCATCTGTTTCCTAATTATGTCATTACTTTCATTAACTGAAACAAGAACACAACACAAAACTTAAGCCTTACTCATGCTTCATACAAAGGACCAAAGACATTACGAAATTTTAAGAATTAAACACAAAATTCAGAAAATTGCTGGATAAAATTAATTTTCAATTTACAAACCCAGAAGAACTTCTGTTCAAGCTGCAAGCAACTCAGTACCGGCTCCAACAATAAAGAAGATAGTACAGCTAAGTTGTAAGAATTATGCACTTACTGTTTTAAAAAGAAATAATGTAAACAAAAGTTAAGACTGCTCTAAACTAACTCTAAACCATTTTTTACATACCGGATCGCAGGGGAGCAAGGGCGCAGGCGCGCAGGGGAGTAGGCGCGCAGGGGAGCAGGGGCTGGGAGCAGGGGCGCAGTGGCTGTGCGATCTGGGCTGCTGCGGAGTGGGAGAGCAGGGATGGAGGGGAGCGGCGATGAGAGGGAGAAAGAAAAAATAAAATGTTAGTTAGGGATTTTGGGACGAAAGGGGAAAAGTAGTCTAATATCCACTACGGGCATTTTTGGGCCCGTAGTGGATGTGGTTATCCACTACGGGCACCAAAATGCCCGTAGTGGATAATCTGTTATCCACTACGTGCCTTTAAATGCCCGTAGTGGATGTGGTTATCCACTACGGGCCCAAAAATGCCCGTAGTGGATAATCTGTTATCCACTACGGGCCTTTAAATGCTCGTAGTGGATAATTAAATATCCACTACGGTCGCGCCCTGGGCCCGTAGTGGAAGACGTTTTTTACTACGGGCTTCAAATGCCCGTAGTGGTTAACAAATTATCCACTACGGGCCTTTAAAAGCCCGTAGTAGATATAATTATTAAAAACGGGTCACCTTTGCCCGTAGTGGATAAGCCGTAGTAGATAAGCTTTTTTTTTTGTAGTGGTACCTTTGTCATTCGACCAAGAAGGTAACCGACAGGTCGCTCAACCATCATATAGGCTCCAAGCCCGTCAAACAAGTCGTCGTTTAACTGCTTTCACTCTATACACTGTCAACCAACCCTTGGTCGAGACTACCCAGTCAAAGTCTGATAGACCCGATCAAGGAGATAATTACATCCTCCTTGATTCGGGTCGAGAAATCAGGAATGATGATCCACCCACCAGCGGATAGATCACCCCCTATAAAACCCAGTCCTCACTCAGAGTGAGGGTTCACAAAATTCTCCTCACTCTCACTCTCAAGCATTCAGAGCATCCAATCAGACTTTTACTATTCCGACACACGATTCCCAAGGACCACCGTCCCTGAGCGACTTTTGACAACCGGCCAATACTGTTCACGACCGATTTCGATCACCCCCATTTCTACATCTACCGTCGTTCATTCACGATTAGGAAGTATTTCTTACTATTCATTTGCTAGGTTATTTATATTTTTTTTGGAAGAGATCCAAATCCAATGTCACCCACTTGGTGAATCTCACAAAGAAGACAATCAAAATTATTGTCTGGATTGCATATCCATTAGTAGTAAAACTGTTGAACACTTTCCCCTTTACTTTTGTGAGAGAGATTCATTAAATCGTAAAGTCTTTCTTTAGTGGGAGTTGCCATTTCGAACTGCAATTATAGCGTTCAACCTCGCTAGGTCCCAATAAATTCTGACTCAATTTTTTATTTTTTGTGTGTATATATATATATATATATATATATATATATATATATATATATATATATATATATATATATAATATGGATTTGAACATATTAGATCCTTTATTCCTTTATCATCATCATATGCATTTTCAGCCCCTACAGCCGCTGCCCTTCTGCTAGGTTGCTACCATCGCACGTCCTAACTGTCGCATACAGTTGCCGTCGCGATCCTCCCATCATTACTTATCATGGCGATTACAAATGCAAATTACAAATGCCACAGTGGGCTATTTTGCATTGTTTGTGTTACAAGTGCAAATTGCAAATGCTAAATTTTATTTTTACAAACGATCAAGTAAGAAATTATTGTTGGTTTCGTGTTCAAAATTCTGTGGGGTTTGTATTAAAGATTCAAATGATTGTTGTGTGGGGGTGATATTGTCATCCAAAAATATGATTTTTACACATATATTATATTAAAATCTTTTATTAGAAATATATACTTAAATAAAATGAGTAACAAGGACAAAATATTAATTAAAATAAATCAAAATAATCTCTACCACCATATAACATTCCATTAAAACCAAAAAAAGAAACAACTTACCTTTAATGATTGTCTCTTCGTTTATTTATTTTCGTTTTCCTATTCAAATACTTAGAAGTCGTTTATTCTTTTACCTGAAAACTGAATAAATCTGAATTTTTCTAAAGACTGAATAGTAACTAACACTTAAAACTTGAATGATATATTTAATTTTTTACTTCTAATTACTGAATAAAAGTATTGATTGTTTATTTTTTTAAAGAAACATCTGAATAAAGATAAATTTAAAAATATATTAATATAAAATAATAATAATAAAAAAAAATATTATAATTATAATTCAGTGATTAAATGTTAGATGATAAATTATGATATTTAATTTTTTATTTTAAATTATTTTTTAATATTTTTAAGTTGTTTATTGACTTAAAAAATAAACAAATAAAAACAGCTAAATTTATCGAATTCAAACTTATTAAGTGTTAAAGTAAAAAAAAAAAAAAAAACAAATGATGCCTTTGTTCATAATTCAATTACTTCAATTCAAACATATTTACATTTTTTTTTCATTTTTTAATAAAAAAAAAATAATAAGTCAGTCAACCATGTGATCATCACTGCTTACTCTCATAATTTAATTTTTCTCCTCCTCCAAGAGAGTACATTGACTTGAGCCAAGTCAAATCTGAGTCTTTTTTTTTTTTTTTTTTTAAGAAAGTCGAATTTGAGTTAGAATTAAACTATTTACCAATATGTGTTGGAATTAAAAAAAAAATCATTATTTTTATATACCAGATAAACTATGTTAAAGTTTAAACTTGAGTTAGGGTTAGGGTTTTTATTTTATATATAAAAAAAAGGAACAAAAAATAGAAAAGAAATTTGGTGTAGTATAATTTAAGTGGGTGTGTACATTGTACAATTAAATATATAAATTTAAATAAATTTATTTTTATAAGGTTATTATTGGCAATTAACTGGGTGCTTATAATAAAAATTAAATTTTTAAATTTTAATTGTGAGTATATTTATATATTGGGTGTAAAAATAAAATATTTGGGTGACAATATCCACACCCTTACTGTGTTCAAGATGCAAATTTCAAATTATGGTGATTCATTTTTGGTTTTTTGTTGGTTGATTTTGGGATTTTGAGAAATGGGGTTGTGGAATTTTTGTGCTTGAGATGAGATGTTGGGAAAAGTGTAATTCCTGTAATATTTTTCAATTTTTTATTAATTATTAATTATTTTAAATTTATTTTATTATTTATCTTAAAAATAATTAAGGGTAAAAATATATTTTTACTCGTTCTGTTTAGTTTGATTGTTAAAAAAATGAGTAAGTGGAACTAAAGTGTTATATTGTTAAAAATAAAGGATCACAGGAGTAAAAACAATATTCAAAAATTATAATTTAAAAAAACTAAAATAAATTTTATCACGTTATAAATTACTAGAGAAACATGCTAAAACACATACTACACACTTATATGAAATATCTAAAATATAAGTGTCGTATGGTGCGTTTCGATATAAGTGTGGTTTTAATGAGAAGATAGCTACCAGCATGACTATGGGCCAATCGCTGATGTCTGTCGCTTTCATGACTTTGGGCCCCATTTACGTATTTCTTCAATTTTGTTCACTTACCACCCACTTATCCCCAAACCATCCTCCACGCCAATAGCGATTATTATTACGGACAAATAACAAGTAGATTTTTTCCAGGTTTACTTATCTGAAATCAATTTTTGATTTTATTAATAAATATCCTTTTTTAATTTTTTATTTAATAAATATTAATAATTAAATATATTATTTAGAAATATTTTAATCTTTTTAATAGTAAAATATAATAAATTCAGCCCTTAAAGAGATCCTGACCCTTCCAGAATTTAAAAATATATATATTAATAAAAATTAATATTTAATTTAAATATAAAAAAAATAAATTATATTTAGTAATAAATTATACATTCTGAATCAGGTTTTCCTAATTTTTATTTTCTGGTTCTGCCGTGGAATAGAAGTAGTGGATTTGGATTTCATAGTCATTAAGAAATGAAGTCAAATAATAAAATAATACCAAATGATGCGCGTTACAAGAAGCTGGGGGTTAAAAAGGTAAATCGGGAAGAGTTAGGGTTGAGGTTGGCGGGACATTATCTAGAAAGGCCGCCCATCCAATCACTTCTTCGTCGGTGCCCCTTCCCTCATTACTAATTTTAATTCCCTCTTTGCCCTTTGACTCACACTTCACCCACGGTCACCGCTGCACACGGCACTTGACTTCTACTCTCAATTTACTCAATTGCCCTTCTTTCCTATCCATGCCCTTTTTCAACCCACGTTCACAAACACCGGTTATTTTTTTTTTAATTTAAATATTGGATAAGTCTAAATTTTTTTTAAAATTAAATATTAGTTAAAATTTAAAATTTAAAATTTAAATGACGTATTTATTTTTTTAATTATTTATTAAATAAAAATATTGACTTTTTTATATAAAATATTTAAATAAATATAATATAGAAAGAATAATTATAATTAAATAAATATATATTAAATAATAAGTTAAAATTTTTAATTTTTAATTTTATATTATTTTATATTATTTTTAAATTATTTAATTATTTAAAAAATAAATAAAAATAATTTAATGTATTCAATTTAAATTAATTAAATATTAAATAAATAAAAAAACTAATTTGCCGACTTTATTAATAGATACCTTCCACAGTTATTTAACAGTCACAGAAATCTCGATGGTCTTTTCTTTTGGTACAAAAAATAACAGATTATTTGCCTCTTTTGGTCAGAAAGCGAATAGACCCAAAAAAAAAAAAAAAAAAAAATAGTAAGAATTGAATACGTTGATGGGACATTAGATGATTGACTAAATCATACTTTCCAGATATTTTAATGAATTGCAAATATAGCTCATTTGATCAACAAGACCGCATAGCTCAAGTGATTATTCTTTCATTTTACATTGCACAAAATTAGTAAAAAGGTCCAAAAAAGCATTGGTTATTCAATGACTCATCCAACCACAACATCAATCTTTACTACACACAGAGGATTGCTATCAAAAGGCTAACTGGATTCCAAAACTCTTTAAGCAGCCCATTGAATCCAAGCTATACACTTTTTTTTTTTTTTTTTTTTTTACGCATACAACGACTATTTATGGTTTGGGTTTAGAGTCTCATCCTGACTATAAGATATTTTTAGTGATTCAAACTCATTTTCTGTAGGTAAAACTCATCTACTTAGGGTGCGTTTGGTATATGGGATTAGGAGTGGGATTGAATTATTTACTTCTAATCTCATGTTTGGAACATGTTAGGATTGAACATATCCAATCCCAATAGTTCCACCTAATCCTATATTGGTGGGATTATTTAGTCCTACCAATTTAGTCCCACCTTTTTTTTTTTTCCTTTTTCAATATAATATAATATTTAATATAAATAAAAATTTATTTTATTTTATTTAAATTAATTTTAAATAGTTTTATTTATTTTAAAAAATAAATTAAATATCTCATTTAATTTTTTAAAATAATATTTAATTTTATTTAAAAATATTTTTAAGTAAATTTAATTTAATATTTTTATTTTTATTTTATTTAAAATAATTTTATTTATTTTAAAAATAATTTAAATAATTGTTTATTAAAAAAAATATACATTTTTAATTAAATTTAATTTAAATATATTTTTTATTTACTTTAAAATTAATCTTATTTTTTATTTAAGTTAAAAGGAATGTAATTTACTTCAAAATATTTTTATTTATGTGAAAATTAATTTAATAAATTTATTCTGATTTTATCCCATCCTATCCTATATCAAACAAAAGACAATACTATTTTTAATTCAGACTGCACTAAACACATCACAGTACTAATTTAGTTCAATCCAATCCAATCTAATCCAGTCCAATCCCACAAAAATAATCCAATCTAATCCCGCGTACCAAACGCACCCAGTGTACCAACTGAGCCACACTTTATGGTTATATATATTTGTTTTTTTTTTTCATTCGCTAATATTCGGTTAAAACTTCAATTATATTTATGTCATTATTAATATTATTATTTATTTATTCCAACTATATACTAAAAAGGATTAGTGTTAAATAAAAAAATTACCAAGTCAATATATTTATGAAACTATTTTACTTCACAAACAATGTGATTTATATAATGTCTCCCAATCTAATACGAATGGAATAACTTGCATTGCTTCATGGACTATGAATTGCTTAAACCAATTCCTATAAAACGAAAATCATAAATATCACAAACCTCGCACCAAATTGCTATAATTGTCACATTCACTCATAATTCAAGTAGTTAATATAATTTTCCTTCATATTTGTAATCAGTGTTTAAGTATGACCTTTGTCAATAAACTCAAAAAGTATGGGTAGATCTATTTCCCGTCATAAGAGTTTCTTGTTGAGTCGTGCTCGTATTGTTTAATCTAATTAAAATCTGAACTCCTGACTCAACCGAAGTTAGACTTCAGGAAAAAAAGATGTTAGAGCTGTGAAAATATAAAATGATCAAAATGAACATCATAGTAAAATTAATTTATTTAATTTGTTAATAAAAATTATATTTACATATATTAAGTATATTTAAATGTTTTTACTTTAATTTAATATGAAAATAGACTTAATTAAATTTATTAATTATATTATTGAGGGTAATTTATGATAAGTAAAGCCATGTCATCATGAAACAAGAAAAGGATTGATTATAAGGTTGAAACGTCGTCCTTTTAGCCTCGAACGTCGAGAGCTTGCTCGATGCGATTTCCCTCTAAGCGACAAGAGGTCCCTCGACGACATCCTCACAATATTCTCGCAGAGATCTCCGAGCATAATAAATATTCTTGCACAGTGTTTATTGCTCGTCAAGTCAGTACTAATAACGAGTGGTACAACCATGCTCAGAGAAAGGCTGCACGCATTTAATGCATCTAACAATATTAATGACAGGCATGACCAAGATTGAATCCTGTAATCAATGCAGACAGACGTATTAATTGTCCAATATTGCAGGCTACCTACAAACTACTTAGGCTATCCTATTCCTAAAAATGTGATTCGGGAAGACATTTATTCATGGTTAAAGTAATGGTTGGATGTCCAGCGGCAGCTGTGACAGCTTGACCATACCCCAAAATTAAGGGAGTAGAAGAGAAATGTTGGATACCTATAAATAACAGCAATAAAAAAGAACAATGTATGATTTATTATAACTCATCAACCCTAAAATTCTCTGATTTTAGTCATTTATTTCTCCATAACACCTGAAATAACTTCATCGTCGGAGCTTAATCACCGGCACAAGTCCAACACTCCTCACTGATCTTTTGTTGTTTTCAATTGTCTTTTACGGGTGTTTACGACCGTTAGGTTCTCACTATCGCCGAGAACCCTCCCACAAGTCTTATCAACTAAGACATTAAATGATTAGTTCAACCGATCACTAAACTATTCTATGTGGCACAGTTAACAACTTATTGACCTTCTAAGCCATTTTTTACAGTCAACATATTCTAACATTAATAATTAATTATAGAAATTAATTTTTAGATAACAAAATAAATAATAGTAAGATTTTTTATTTTTTTTTACATATTAATAATAAAAAAATTGGTCTGGTTCAATTACTTATTTTTTTATTTTTTTGGTCTGAAAATATTAAAAATAAAACAAATATTAATTACTTATAATTCATTATTATATTCTAATTTTTAATGTTTGGTGTTAAGTTTTTTTTATTCTTTATAATTTAATATAAGATGGATAATTTGGTAAAAAAAAATTCATTAAAAGTTATGACCGGCTTCTTGCTTAAGCTAAAAACTAAAGTTGTGTTGGACTAGTTTCGACTTTTAATTATACTTTTTAACTAGATTATCCAATAAATCGCTTCCAGAAAGTTTACCAAACAATTTTTGGACTATAACTTATTAAATAATCTAAAAGCGCCTATATTAAGTAAACAATAGCCAAATACATTTCCTACAAAGGTTCCAGTAGCCTTTTCCACTCAATTGCATATCACCTTATTATTGTTAGGGTTGGTTTAGAGACGGAAGAGAATCATGCAAGATAGTACTCTAATTGAACAAGTAATAAAAGGCGATTATCCAAAAAGACTGACCTATTTTGGTTTCACCTTTTAAACATATTTATTATTTATATATATATATATTGACTTGGAGGAAGGGGAATTCAAACTTGTGGCCTCAATTCGTTGATGATAACGCATATATATTCTTAAAAAAAGAAAAAATCCAAAGATGATTGTCATTTAAGGTAGAATAAAAATAAACAGATACGTTAAAAAAAGAAAAACAAAATTACCCAAAATAACAAAAAAAAGGGTAAAAAGGTAAAGACATATACCATAAAAGACCTAGTCGGCGTGGAACTTAAATAGGTTGAAAAGGGCAAAATAGGAAAATGACCTTAAACTAAATGTACATAGAAGCAATACGTTGTGCTGCTCTGTATCCATCCATCCATCCATCCATTGTTAATAGCAAAACAGCATAAACTTGAGCAGCACAGCCACCCTCTCATCATAAGAATGGCAAGAGAAGAGATTATATAAAAACAAAAACAAAAGGTGGTAGATGCATGAGCCACAAGCCCACAAACACAGTATTTACACACACATATAAATCAATCTCTCTCTCTCTCTCTCTATCTCTCTCTCTCTCTCTCTCCCCCTCTCAACATACTTGCCACCTTCCCTTTCTCAAATCCTAATTGCCTTCTTTTTTTTTTTTTTTTTTTTTTAATTTTTAGATTTCAACTATAAAACCTCTATCTATCTCTCTCTCTCCCTCTCTCTCTCTCCTCGGTTTCTACGCTCCCTCAACCACCACCTTTTCTTCTCTGTCTCTCTCTCTCTCTCAGGTACAAACAATGACTTTATTTTATCTCTCTATAATGGTTGGTTTCTTGCCTTGTCTTGGCCTTTTATGATTGTACATGCCTGGCTTATCTACTGAGTCTTATTGACTCATGGCCATTCTGCTTTGCTGGGTTTAAACGCCAGGTCTTGTTTTATTTTTTTTATTCTATTATCTTTTCGCCTCGTGGGTTCTCTTGATTATGCGTTCTTCCTTGTTTTAGACTGTATTTGGGGTTTTTTGTTGTTGTTGGTGGTTTTGGGTTTTATCTTTGCTGTTTACATTCCATGAAAGGTGGTAGGTTGGTGGGGTTGACTTAATTTCCAAGGAGAGAGACTTACAATTATTTTCCAAGAAACACTTTGGGCAATTTACTTTGTTTAACATAATGAGTATTCGGGTTTACTTTATGCCAATTTTGAATGATTTATGTATTCTATTTTAATTTGTAATTAACTCTTTCTTGGTTAATGTCACCTCC
Organism: Xanthoceras sorbifolium; assembly: GCA_003430845.1. Taxonomy (NCBI): domain Eukaryota; kingdom Viridiplantae; phylum Streptophyta; class Magnoliopsida; order Sapindales; family Sapindaceae; genus Xanthoceras; species Xanthoceras sorbifolium. The sequence continues at coordinate 35,291,470 of CM010608.1, forward strand.
ACACTGGATTTTTTTTTTAACCGGACTCAAGTGGGGGATGATAGAAAGACATTCATGGAAGGTTCTGGGTATTGGTTGCTTCTCATTCTAATCACATCTAGCAATGTTTGGTGAGGTATAAGTATCAATCGTGTTGTTTCTTTAAGCCACTCAAGTTATAACTGCATATCAAATCTAAGCCACACTTGGGTTTTAGCTCGAATTTGGTGGGATCCAATGTTAATTTTGATGATTTTTCTTTTTCCAGTGTTGAGATATTTAGCTGCTTTATATGCAAATTGGAACGAGCTAACAAACACAAGTATAAACTTGGTGCGAGTCCTCTTTAGCTGGAGACATATTGGTTGTGTAAAAAGTAGTCTAGCTTACATTGTGAAAGTTTTTATTATAATGTCAATTGACTTGGAACTTCGCTTAATATATATTTGCTTTTCCAGATTATCTCTGTGTAGTTTATTTATGCGTAGCAACTCACATGCTAAAACGATTAAACGAGGTTCTTTCTAGGCTTAGATATGCTTTAAACTCACTAGTGTGCCCCGATTGAATAGAGGCTTAAGAAACCGGTCGTGTCTGTACTTACAGTTTCCCTTTCGTCATAAGTTGACTTAAGAAGTACATATCTTCTGATGTTGTTTTATATAGCTACCAGCATTCTCTTCTGAATTTTTTTAATTATTCTATGTCATCTGTTTCTGGGACACTATTTATTTTGTCACTCCTTGCAAGGTAGTTTTACCTTAGAACTGTTTCCCATCTGAAATTCACTTTCTATGTATCTTTGTTTGGTCCAGCTTGTGGTGGTTCTAGGAGCACAGAGATATATGTTAAAGAACTAACCATTGTGCATTGTAGCTATATTTGGACTCATTATGGTGAGTTTAAGAAGGCGTAAACTCCTGGGATTCTGCTCTGGTAAGCATTAGTTAAAATGTGCTACTATATTTAAAGTTGCTCTTATTGGACCTTAGCAGTTTGCAAGACTATAATTGTGATGTTATACGAAAATTGTCTTTTTCGCCCCTTGGATTATCAATGGTGATTACTTTTAAGTAATCTACAATTTCAAAGAATTAGGTTTTTTCTTTAATGGATCTACATCAAACTTAAATTATTATATTCTCCAAGTTTGGTGTCTTTGCAGGAAAAAGTTCTTTACTGGCTCCACATCTTAGGAATTCTGAAAATGGTACTGTTCCAGATAATTTGAACCACAAGGAAAGTGTGCGTCCTATTCCATCAGACGATATCAGCCAGCCACAGGAAGTAAGGAAGCATTGTGATCCATAATAATAATTATCACATGCTTCAGGTGGAACATGCATTGATATGAGATAATTACGTTTTTGTATGAACTTGGCATTTCCGTAGAATTTTTCTTGCATCAATTATGGTTTTGTATTGTGTGCGCTTTCGTTTATTATATTGATTGTTGCTAATGTTGTCAAAGCACAAAATTTGAAGCATCTGTATTGGTGGGTTGGAATGGGTTTGAAAGTAAATGTTTGTGTGTACAAAGGAAAAACAAAGCACATAACATTTTGCAGTTGTTTTCATCCAGTTTCTCTCCAATAATTTTTTTTTCCAAAGATTCATATTAATATAATTAATGGGGCAGGATCAGCAACCCTATTCTTTTGCATGTAATAAATTGCTGCACAAGTGGTACAACATTAGACAATGCATTTTCAGTGGTTGGATTTCATTAGACATGTTTTACTAAGAGTCATTTCACACATTTTTTCTGTTATCTTTGCTAAGTGTCAAGGGTGCATTATTCTGTGAAAATTGGTTGGCGTTTGTGGTTGCTTGGGTAGTTATATTATAGTAGTTTCTCATAGTTGCATTACTTAGCCATCTTATATCAGAGTAAGCTAAGAGATGGTATCTATAGGAAAAAAAAAAAAAGAAGCTAAGGTGGAGTGGATCTTGTTACTCAATACATTCGGTTTGTATGAAGTCGTTTTAGCAAAACAGCATTTTCATTCTTAAGGGTTAAACTTTTGGATGAAAAGCAAATAGGAACATGATAGTAATGATTTTCTCTTCTTTCCTATACCTGCAAATATGCATCTTGGATTTACCTTGTTAAGTTAGAGGAAGGGTGGTGAAATGGCCATGTCATCTGGTAAGATTTAAGTTTGGATATAATGAGTCTCTACTGGTTGACGCCACATCCATTGTGTCCAAAGAAGTTCATTAGTATAGTATTGTTCTTAGTGGCTGGAATCACAGAGCTGTTAGAGTTGTCAACCTCAAAGTTTGTTGGAGTTCATCTGTTCTTGGTATATCGACCAACTGTTCTGTTGATTTGTAGTAAATTTGACCTGGAAGGTAAAATAGCTGTCTGATTTTGAAATGACTGTTTGTTGTTTGACAAATGAACTTGAGATTCTATTCCATCATTCTTGCTGTCCAAGGTTGATTTAATTTACATCTGCAATGATATGAACCAAATGCATTAAAAAAAATTTTAGGTGCTTATTACGTTCTGTAATTATGTAACAGATAATTAGTAAGTTGCATGAGTTGTCGGTTATCTACATGTCATAATATATATACATACATTTATATTATTAAATGCTATTTCCCAGAAAGCCATTTCAAAAGTACTGGGACCATCAAATGTATCTGGTTCAAGCTCACCAGAGGAGCAGAATAATCAACCCAAAGAAGAGCAGCATTGTCCATCATTTTCAGGTTTGTCAGTTTAGAAATTTTTTTTTTTCCTAATATTCTCCATTGATAATGATCAAGTGGATGTGAAAATTGTTTATAACTGTCTCTACAAAGACTACCGATATTTTCTTCTCGTAAACTATTCTTCATTATACACCACATTGATGAAATTGCTGGATCACATCTCTATCTTTCTCTCCCTCTCTTGTATGCATGCACTCAAATACAATAAATCTAAAATGTCAAATTATAACTACAGTTCCAGATAATGTGCTGAATTACCAATGCATATATACTTATTTTTTTCTCTTTTTCAATTAGCGATGGAGTTGGTGCCCTGTAAAACGGGGGCCTCTTCTTCATGTCATTTAATTCTAATTAAATGAAATTTTCTGGCTTTTCAATCAAAACTTGCATTGAGTGATTGGGCTGCTGTTAATAGTTGAAAAAGAAATTGAGAAATTTCTTGGACCGTGGTTATTCGCTGATACTTTCCATCATAATTCTGAAACAACCTGTACAAATTCTCAATCATATTATTGGTTTTGGGATTTTGAGAGGAAGTAAAATTTTAAATCAGCATTTATCCCTTGAATGTGTTAATGAGGAATACTTTTGAAACTTTTATGTTTTATGATGCCAAAGACCAGACAACACCAAAGCAATTTATTAAAGATCTAAACAATGTCTCACAATTATAAGTGGGATGGCCATACTCATTCAGAATATAATGCAGCATGTTCTAACTAGTATGAAAGCATTTTCAGTGAATTGATAACTTGATCATTAGTTGAAATTCAGCTGGAAATGGAGAACTCACACCAGCCAAACTCTTTTACAGTCTATATGCTCTGCTCTGTTAGCTCAATAACACAGACATATGAACTGAGATAAGCATTGTAGGGGCTAACGTAGGAAGTAGGAAAAGGTTGAGAAGCATAAAACAACATCTTTCTTCTGTATGAATGCATGTTATTTTCTGTCCGTAAGCACTTCTTTTGGGCTTCAACTTTTCTTATTTGTTCCTGCATTTTGATTTTGCTGTACTTTTACTTTGTTTTCTCTTACTGAATGTGTTGCAACTCTGGTTAGGAAATGGATAAAAAGAAGCTATAGCATCAAACTTCTCATTTGAATTTTCATTAAAAAATAATAAAATATTGACAAAGGCCAAAGAGTGTTAAGTTTTTTACATTTCTCTAATTTAAGCAACAAATGTGGGCAAACCAAGAGTAGAGCAAAAGCAATGATTATTTGGTCTCAACTTCTGCTATTCACATTTGTCTCTAAATTTACCATAATAAGATACTCAGTGAAGTCAATGCTGAGAAGCTTTGTACCCTAATCTGTAAGTTGTAGCCGGCATATGATTGACCTAATAAAGTGCATCAGGTTGGTTGTCTGTTTACATGTCAAGCTATTATCTATTCATTCTCTTTGTCATAACGAGTTAATTCCCGAATAGATATGATCATTATGAAATATTTCATTGTGGGTTTAGTTCAGATGTTATGGAAAACCTTTAGCTTGAAATAAGAGATTATATTAGAACTGTTGATTGGTGATTTGGTATTTGATATCATGCTATGATTGAGGTTTGACTAGTGAAAAACGTGAATGGGCAAGTAAAGTAAACAGGGTCGATCAGTCACTTTCTCCCTTGTTTATGAGTTCTTGGCTCTCTTGTAAACAGGGTCGATCAGTCATTTTCTCCCTTGTATATGAGTTCTTGGCTCTCTTGCATTTATCTTTCTGATTTGTTTTGGATGGCTTCTCAAATGGATTTTAATTCTTCTTTTTGGTGTATACAAGATCAACTTGAGTAGGAAGAAACAATCAATTTGAAGTAGTCTTTTGTTTCCCTCGATGTATATTGACTGGGAGCAACATAAAAATTTTGGGGGGGAACAAGATAATGGTTAAAATGCTTGGTTTGGTTTCTTGTGGTCCAAAGTTTGGCAAAATCATCTTTTTTTCTGTGTGGCTGTCCCATTTTATGTCTTGCAGGAGATATGCTTCAGTTCAGTTTATGGCTCATTTTGTTTTCAGTTTAGTATATTTTGCATATACATAAATTTTCATCTTCCTTGTTATGGTGCTTGCTTTTTTTTTTTTTTCGATTAATATGGAAGAAACTGAATCTAATATTTCCCAGCACCGATTTCATACTTTCAACACTTATAGATTCTGTTGTGAATATATTGCTATTGAGATTTCTGTCTGTCAAGCATCATTTTTTACTAAAGCTACTGTATGATTCTTCCATTCATAGGGCTACCAATCAAACGCCGAAAGCGACATAGAAGGAAGCAAATTCAAAATCAGGAACCATGTCTAATGAGAGGCGTCTACTTCAAAAATATGAAATGGCAGGCAGCAATAAAAGTGGACAAGAAACAAATCCACTTGGGGACTGTCGGCTCACAAGAAGAGGCTGCCCGTTTGTATGATAGGTAATAAAGCTAACTTAGTCAAGCATGTAATAACAATCATTATATAGGTAATAAAGTTATATTAATGAGTGTTATTCCTCTAAAATAAAAATGTTGTGCTCTAGTATTAGTTTCAAATTGCCATTGATTTCTGCAAAAAACACTGATTTTATTTAGATAAAGATAGTCCTCATCAAGATTGTGCAGCCTATGCAAGGATTTCACAGTAGACATGCTTAAGAATATATACATGTTTACATGCATATGTTTGAGCATGTAGGTTGATGTGCTTGACTTTTTCTTACATAATTTTTAATTAGAGAATGGTTACTAAGTCACTGCTAGAATATCTTCTTTGGTGCTTTCACAAATGACACCAATTGAATGTATATTATTATGAAGTACAATCAAAACTGCTGAACATTGTGTTGCTCTAAGATTTCCACTCAGTTGTTGCTTTCAAAACTTCTATAGTTGGCAGCAAAGCTGCTATTGTTGCATCTTAGAATACAAGACCCGTTTCTCCTCGTGATTAGCTTACATGTGCATGAATGTGCAAATGTGTGTGTTCGTGTGATTTAAACCTGATACATTGCGGGAAAAAGATATTAAGAGAAAAAGAAGATTTCTATATTGGCTTTGGTTTAGCCTTTTTCCTTGGGCTTTCTAAAGCCTTCAGAGTTAGGCATCTATTACATCATTTCCTATCAAATTACCACATGCAAGTATTGATCCATTTCATTCTCTTCATGCTAAGGCAGCTAAGTAAGTGAAATAGAAGGGAAAAAGTCTTATTGGTTAGACGAGTTTAAACAAGCATCAAGTGTCAAAATATAAAGCTTAAGTTTTTTCTAATGTAGTGGTTCCTTACATGGTATCTAACTAATTTTATTAGGCGGCCCTCGGTTTGAACCCCGTGTGATTGTATTTGTAGGTCCACTTGATAAACCCATTGTCTGCATGTGAGAGGTTTGTTAAAGTGCTTAACATTATTTTTTGAACCGTTAGTTGCAAGCTTGAGGTTTTAGCTCTAAAGATAACATCACATCATATAAGAATCAATTTTTTACCTAGAGGGCCTGAGTTCTAGCTCCCACGTGATTTGTATTATTTTTATATATTTGTTTACCGCACAGTATTAATAGATATGTAAACTCTATGCAGAGCTGCTTTCATGTGTGGGAGGGAACCCAACTTTGAGCTCTCAGAAGAGGAGAAACAAGAACTCAGGAAGTTCAAATGGGATGAATTCTTGGCATACACTCGCCGTTCAATTACTAATAAAAGTAATTTTTTTTTTCCATTCTAGGCTTAATCATAATGCTTATCAGAATTTTCGTCCAACAGATGTTTTAACAGATATGGCCTTGATGATAATTTCAGAGTTCAAAAGAAGACTAGGCACTGGGTCACATAAGAGGTCTGAGTCTCCATTGGAGAACAGTGATTGGGACAGCAAACAAGGAGTGAGCGGCTTCTCGGCTTCAGAAGAGGCAGGAGCAGACTCATCAGCCTCTTGAATAATATGTTTAGTGAATGAGGCTGAATTTTTCTAACAGTTAAGTTCCTAGCTGACTAGCCTTCATTTTTTCATGTATAAAGGCCCCTATTAGGGCAAATCATATGGTAGAGATCCCGATGGCGGTAAGCAGAGATTTATAAGTTTAATGGCAATAAAGAGTCAAGTATTAGATATAATACAAAATCACCATCTTTAGTTTCTTAGACTAGTGAAAAACATTCAAAAAAGCTATTTACTCTCTTCCATTTTTCTGATACTGGAAGGTTGAACTGATTTCCAACTCATTTTACCCCAGTTATGCATGGACTCTGTGATTCATGGCATGAGCAGTTGTCTCTATCAACATGTCCATCCAACCTTCTTCTGTAAATGAGAAGCTGTTTTACTGGGAAAATCCAATTTTATGAAAATTTTGCTTAAAAAAAGCATCATCAGAGAAGCCTCTGAAGAACATGAAGATAGATACTCTATGTACATTTCAACTGAAATGAGTAATCATTTAAAAAAAATGAAGTATTTTAACACCAAATTTCTTTATACGATTGAATTAACAAGCTATTAGCCTATTGCTACAGTAAGCCTTTGACTAATTTACTATATATTAAATTGAAATTCTCTTGTAATTAAGGAAGATAATTATCAGTAGGGGTACAAAATTAGTGGATTTGGATTAGTCCTTAATTATTAACTTAAGGAGTCGCGTTTGGGGTGAACTCCTCTTAACTCGGTTGACACAATTAATTCCTCATGAAATTTTATTGTAAACTTATTTTGATTGATCATATTAATTTTTCTTATTATGGAGTAGATGTCTTCCTTTATGGGGTAGGTATTTGGGCTGTGCGTTTAGTGATTAATCTCGGCAGGTTCCGACAGTTATTAATATTGTTCTTGTAGCTCTTAAAAAAAAAAAAATGGATTTGGATGCTTGAAAGTTGAAACTGTGTAATCAAATTAAAAGGGTTCAATTAATTTATTTTTTTAAAAATTAAACGAATAAATATATTAAATAGGTTGTATCGTGTACGAGACCTATTTAAACGAATAAATCTTAATAGGTCACATTAGGTAACTCGTTAATTTAATTAATCTTGTTTGGATGTAATTGTGATACAATAAGCTAAAAAAAAAAAAAAATTGTACTCAAATTTGATAAAAATTAAACCAATTATGCCAGGTTGAGACAAACATACAAAATATAACATAAATTGCCACCCGACTATGCTTATACGATAAAAACTAATTAAGACGCTATGGGGACATATGAAATAAATTAATTAATAACAAATTTTTTTTTTTTTTTCACATTTACACTATCAATTTTGTGAATTCGAGTAGTGTCTTCTTTCCTGAAACTCCAAATTAACTTCAATAGGAAAAATATTAAAAGTTTTTTTTGGGTCAAAAAAGGAAATTCCCTGTTTTGGCCCTTAAATTAATAACAAATTCAAAACTAGTCATTCCTAAAAAATGTTCTTTTCTTTTTAATTTTTGTCAATGAGTTAACAAAAATACCCTTACGTTGACTGAGTTACCCATATGATAATTTTGAAGCTTTTTCCCTCTTAAAAGCTTTTCTCTCCCATTTCTCGCGTCTCTCTCATTCGTTTGTATTTCTCTCTCTATAATTTTTCTCACTGTATAACTTTTTCTTTCCTTTCTCCACTAGGTGTAGCACCCCCCGACCCGACCCGGCCGGACCGACCCGGGATGCGCTACTCGGACTTTCAAAACTTTTCAAAACTCATTTTACATTTCAAAATCAGTTTTATATGTTGCAAAAATCCTTGTGAGCCCATAAAACTAATTAAACTTTTTACAAAAATCCGGCAGAGTACCGTTTGTTTTTCGGACTTTCCAAAACCTGGTTGTTCACAAATCAAATCACATTTCATTTTCACAAACACTTCTATAACAATTTCAAACAATTGCGCACTCTGCCGTTTAGTGCGACTTATCAATCACAATTTATAAAATAAAACAAACAGACTTTAATATTTACAAACAGTTTTAATAATAAGAGACATAAATCATAAACTAATTAATTACAAAACATTTTACAAAACGTATTTACAAATTTCCCTGTATATGCATGCTTTCAGAATCTATATACACATAACAAAAATATAGCTACCCAACTGTACAATCCTGTGACTCGGTCTGCAACTTGCTTCTCCTTCAATCTCTAGCCTCCTCTGGATTCCTGGTACCTACGCGTTAGAAACAAACTAACGCGCTAAGCATAAAGCTTAGTGGGTGTACTAAAAACTCAATTAAGTAAATTACAATATAATTATTCTTTAAGGAAACAATAAACCACAATATGAGTTTTATTTCTAAATCACTTTCAATCACTTTAATTTCAATAAGGAGATCAATATACAAATGCTATCAATAAAATCATTCAGTACACTTTTCAATTCCAATCAATTCTGGCCCACTAGAATACTAAACATTCTAGGACTGGAATATGGGTCCACGTGATTGTCCGAGATTGCCCCGCAACAACAATCACTAATATCATCGCGATTGTCCGAGATTGCCCCGCAACAACAATCGCTAGTATCATTGTGATCGTCCGAGATTGCCCCGCAACAACGATCACTAAATCAGTGTGATTGTCCGAGATTGCCCCGCAACAACAATCACACAATAATAACGGCGCAGTACTGCTAGGTAAAACCCAGCTGGTATACCAACCTCCTATATCCGTTTCTATGTCTAAGTATCCTAGGGCCGTTTCAGTAAATAATTTTCATAAGCAATACTCAATAATTATACATTTCGCACAATATTTCTCAAGAATATCAACAATATTCATACAAAAATATAAATCATGTATTTTTAACAAAATCGACACAATCGGAATACGATCAAAACGCGATCTAACATAAAATCAGTTCAAAATCAATAATAAGTGCATCAGTCATCAATTTTTCATATAAAGCAGACACTTTTCATACCAAAAATCGAAATCGAAAACTATGAACGAATTCGAAAACGAAACTAAAAACGAGGAACGAAATCGAAAACTAAAATGAAAAAGTAAACGAAAAACAGCTCGAAACGATTTCGAAAACGAGAGTACACCTACTTGGAATCCGTGTTTTTCGTTCGACAAACCGCGGTTCCACGATTTCTTTCCCTTCTCTTTTTCCTTTCTCCTTCTTCCTCTTTTTCTTTTCTTTTCTTTCTTCTTCTTCTCTCTTCTTCTTCTTCTTTTTCTTCTCTCTTTTCTCTCCTTTTCTCTCTTTTTTCTCGGTTCTTTCTCTCTCTGTTCTGGCTTCTCGCTTCTGCGAGAAGCTTCTATTTTTTTTATATTTTTTTCGCCATCGCGACCGCCGTCGCGACCTGTGGTCGCGGCACCAGGTCGCGATGCTCACTGGAGTGCGCGCACCGCCTTCGTCGCGAGCGCGCCCTGGTCGCGCGAATGGTCGCGTTGCTCTCTGCCCGTTTTTGACACTTTCATCGCGAGCAGTCCATCGCGACCTGTGGTCGCGTTGCTCACTGCCAGGTTTTGCCATTTTCATCGCGAGCAAGCCATCGCGACCTGTGGTCGCGGTGACTGGTCGCGGTACTCACTGCCAGATTTTGCGTTTTTCACCGCGAGCGAGCCATCGCGACCTGTGGTCGCGGTGACCAGGTCGCGATGCTCTCTGGTCCAGTTTTCCAATTTTTCATTTTTTTCTCATTTTTCACTATTCAATCCGGTCCGCTGGAAATCATAAAATAAACATACATTTAATTACATTTACACCCCCTCAAATAGTAAAAATTTATTTTTCACATATTTCATATATATCAAAAATTCATCACCCGAAATCCGGGATGTTACACTAGGTTTCTCTCTCTTTACTTTCTCTCCAATCTCTCCCCTTCATTTGTTTTCTCTCTCTATGAATTTATTCCTTCCCTCCACTAGGATTCGCTTTTCACCCTTTTCTCTCTCTAGTCTCTCTCTTTTGTTTGTGTTTATCTCTCTACAATTTTCTTCCCTTCATTGGTTTATCAATTTTCTTTCTTTCCTATCTCTTTCATTCGTTTGTGTGGCCTCTCTCTACAACTTCCTTATGTTCCTTGATCGACATCAAATTCATATATGATTTCGCCTTTATTTTATCAATCTTTTGTTATGTTTTCGAATCATATAAGCATTTTGATGTATTTTTAAGTTGTATAGGTATTTAAAGACCCAGTGAAGCATTTGGATCATTTGGTAAGAGTTTCAGATGAAAAGCGTTGCAAAAGCAATAGTCTGGTTCATAAACTAGAGAGTTGCGCGACCTTAGGCTTGCACGACCATCAGGTCGAGTGGATGCCAAAAGGAGTTGAAACCAGAGAATACCGTGACTAGTGACTCGTGCGACCACCAGATTGAGCGAACGGGAAAAGACAAACATGACCAGTAAGTCGCACGACCTACGTCTTGCGACCATCCAGGTTGTGCGCGTGGTGGTGCGGTCAAATTAACAACCCTAATCCGAGTTGTATCAAGAGGCTGAGATGGAGGACTATAAATACAAGTTATTATTAACCTAAAAAGGGTTTGCTTTCCTACTTTCAGCCACCAGCAATCTCAAATTCCAGTCGTGCCTTTTTCATTAGTTTTTCACCATCTTCAACATTATTCGCAGTCAAAAGAATATTACTTTAGTAAGGGAGGTAGTTTGAGGTTTTTCTTCTTTCTTTCCATGTTTATTGTTTTCATTCCTATGATGTATAACTAAATCATTAGCTAGGGATTCAACGTGAAGAACACCAACTGGTTATGTAGACGATTATTATTTTTAATTCTATTTATGGTTTTTAGTTTTATTCAATGTGCGTATAATATTATTCTTGCCTATTATTAATGAAGATGATATAATTGACTTAGGTATTGAATTAGTTATTTGAGAAACCAAAGAATTAGTTTATCGTTGTTACGTGCTAACTCTAGGTTAGATAGCTCCTGTGAATAATTGTATCTAATTTATATGTTGATCGCTAAATTAGGTATTAGTTCTTAAGTTCTTAGGGTTTAATTAATGAATTCCTAGTATTATCTGCTCAGTCCATAACTAGATTGTAAAAACAATAATAATAGGGATACTTGTTTAAGTCATTGACCGAAAGGTAATCACCATAATTAAGATAAGATAGAATCCTAAACCTGAATAAACATCTTTGTTAAATAATTGGTTGCAATGAGTGGTTGTGTTTGGATCATTAATGACCTAGCTTTTCCTCCATATATTCGCCAATCCAATTTTCTCTATGTTAATTTAGTTTTAGATTTCCTTTAGAATTCCTCAATCAATTAAATCTTTACTTTTCTGTTACTAAATTAGAACTAAATTCGTAGTTAAATTGTCAATCTATGTGGGATTGATCTTTGTACTTGCCGAAACTATACTAATATATAGATTCGTGCACTTGCGAGGTATAATTTGGTACATCAAGTTTTTAGCGCTGTTGTCGGGGATTGATAAATTTAATTATTATACTAATTTTAGTTTAGTGTAATTTGTAGTTTTCTTTTTAATTTAGTTTTGTTTGTTTTGTGTTTGGTAGGTTTTTCAATTGAATGCAAGGAAAGCAATCATTGGATCAAGATCTATTGCCTTTAAACGATAACATCAACCAGCTAGGGAGGCGCACTACTAGGCAAGAACCGAAGTGTCAGAGATTGAATTCGAATTAGAGTGTAGCTACACGTCTCCAATTTCATTCGAGATGGATCTCACATCACCATATCTTATGAAGGACTATGCTCGTCCTGTCGTAGGGACATCGCCATCCTGCATCCCACTTAATGCAGCGTTTAGGAACTATGAGCTCAAAACGCTCTACTTCAACATGCCCCCATTCTTCCATGGGTTGGCTTGTAACACCCCCTGACCCGACCCGACTGGATCGACCCAGGGAGCGTTACTCGGTTTTCAAAACTTTCTCAATTCACTTCATAAATTTTCAAACCATTGTGAGCCCATCAATTAAATGTTCAAACCATTGGAAACCACATAGTTTATAATTTAAAAACATTTTTCTAGTGAGCCCATTAAAAACATAGTTTTTAAAAATTTCGGCAGAGTTTCCTTTATTTTTCGGATTTTCCAAAACCTGTTTTCACATAAAACTCAAATCACCAACAATTCACAAAAAACACTTCAATCTCAATCCATTCAAATGCGCACTCTGCCGTTTAGTGCGACTTTCAAATAGTTTAGAAAACAATTCAGTAACTACAATCCTTTTGAAAAATGCAAAACAGAAAGCATAAAATAATTAATTACAACACATGATTACAAAACATAATTACAAAATCCTCTGTATATGCACGTATATCTAAATATAATGTACAGAAATACTTGTATAACAAACTACCCCAAAGTTTCTGTGACTCTGAGCTCTTCTCTGCAGCTGGTGCCTCTTCAATCTTTTCCGTCCTCGGTTTCTTTATTACCTACGCGTTAGAAAAACAAAACTAACGCGCTAAGCAATACTGCTTAGTGGGTGTACACTAAAATAAATGGTAATATAATATAAAACAGTATATGTGAATTCAGAAATTCAAAAGTGTATATAAATAATAACACTTAAAACCAGTATTTTCAGAAATAGAAATATCTATAACAAACATTTTACAATGACTGAAACTAAGTAAACAGCCAATATTTCAAAACTTTATGGAAATTCAGTTTCATATCATTTCTTTGTTTTCCATAACATTTCCTATTCGTAAATTCTCAATTTGGCCCGTGATATATATAACAGGGTGTACTGGACTGAATTACGGGTTTTACAGTCGGGTTTTCCATCTCATATGAAATAGTATCCCTATATAAACAGTCGGTTTCCCATTTCACGAGGAAATGGTATCCGGTATTCAGTCGGTTTCCCATTTCGCGAGGAAATGGTATCCGTGGTAAACAGTCGGTTTCCCATTTCACAAGGAAGTGGTATCCGTAGTCAAGAATCAGAGACATTATACATCACGGTGCAGTACTGCCATATATTCACTCAATTGACATGTCAATCTCCTATATCCAAATATCCCTATACATATATCAGGGCCGTTAAAACTCATAACAAATCGATTCTTTGGTTTCAGAAATCAACGAAGACCATTTTAAATCAAAATCCATAAATAAGAAAATCAACAATAACTGGAAATCAAATTTTTGAAGCACACGATTTTATTCAACTTTTCACAATAATAAAATAATGCACTATTAACTCAACAATATAAAAAAATGCAATACGACTATATTCACAAATCAATACGAATGTATAAAATCCATAACTATATTTTTAACATACTAAATCAAAACTTTTTACCAAAATAAGTTCGGAATCGTGTGTACACCAACCTGGATACCGTTTTTCTCTCGACGATCGCGGTTCTACGTTTTCTTTTCCTTTCCCTTTTCTTTCTCTTCCACCTTTTTCCTTCTCTTCTCTTCTTCTTCTTTTCTTCTTCTTCTTCTTTTCTTTCTCTTCTTCTTCTTCTTCTTCTTTTTCTTCTTCTTCTCTTCTTCCTCTTCTTCTTCTTCTTTTCTTTTCTTTTCCCTCTCCCTCTCGGTCTCTCTTTTCTTTTTCTGTTTTCTGTGGCTGCTGCGAGAAGCCAAATTTTTTTTTATATTTTTTGGTAGTCGCGACTGCCGTCGCGACCTGTGGTCGCGCTACCAGGTCGTGGTACTCACTGGAGCGTTTCCACCGCCTTCATTGCGAGCACACCTCGCGGTACCATGGTCGCGCTGGTGGTCGCGTTGCTCACTGCCAGAATTTGACATTTTCATCGCGAGCAGTTCATCGCGATCTGTGGTCGCGGTGACTGGTCACGGTGCTCACTGCCAAGAATCACCATTTTTCATCGCGAGCAGGTCATCGCGATCTGTGGTCGCGGTGACCAGGTCGCGATACTCACTGCCTCAGTTTTCAATTTTTTTCATGCATCATTTTCGACTGTTCAATCTGGTCCACCTGGAAACCATAAAAAGAAACATACTTTTAATTACATTTACACCCCCTCCAATCACAAAATTTATTTTCACATATATAAAATTAATTATCCGAAATCCGGGATGTTACATGGCTAGTGAAGATCATCTAACTTTTATTCGTGACTTCTATCATAAAATTCAAACCTTTCCTTTGCAAGGGTTAATTTAGTTTTAGATTTCCTTTAGAATTCCTCAATCAATTAAATCTTTACTTTTCTGTTACTAAATTAGAACTAAATTCGTAGTTAAATTGTCAATCTATGTGGGATTGATCTTTGTACTTGCCGAAACTATACTAATATATTGATTCGTGCACTTGCGAGGTATAATTTGGTACATCAAGTTTTTGGCGCTATTGCCGGGGATTGATAAATTTAATTATTATACTAATTTTAGTTTAGTGTAATTTTGTAGTTTTATTTTTAATTTAGTTTTGTTTGTTTTGTGTTTGGTAGGTTTTTCAATTGAATGTAAGGAAAGCGATCATTGGATCAAGATCTATTGCCTTTAAACGATAACATCAACCAGCTAAGGAGGCACACTACTAGGCAAGAACCGAAGTGTCAGAGATTGAATCCGAATTAGTGTGTAGCTACACGTCTCCAATTTCATTTGAGATGGATCTCACATCACCATATCTTATGAAGGACTATGCTCGTCCTGTCGTAGGGACATCGCCATCCTGCATCCCACTTAATGAAGCGTCTAGGAACTATGAGCTCAAAACGCTCCACTTCAACATGCCCCCATTCTTCCATGGGTTGGCTAGTGAAGATCATCTAACTTTTATTCGTGACTTCTATTATACAATTCAAACCTTTCCTTTGCAAGGGTTAACAGAAGATCAGTTGCGAATGAGGTGTTTCTTGTATACCATGAAAGAAACAACTAAGGTGTTTCTCGTTTGTGTTTATCTCTTTATAACTTTCTTCCCCCTCTACTAGGTTTCTTTCTCTTTCATTCGTTTGTTTTTCTTCATCTCTCTCTTCTCTCTACAACTTTGTTCTTCTCATCGAGACAATTCCAACATTATATTATGGGTATAAATCCGATATAATTTTTCCCCATAAAGTTTTGACAGCGTTACAAATCATGTTGAGAAAAATAAAATGTACATGCTGAGAGCAATATATGTTTGCACGCTAATAACAAAAATATTTACATTATGAGAATTAACTTTACCCATAAACATAAGAAAGTCAGCTTATAATGTTGCTAGAAATATGAAATCGGCAAATTCACTCAACTAAACAAGCAGATCCAACATGTGAAACCCTTATTATCACAAAATTATGATTTTAAGCTAAAAATAATCAAAAGTTACAAGTTAAGTTAGGCCTTTTCGAGTACATTTTTCGAGGAATATTTTTGTTTTTGTTTTCACAAAACGCTCCAAAATATTTGTATGACGGCATGTTCAAAAATTATTTATGAATATTTATGCTTTTATGATTGAAATGTGAAAAAAAACGCAAAAAAACTCTTGGATGTTTTTGTGTTTTCCTTTTTAATACAGAACAAACAACACTTTATTTCTCTTTCTTCTTCTCATTATCAACACATAATATCAACAAACATCCCATCTTCGACATCATTGTCTCACTAACAACCATAACTTTAACATTATCAATCCCATATTACCATCTATTAGCTCTTAAAACAAAATATAACCATAAGAAAACAAACAAATAATGGAGTTTGGTAAGATGAAGAGAAAAGAGGAAAAAAAAAAAAATAGATGGACGGTAAAGATAAAGATAAAGAGAAGTGAACAGGACGGATATACGTTGCGGAGAAGACGAAGAGAGCTACAAGATGCGGTAGAGATAAAAACCAATAGAGTGGCAATATGAAGTGGAGAAGATCCAAGAGCTGCTATACGGTGGAGACTTGAGGCAACATAATTTTGTATGGAGAAAAAGAATGAGATTGTGGTAAGTCTATTGTAACAATATAAAACACGCCAATATATTACCATATGGCTAAAAAATTATAGATTTGAGAGTTTCGTTAATTATTATTTTTTTTTTAAAAAAATCTGACACCTTTACGGGTCAGAGGATTACCAGGACCAACCGAGATTAAATCATATAAGTACGGTCCGGACAACTACTTTCAGTAACGGGTGACGAGAACTACCGGGACAACGACCCAGACAACTACTCCCAACAACGGGAGGAGTCTACTCCTAACACGGGGGAGAGGTCTACCCACACAATTACATTTTTATAGACAATTGTGGAAACATATATTTATATGACTATACAAGAATTTGGACCTTAATGGCTTGAAGGATTTTGAAGCCTCCAACCACTAAGGCAAGAGACCTTGTTAATTTTACTATATATATTTGTATTATTTCTCATTTTCAAAATATTGTTTTTGGCATGTTTTCATATTTTAAAACAACAAACCAAAAGAACCACTATCATTTTAATTTTAAAAACAACAAATGAAAAACGATATCAGGTGCACTATTAATGTTTGGTTCCCTCTCTCTAGGTTTTATGTTTCTCTCTCTACAATTTTGGCTTCTCTCTATACAATTTTGGCTTCTCTTTCCTTTAGTAATGAAAAGTTACAAGTTAAGATGGTGCGAGTTACTAAAGCTCGGAGGCAATTTCGTCCAAAAATCATATTTTTGGCTTAAAAAGGGAAAATTATCAGGAGTGACTATTTCTGAAATTGCTACTAATTTGAGGATTATTTAAAAAATTTACCCAAAATATTCCTAGGTTTGGCCCTTAAATTAGCAATAATTTGAGGGTTAGTTTGAAATTTGGCCAAGTAAAATCATCGAGTTCGGGGTGCAGCCGTGGAGGCCAAAAGTTGGGGAAACATTGGACGCAGAACCGCTTAGATTTACCATTTCTTTTCAGTTTCTGGTAAACTGTTGATTCTGTTTCAGACATTGAATACAAAAAAAAAAAAAAAAAAAAAAAAAATGTCTTCAGGCGATTCAAAACCCTTAGAAGGAGAGGCTCCGTCGTCATCCGGTAGCTGGAAGGAGCGCATCTTCATTCCTACTCTCCTTGCAGGTCTCTCTCTCTCTCTCTCTATATATATATATATGTCTCTATAAGAATATTAATTTATTATTTTTAATTTCTCACTCAATGTTTGGTTGGGATCAGGTATTGCTGGTGGAGGAGTTGGTTTGGTTTCAAAGCATCGAATTGTTCACGGCCTTTCTAATATTTCTGCCACTTATGCTACTAATTTTGCCATTGTCACTGCTTGCTATTGTGGTATGTCTACTTTTCTTTAATTTTTGAATCAAAGGGTATACAAGTCAGTGAAGGTGGAAATTGTTGGTTAAAAGCCTTTTTCAATGAGTTCATCCCAATTCCCATTATCATCCTCCTCCCCAATCTTTATGGTTTTTGTATAGACTGTATGGCTTGTTGTAGTGTTTACTTGATCTGCGGTTTTCGAGTTTCTGTAATTGTTATTTTTTGTGTTGTTTGTGCTGCATCGTGTTTTTTATTTATTTATTTAGCCTTTGCTTGTATAAGATATAGGAGCTTTACAACACAGTCTGTAACTCATGTGATGGCAATTTGTGCAAGTGTTGTTTTATTAAGAACTTGAACACACCCTTCTTGGCTTAGTTAATTTCCCCTAACGGATTGAGAGTTACATATGAGGTTGCTCTCTGTGTGTGATTGGCATTTCTGTGAGTAATTGGGGTAGCCCTAACTTTTGTCTAAGTGTAAGCCTTATGCGATTACTCCCACTGTCCCACAAGTGTAGCTGGATTGTAGTATTTTGCAATATATACTTATTTATTTACGCTTTTCCCTTTGAGTATCTTTTCCAAGACTGAATTCAAGATTCATAGGCTCCTAGTGATGAGATGCTTTAAGCACTGCTTATTTCTCTTTGTTTTGTTTAATATAAATTGATTATCGTTTAGAGGTTCAGCTGCCTCAGAAGTTTGTAGTTATATCTGCCTCAACGAAAACTTTAATTTTATTATTACAAATGAACACACGAAAATAGGTGCAACTTTTTATTAAAGAAAAATCCTTACAGTTGATTTATTATATATGCTGATTCACTGTCAGAATCCAAACACATGTATCGAAAAGCTGAAAATAGAGTACTTGTTAGGACTGGTTGCACTAATCCTGTGGACAGAACCACTGTTTCTATACCATTACTCAGCTCATATTCTGTCTGGAAGATAAGAAGGAAACTGTCGATTAATTACACCGACATCTGGTTGAATGACCTATATATTTCTTGTCACCACTTTGCATAAATTAGAAACTTCAACGGTTTTTTGATCTGACAGGAGCACGTGAATTTGTGAGAGAAAGTCGAAAAACAGGACCTGATGATCTATTGAACTCAGCAATTGCAGGCTTTGGCAGTGGCGCTCTTCTTGGGCGTATGCAAGGTAAAGTTTATGAATATCTCTCTCCCATGTATGTGAAGCAAAGATTCAGCTCGCTTGATGATCTGTGTGACCATAGCGGTTAAGGTTACTAAGGCAACTGCTTCGATTTAATAGTGTTTTGTGCTGAGAAGTTCAATTTTGACTCTGCTGTGTTTTGGATCATACCATGGACTTTAACTGGACCTAAATGAAAATTGTACTGCTGAAGTTTTTGTCACCTTGTACTATTCTCTCTCGTCGCTTTTGACATTCCTTCTCTCTTTGCAAAATTGTTTTTTTCCGTCGGCATAATAGGTGGTCAGCTGGGTGCACTACGTTACTCATTCATCTTTGCTGTTGTGGGGACAGCAGTTGATTATGCTACTCTCAGACTAAAACCTGCATTGTGGAACATTAAAGAATCTCAGAAGAAAGGTGATTGGTTGAAGTTACCAGAGTGGTCGCCCATACAAGTACTTGATGATGAAGCCCTTGCCGCAAAGCAAGCTCGGGAAGAACAACTATATAATAGACAGAGGCTTGGTAAACTAAACAAAGAAGAATCTTAATAAATGCTCTTCTTTTCATGTTGAATTTTGTATTCTCATGTCTACCAAAAAATAATGTTTTTTTAGACATTCAGCTGTTAGGGTGAACTTTGATGTTTGAAGGAACTATGTTTTGGTTGGTCCTTTGTTTAAATTTTACCGATAGGATTTGTGAGACACAGAAAAAGATTGTAAGTTGATGAACTGCCTCTTTGTTCGAACACCAGGAAAATTTGAGATTTCCTGACATAATAATTGTGATTATTTTCTGGGTGAATTGCAGTAAGCTACCCTGATTTTATTCATAATTACACGCATAATGTTAGTGTATTATTTATTACACTTAAGTATTCTTAGCCATGTTGACTACCGTTAACTGAACGGTACATTTAACGGGATCAAAGGTAAATTGTTCTTTTATATGTAAAGTTTATTTTAAAAAAATTAAAAAAATCATTTAATCAATAAGAATATACCACGTCATTTTAAAATTAATTTTAAAAAAATTAAAAAAATCTATTATCATGGAAGATATCTGGAAAAATTCAGATCTCTTTCCTTCAATTGAATTTTTTTTTTTTTTAAAAAAAGAAGGTTTTATAATGGAAGAGATCTTCCTTCAATTGAAAAAAATAAAAAATTAAAAAAATTCATAAGAAAAGAGATCTGGAAAATCACTCCAATCAAAGTAACTATAAACTTATTATAATTTTTTTATTTGCAGTTTCTAAGAACACTATGTTCTCAATGTAACTGAGTGGCAACTCGTGAACTTGCTCTTAGAGGGATTTTTTGAGTTTCCAAGTTGAAGCGATGTGTGTGAGATAGCTCTTCTTCTCTGAAATGTGTGGAGAAAAGCAAAAAAAAAAAAAAAAACACTAGAAAAAGTAGAACTTTAGAGAGAGAAAGAGAGAGAGAGAGAAAGGGAAAGTAATATTGAGAGAGTGATAAAAGTAGTTGGGTAGTCTACCATGAAAGGAGAGTCAAAGCAAGTTAGTGATTTGAGGTTCAATAATTATTTTTTATTTTCTTTTCAATGTATTTTGTTTAGTTTTGTGACTTAAAAAACTGACTTTTGTCTCAGAATAATAAAAAAGGTATATAAAAAAAAAAATGTTGAAATCTGGAATTTGTGCTCCACTCTAATCTGGAATTTGATTTCTTTTTTTCTTTCCTTTTTTTTTTTTTCGTTTTGTAATATAGTTTTTTAATTTTTTGGTGGATGATTGATGGATTGATTTTGTTTTATTGTGGATAGTTTTGAATGAGAGAGATTAAATGAATTGAAAATGAAAGATTGTGGATTGAATGATGAAGATGGAGATAAGGATGACGAAGACGGTATTGAATAATTATTATTCTTTTAATGTTATTTTTTTTCATAGGGATAGTTTAGTCATTTTATAAAAAAATTTGGTTAACTGTTTATTTTAATGAAGTCAAGTAACTATGAGATACTAGAGTATAATAAATGATAAACTAACATTATACGTGTAATTACAAATAAATTAAGGTGTAATTACAAATAAATTCAGGGTGCCTTATTACAATTCACCCTTATTTTCTACCAGTTGAAATGGTGGTGTCTTGGGTGGTAAATTCAAAGTTTTTATTCTTTTGCATACGAGGTGAAGAGGTTGATTTTGTTATCATATCCGGGAGACAAACTTTAAAATTTTAAGATATAATGTATGGACGGTCTCACCTTATAGAATTTTCCTCTAAATCTGGAACATTAAAAATAAGGATCAAAATCTTAAGGGACAAAACTCTCCGATACTATGGGATGTGCATCAACTTCTTTCCACAGGTTCTTCACTTACACTGAAATGTAGTTGGTACAATTACTGACCTATCAAAGTCATTTCATGATCTAGGAAATGAGTGTACGTAACCATTCATGCCTCAGTGTGGCTACATTTTCAACCATCCCTCCCAATATATCCATTTCTCAGAAGTCAGAACTACAAAATCATTAGCTTTGAAGAACTAAAAGGCTGTAGAAATCTTGGGAGAGGCAATAGAACTGAGTTCTATTAGCAACATACCATTTACACAAAAAGATCATGTCAAAAGAAAAGCACAATTGACAGCATAACCCAGGTCCAACCTACTAGTTTACATGTTTCCAAACAGGTCCAGAGGCACAGATCACCCTGATACTGGATCACAATTCACATCAATGCTACAAAAAGGATGCAATCCGCCACCTCACAAATAGATTGCAACTCAGATGATCACTGTGATGATAATACTGTATGATGTTTCCATGAGGTTATGAAAGCAGTGAGACCAGAGACACAAACTCTAATGTTACCCGGCCCTTGGACCTCGTGTTGATCACAAAGTGTTCTGGATATTTTCTCAGCAACATAAGCAGGCCGTACCATGGTTTTTCCTTGGATTCTGGACCAGGCCACTCCTCAGATGTAAGATACCTCCTCACTCGACTATGATGCCAGACACTACTGTATTGCTCCACTAACTTAACAAGAAGAAAAAAAAACTTCAAAGCATTAGAAAACCTGGAGATCCAAGGTTCAGACATCTTAGGATTATAGCAACTTCAAAAGAAAGAAACCAAGCCAAAAAAAAAAAAAAAAAAAAGCCCATAAAAGTAAGCATTTTGCAATTATGAATTGTACTGAAACTCTTGAGACATCCAGCAGAAGATTCCAACCTCTATAGTAGAAAGAATGCACACAGTTGATCAAATATGAGATCGGACCAGTTCGTGCATTTCATGATTGTTAAACATGAAATAATATACAATGCATGGGTGCTTTATAGGGGTTGCTCTGAAAATAAAACATATGACTGCATCAAAAATTACTAAATGCTTCAAGGATGATGTAGCCCACTAGCCCCAACACAACCTTATGATCTAATCCTCAATGGAATTATAACAGATCAGAGTTCATAAGCCATAATTTCAAAATTATTCAACTTGAATAATATACAATTAAATGGTAGGGCGAAGTAACACTGGCAGTGAACCTTCTGACGTTATTAAAAAAATATCAGGGGATAAAATAGCAACATGCTAATTGGAAAAATGCACTAGGCGGTGTCAGCAGTATAAACTGTGATGAGCTTCTTTGTAGAAGGCACTTGCCAAGAATCTTCATTTGTGATATATTGTTGAACAATTTTTAAGACAACAAACAATCCGCACCATTCTTATCCTGGATAATTTGTTGCATGTGGAGTGCAAAAGGAGAAAAGCAATTGAATGACATAATTTTATCAAAAATACATAATGAAATACAACCAACTTTTTCCAAGGTCCAGAAATTCAAACAAAAGAAAGAAAGAAAGAAATTTTACCATAACTTTAAAGCAGACTAACATTATATATATTTCTAAATTACCTTTATATAAATAAGTAATGCTAGGTTATCCAAAAAACCTGTTCAAATTTATGTATAAATGATGTGACATATGAGTTGTCAACATCATGTAAATCATTAATGATACGGTAAGTGATGTAGTGTTAACAATTCACATGCCACATTATTTGGACATAAATTTGGGCAATCTACCATTACTCACATGCCACATCTCTCTCTCTCTCTCTCTCTCTCTCTCTCTCTCTCTAATATCAGTTCCTTAATTGTGAGACATTGATTATATAAGAGAAAGTGCATTTAATGGCTCCAGTGTTCTAAAAATCGCTAGGCGCTACCTAGGCGGCGGGGTAGCGCCTAGCGATTTTTCGGCTAGGCGCCCATTAATCGGCGCCTAGGCGGTTCCTCGGTGGTCAACGGTTAACGTGTTGACCGCACCGTTGACCACCTAGAAAAATAATGATACATATATTGTTTACCTTTGAAGATGATCATAATACTTAGGGAGTGATTATTTACCTAAGATTTTTGTGTTTTAGTTGTTAGTTGAAAAAAAAAAAATAATAAATAAAAAGGCTTCCATGGCTGGGCGGCCGCCTAGGACCGCCTAGGTTCGACTAGTCCGCTTAGGACCGACTAGTCCGCCTAGGCCGACCGCCTAGGCGGGCGCCTAGGGCCGCCTAGGTAGCCAACTGCGGAATATGGCCCGAATTGGCCATATTCGCCGCGGCCGGCCACCGCCTAGGCCGATTTTTAGTTCAATATTTAAGGTATATTCTGAAAATTTTTATAAATTAGAGGGTTTAAAAAAATAGAAAAATAAAATTAGGGGGTAAAAATAAAAAAATTTTAAACTATAGGGGTCAGAATGTAATTATCCATTATTTAATGGACAGCCACTTGCCATTGAAAACAATAAAAAAAACATTAAAAAAATCTGAATGTCATCGTGTCCCACGTCCAAATGTCCCCATCTAACATCTTCTTCTACATCTACATCTAACATCTTTGACTTTATTGGTAGTAATGCCTTTCATTTCAGAAACAAAAAACTGCACCTTCGTCGCTGCTCCACCGCCTCCTCCTTCAACCATCTCACTCCTTTTTTCTTATTTTCGACCCTATCTCCGGTCAAAAAGCCATTTCCGGCTAAGACCCACTCTTTTCCGGCCATTTCCGGCCAAGATCCAGTCTTTCCATACTGTTTCCAGTCAAGACACGAAGCCGGCCGCGGAATATGGCCGATTTGGCCTTGTTCGGGGCGGCCGGCAGCCGCCTAGCGCCGAGGCGGCGCCTAGGCGGCCGAACTTTCCGTTTTTTAGAACACTGAATGGCTCACAATTAAAGAACTGACATTAAAAAGATGAATTATTATATATCTATTGCTTTTTTTTTTTTAGAAAACAAAACTAACCTCAGTATAAAGTTTTTCCATAGGCATCCAGTCTCCAGGACCACAAAGATCGGAGAGGACAGTAGCTACAGATGATACCACATCCTTTTCTTCCAACAGCAGAAGTTGCTGATTGTCAGATTCACGATCAATCCTTGATCTTCCCTCTGCCTTCTTCTCTGCAAAAATTGAATGTTATAACAAGGCATCAAAGAGCATGTTATCAGACCTATATGTCTTCTAAAAATGTATGGAGGCAGTGGAACTTAAAGCTTAAGAAAAAGGAGGAACGGAAATGATCAAAGAAGAAAGAGTGATTGGATAGGACAATAAACCCCTAAAGAAACAACGGTTCAAGGCATTTACTTGGATATCAATTGAGCCATATTACATCCACTAGCACACCATATTTCAGGGAAAAATATACCTTCTCTAGCATAAATTGATCACATAAAACTAATAACTTGTTCTGTTCTGTAACATTTGGTAAAATTTGACAAGTTCCATAAAATATTTGAAAATGTTTCAAGCGTACTTTGAATAAGTTTCCAAAAAATAAAAACAATGAACACAAATCTAATACTATAACCTAAAAATAACAAAAACAAAGAATATGCATTTGGTAAAAGATATTCTGAAGAACTGTTTTCAACAAAAAGCTACCATATACCAGCCCATTGGATAAGGTTGACTTTCTTTTCCTTAAACTTTTGTTGTTTATTTATTTAACTAACCACCATAATCCAATGATCTAAATTTATATTGCTTGCATCCTTTTTAGTCAAAAAGTATATATATATATATAGAAACAAGAAATGAATAACAAATGATTCTTTTCTTTACAAAAGGACATTAATCAGGCGAGAAATACAAGTATGAAAAATACTAAAACACCAATATTCCTCAACGAGCATTCCTATCAAAAGTATATAATGAACATGTCAAAGAACCATTAACTCGAGACGGAATCGCCACTATTGTGGGTATATTAAACCATCTTTACCTATGAATATATAATTTCAAACAAAATGCGCACTTTAAAAGATATCACTCAATCACTCACCAACACACAATTTGTCACCCACATACAATTTACTTTATTATACCCACATATTCACATCTCTCCTTTTAATGCTTCTTCAACGAACTGTCTAGATCAGAACAACAACCAAACCCATTGACACCTTTTGCTTTCTCACACTCTCAACAAAAGCTTTGGTACAAGTCCCCTCTCTCTAATCTCTCTCCAAAACAAAATCAACCAGCTCTTCCGCCTTATCATCCACACTTGTCACACAGTTTTTTATTATTCAATGCTCAAAAGCTCAAAAGCCACCCCCATATCATCTCCATCATCCTTGAACAAGGTGCCACCTCTACACCATGCATTCTATGGAGTTTCTTGGCTTAAGAAACACCGACAATGCAAAGCCTTAGAAAATCCAACTTTGGTTCCAATCTCGCTATCAGAGTAATTAATACCGGTTTGTATCTGTCCCCACAAGAAGTGATAGGAGAAGACAAGAAGAAGAGAGGGCAAAGCTCTAGAGTATTCCCTATATCTCCAAATATATGACAACTTGATTCAGTAAACATGTTGCAAAAATCCTATGAACAGTGTAGATTGCAAATTTAGCCAACAAACACAATTTCTGTTCTTCAAAATTTCAAAATGGTACTGAACAGGGGCTAACCCACGACAATTATTTTTATTCTTGTAACCCACCCCAACCCTCAAAAATGGAAAAGCAAGCCCTTCCCAACTCTGAGATAAGTGGGGTTGGATTTTATGATCTCTTATAACCCCATAAGATACATAATCATTTAAACTAATCACTTCTTTTTAATTATGATGGCTGTCAGCTAGATGAATTAAAGCATGAAAAATTTTGATCGAGCACTATTTTTGCATATCAAAACTTAAAGAATAGTCATGAATGTTGAAAACCTTTAAAGTAAAAGGGCTAAAACTTGAAAGCTCTCTTACAATGCCTTTGACAGGATGTCCAAGATCAAAACTCAAGCATAGAAATCCAACGCACATATGATGGAGGTATGAATATATCTCAGTAGTTTGATTTTAAAAAGTATTAAGGCTCAAGAGTATGTTTTTAGGTTTGAGCATAACTGCAACTGGAGTTTCTACTTTTTATTTTCTAAGGCTTAAGCCTAGTGATGAGAACTATACTAGAAGGAAGGGAAAAGGAAGGAGTTTCGCAGGATTTCAGTGAGTACCGAGACCTACGTAGCGACTCGGGGACGCGACCACAAGTTGCGGCACTCACTGTTTGTGAAGTTATCAGTTTTATTTTTATTTCGTTTTTTAGGTTTTTAGTATTAGCATTGTATTAGGTTTCTATTTTATTTCCTATTAGAATTGTATTAGGATTCAAGTTATTTATTTCCTATTAGGACTTGGTTAGGTTATTGTGTTAGTATAAATAGGTCATTAAACATTAGGTTTGTGTTCAAGTATCTTGGAGATTATCAATAAAATTGAGATATTTTCTCTACTTTCGGCTTTTTTAAGATTTTAGGAAGCTTGGGCTAGGGTAAGGGTTAATAACCCGAATTCTAGATTTATTTTGGCTTTTTTCCGAGACCAAAACCTTTGGAATCGCTTGGCTAGGGTTAGTTCTCCAACAAGAGCTAATTCTAGATATTTGATTAGTCAAACAATCGATTAATCAAATCAAAACTCTCTGATCTTGGAAATTCTATTTCTAGAGTTAGAGTTTCAATTTGGGGATTTGGGAAAATTTGACCTAGGTCGTCAACACCTAGCTAGGCAGTGTTTATTCACTTAAGCATGATCGAAATTTCCTTTACTTTCTGACATGTTTTTAGGTAGAGGCTCAAGCATGATTTTTCATGATCATGCATCAACTAACAATGTTCAAATTTTAAAAAGAATTTAGAATGGTAGTTTATTTATTTTTATAGAAAACATGCCAAAAGCTTCCAAAAAGGTTTATTGATTTTAGAAAATCTTTAGGACGTCTAGGGTTTTTCTTTCTCATATATAAACAAATTTTTTAAATATTTTTGTGTTGATCTGACACCTTGAGAGAGTTTTTAAGTTTTAGCCTTTGCTTCAAAGATTTTCAACATTGATGACTATTCTTTGAGTTTTGATTTGCGAATTAGGTCTAGACGAAAATATTTTTCACGGTGTAATTCATCTAGCACTAATAGAAACTTTTTCAGTCTTCAAACTCCATTTGAGTTTTCTAAGATTTGCATTAGATTACAACTCAAACTTTTCATCCTAACATTTCTTTGCTTATGCATTAGAAAGATTCGAGAAGACAAGCAAACTATACACTCATTAGAGGTACGTGGAGATCTATGGTTGAGCAGGAGTGGTTAAAAATTATTGGTGATAGAGTAACTTAGGTGTAGGAATTAGGTGATTGAGATCTAATAAATCCTAGTGTTTTGGAGCTATGTAATAATCTTTTCATAGTCAATATTTTACCTGCATAGGTACCTGTGGTTTTGCCCTTGTGAGGGTTTTCCACGTAAGATGCGTTACATGTTCATTATTTTTATTGCTTTAAATTTTGATTGGTGTTGTTGCATAATTAGCCTATCCACCATCCCTCTAGGCTATATTATCAGTAATCTAGATTCTTTCACAATCATTGCATTCTTAGTTATTATTACACCACAAAACTATCCTTAATCCATACTATAAGGGTTGACTTCTTACTATATCATTACTACATCTAAAGCAATAAAACTTGTTACTCAGTGTGCGTATGAGATTGCTGAAACTTATGAAATAATCTCTTATTTTATAATTAGGATCCAAAAAGTATTTGGTAATTAATAAAAAATTAATTATTTCTTAAGTTGCTTTTCGAATGTGATTATTAGAAAAGTAACTAAAAAATCATTAACTTTTAATTAATTACCAAACACTTTTGAGATCCTAGATTATGAAATAAGTCATTATTTCATAAACTACAGCAATTCCAAACGCATTCTCAACCTATTACAAATTCTATAACTTCCACAATAATCAACTCTAAGTATTGTGGCGCTAATATTTCGTGGCCCTAAGTTACATGTAAATAAGTTTTGTTATCATTCCGGAAAAGCTGATAATAATAGTACTTTTTTTTGAAATATGGGTACAAAACTTGAAAAATGTTCTGGCAGGAAATTCACAAATAAAGTCCAGCAACTGCCTAAGGGTGAAGCCTAATGGCATTGTAATTAAAAGCAGAATCATGTAATGCATTTTGAGGAATAATTGGTACCAAAACCTAGTAGAATTTAACATAACTGCCAAGCTGCACACAAACAATCACAAAATCTAGATTGAGTGTATACACATCAAGGACCCAATTTTAAGAACTTGTAAACTTCATAAAAGCACACTTCTAACAATGGTAGCAGAGCAACAATTCAAAGTGGAATCACATTAGGGCTTCACAGTAGCTCTCAAATACTGGGAAAATTTCACTAACTTGCCCTATATTGTTTGTTAACAGCACGCATATCCATAACGAGTCTAAATAAGCTCTATATCTAGTATTAATTGTCAAAAGGACAATCGCACAAAAACAAAGTTGCATAAAACAACAATACCAGCAATATATGTTTCAAAAAAGAGTACTAACCCAATGATCCAGACAAGCCAGGCTTGGCAGAAGCAGAAGCAGCAGCAGCATAGGCCTCAAAGCCTCCATCTCTCCTGACCTTCTTGCCACTACTCCCCTCCTCATCTTCCTCATACTCCTCCTCATAATACTCCCTCCCTCTCCCTTTCTTGGCCGCCGCCACTGGCCCCACAATCCTCCCACCCTCCGTTCCTCCATAGCCGTAATGCGGTACTACTCCAGCAACATAATGCCTCGGCCCCGTCGGGCCCCCCAATATACTCCTCACTGGCAACAGAAAATAAAATTCTTTATCTCCGATTTGCAACAAGTCTTGCGAATCTAATTTCACCGGCGGATTACCCGGCAGATGCAGCACTCCTTCCACCAGGCACCCGTTCTTCCCCAGAACTTCCAGAGCGAAACGACGCCGCGTGAAATCGTAGAATATCCGCGCGTGGTGACGGGAGATGTTCATGCCCCCGCCTAGACTTGAGAGGTCCACGTCCACCGTCGACTTCTTCGAGTTTCGACCCAGGATTATCGAGTATGTCTGCATATAATACTCGAAGTCTTCGCCTTGCAGCTTCGCGAACCCTGCTTCCACGTCGTTTCCGCTGATTGTGCCCATCGTTCTACTTCTCGTTCTCGGCACACTACCGGAATTCAATTGAGAGTCGCATACAAACAAGAGGTAATTGGAGATTGATTGATTTGTTTGGTTTTGGGAGCGACGGCTGTTGTTTGGATACACATTTTAATTTCACCTGCAAAGGATTAGGATTGGTATTGTCCTGATTATGGTAAAGTACCGGGCCACGGGCCATGGTCGGGCCATGGTCAACCCATAATGGTGTACTAATAAAAAAAGAGTGAATTGTAATGAAATAGCTGACGTTTGATCCTATTATAATAAAATTATGAGTTTAGCATTAATTGCACGTTGGTACCTTTAACTAACTGGTTGACTATTAGAGTTGACGGTCAACCAATAGTCAAAGAGTAATTTAGTCATTTTCATCTTAATTTATTTTTTAAAAAAAATAAAAAATTATTAAAAATAGTGAAAAGATTATATTGATAAAAAAAATTAAAAAGAAATTATGTTCTTAGTGTTCTTGATGGTAGAGATCCAGATTGGATCTTTACTGTCCATCAACATTGATGGACAATAGAAATCCAATATGGATTTCCACCAAGAACACAAAAAAAAAAAAAAAAAAACTAAACTCGAGATCTGCTACAGCTCCATCAATGGTAGCAAATCTGCTCCCATTGATGGAGCAGCATTCCATCTGCGATGAAGCTGGAGCAAATCTCCAGTTTTCAATTTTTTTTTTTTTTTTTTTTGTGTGGGTGTGTTCTTGGTGGAGATCCAGATTGGTTCTCCACCATCCATCAATGTTGATAGACGATGGAGATCCAGTCTGGATCTCCACCACTATGAACACCAAAAAGAATTTTAAATAAAATAATTTATTTTAACTTTTTTAATTTTTTATTTTTTTTTAAATGTATCTTCACTGTCCATCAAGATTGATGGATGGTGGAGATCTATTTTTAAAAAATTATTTTTTTTCATTTTTATTTAATTTAATTTTTTTAACTAGAGGTAGTTATGTCATTTTACACAAAAGTCAAAGTCAAACTATTATGTTTGACTGGGTCAACTGATGGTAAGGTACTAACGTGCAATTAAGGCTAAACTCACGATTTTATTACAACATGGTCAAACGTCAGGGTACTTTATTGCAATTCGCCTATAAAAAAATAATAGGCGAATTATAATGAAATGCGTTAATGTTCGGTCATATTGCAATGAAATCGTGAGTCTAACCTTAATACATGTTAGTATGCTACCGTTAGTTGACTCAGTCAAAACTAATTGTTTGACTTTGACTTATGTATGAAATGACATAACTACCTCTAATTAAAATATAAAAAGTAATATGATCCCGCTGTCCATCAACGTCCATCAAGATTAATGGACAGTAGATATCATATTAAAAAATTAAAAAAATAAATAATTAAAGAAAGAAAAAATAATTTTGGTGGTCAGATTGGATCTCCACCAAGATTTTTTTATTTTTTACTTTTTTTAATATGATATCCACATTCCATCAATCTTGATGAACGATAGAGATCCATTTAAATTTTTTCAATTTTATTAATTTTTTTAAAAAATAATAATAAGGAAAAATGACTATAAGGAAAAATAATAATCAGTTAGTCGAGTGTACTAATGTATATTTAATACTAAACTCATGATTTCATTGTAATATGCTCAAATTTCAGAATATTTTATTGTAATTCTCCCAAAATAATATGTTACACAATTATAATGTTCACCGAAGAATTTTTCAAACTTAGGGGTTTTTTTTTTTATATATGAGAACTGATGGCATTGAATTTTATTGAAAAGTAAAATTTGAAGTGTGAATGATATTTTTATTTTTTATTTTCTTACCTCTGAATATAATGTTAACTTGTTTATTTTTTTAGAGTAAAAATATTTAAAAATAAATAATTTGCTATTTATATCTTTATTACTATTAGTTATTATGTATTTTTATTTGATATGATACAGAAAACTAAAAATAAATAATTTCACAAATCCTAAACCATTTTTTTATGTAAATATTGATAAGATTTATTAATGATTAAAATATGATAAGTATTGATAAAAATGGATTTTATTTTGTTCTACAAAAATAAAAATTAAAAAATTAAATATTCAATAATGATGTTGAAAGTGATGAGATCAAACGTACATAAAATGAACAATTTGTAGGTTAAAGGAGAGAAAAGTGTACGGTATAATTATGACAAATTGAAAATACGCTATCTTTGGGAGAATACTTTTTAAAGAAAATATTTTAAATAGAGTTAATTGCATTAACCGCCTCTGAGATTTTGCCAACTACAAGCGGAATCAACTTTATCGTTTATTAACAAACACCTCCCCTCCCTTAGTAAAATTTGGTCAAATATAACAGTTGACCAGGGGAGGTCTTTATCAATAAACTCAAAAGTTGACTAATGGGAGGAGAGATTTTTGTTAATAAACTCAAAAGTTGACTATGCTTATAATTACGCAAACCTTAGAGAAGGTAAACGTTATTTACTTTTTAAATATAATTCAGTAATTTAAAATTAAGTGAAAAATCAAGATTTTTTACTTTTTTTTTAGTTTAAAGTTATTTGACCACTTTAAAAAATAATAAACATAACCATTTAATATATTCAATTCAGAGTCATTAACTGTTAAATGGAATTAAACATACGACCCCTTAGTCAATAAATAAACCATTTTTATTTTTTTACTTGTTTTTGTTGTATTAATTTATTTAATTATGTTGTCGTAGACATATCATGATGCTAAACCAAAATTCTCAATAAATGTTAAAATATCAAGTTCAATCCCTTAACTTCCCTTGACTAATATTGATCAACAGTTAACTAAAGTTATGGTGCAAAAAGTTAAAAATGCCATCATTTATAATATGGGACTGACATGATATGATATTTTAAATTAATAAGTTTATCCCAAATATTTATCTAAATCCTAAAAAGAATTCATTTTTTAACTTTCAAAAAAATAAAAGAAAAGAGGCTCATTTTTTTTCTTTTTGATTTTTTTTAAATTTTAAATAAGATTGGGTGTTTTTCATAATTTGTTTTTAGATTGAGTTTATAGTTACTAAAATTTTTGAGGTTGTTTTTTAATTTTTATTATTTTAATTATATTGTTGTGCAAAAAGATATTTTATACTTAGTTAACAGTTAGTCAATCTTTATTAAATGCTAGTTAAGAAAATATTTATATAGTTAAAGAAAATATTAAATATGTATATAATTTTCTTAAATTGAGGGATCTTAGTGCAATTAACTAAAAAAATAACTATATGGATTCAAAAACCCTCCAATTATATCACATAATCTGAACTGATTCTCTCTTAATTTCTACTTTTAATTAAAGATCTTTTAAGAAAGCTATGAATTCCCATCTATAATTTTTTTAAAAAAAATTATGTGATTCAGCTTAGTGATTCATTATGAATTGATTTAAATATCAGAAAATTAAATTTGATATCTCGTGATTAGCGATATTTCACTTGTAAATTTACGGATTCTCATATATCTATCTAGAATGGGTGAATGTAGATTTTACTAATCGGATTTATGGACGGCTTTAGATACAAAATTGAAATCCGACAAGGGTACGAGTTCAAGAGTGAATTTTAAAATTCATAACCAAACGGCAGACCCACATAAATTATAAAAATGACAAATTACCTCTAACCCACCTGAGGTTTTCCTTTTTATTTGTGAAAATAACTTTATAGAAAATTGACAAGGAACTCCCCTCCCATTAAGGTTGACCGTTAACTGTTAACGGTTGACCCTATCAAACAGTGTAAAAGAAAATACCCTTATAAGGACTATTTGATGATGATTTACAAAATTACCCTTAGAAAAGACAAAAATATAACTTTTAGTAACCATTTTTATAGTGACACGTGTATAATTATTTGGAATTATTTTGGTCCTTAAATGACTAAAATACCCTTATATAAACACATTAATTTCCATTTTTATTTACCTGTTAAATTCATTCGGATTTTTCTCTCTTAACAATTTAAAAATTAAATTTTTAGTTTATTTTTTTGCATGTTAAATCCATTAATTTCTTCCATTTATATAAAATTTGTGAGAAAGAATACTTCAAATTGAAATGTCTACTTTGAAATTGAATAATTTGACATTCAAATTGGACATAATATAAGTTGTGTACTTCATATATTGATGTTAAATAAAGCTAAATAAATCAACTATACAATGTAATATATCCAAATTGGACATGATATAAGTTGCACACTACAATACCAAAAATAAATCAGCTATACAATGTAACAAATCCAAATTTGACATAATATAAGTTGCACACTATAATACCAAAAACACATACTGCCCACTACACAAGCAGCTGATGATCGGTCAATAATTTGTGTATTTTTATATTCCTTAAACCGTATTTTTTAATTGTATTTTTGAGTATTTTTGGTGCTTTTAACGTGTTTTCCTTGAGTGTGCAGGTTTAGGGACCCAAGTGATGATTTTATATATTTTTGGGGAAAAAGTGTAATTTCAGTTTGGTGGAAGGGCCTCGATGAAAGCATGTTAAAGTTCTGGGGTAAAACTGTAATTTTAGAAAGTTCCACCAATTGTGTGTTTTGTACCTAAGGAAGCTGGCCTTTAGCAAAACAGCGTCGTTTTGGCACCAAAGAGCTAGTGCAAAACGGCGTCGTTTTGCTGTTTAAGAAAAGAAAAGAAAAAAACGCTGCAGTGTGCATGGCGATACACACAGCGCGACCAGCCCCAGCTCGCGCCCCTCCTCGCAATGAAGATGAGCCAGCCCAGGCAGTGAGCAGCGCGAGGACGACCGCGACCACAGCAGCTCGCGGTCCAGCTCGCGATGAAGAAAAATGGTGACCAGTGAGCATGGCGAGCTCGAGCGGTGCAGCATCTCCAAGCAGTTCAGTGGGCACCGCGACCAAGCTAGCGCGACCACAGGTCGCGGCGAAGGAAAAACAGCGCCCTAACTTGCTGCTATAACAAGAAAGCGACGCAGCTGGGCAGACGGGAGAGAGCTCGTGCAGAGGCAGTCCAAGTAGCTCCCAAGCTGCTCCAAGGGTGATTTTCCACCCTTCTTGCTCCTCCCAAACACAACCCAACATCACAAATCATCAAAACAATCTCTAGTTCGTGAGTGTTCATCGAAGAAGACGAAGATCGAAAGCAGAGAAGTTCAAGTCGGACCAAAGTGGGATTTCGACTCTTGAGAGCTTCGATGGGTTGTATTTCATCTCATTAATCTTCCTTTGATTGTTCATTTATGATTATGAGTTGTTAGAACTATTGTTAGGTGATTTTCGGAACTATGAACGGATTTGGATGTTATTGTTTGTGAATATATTTTATGTGATTTATTTCATGATATTATGTGCTTAATAATAATCAATATGTTTTCCATTTCCGTGATTGGGACCGTGTGACCACTTCGCAATATCCTCCATTTAATCCGTTTCGCTTTATTTTAATTGTTTTAGTTAATTTAATTTAGTTTAATTATTATAAATCATGATTATGAACTAAACTTGTAAGTTGGGGTTTTGATGGATCCTATTCTATGATGATTGAATGAATTGATTGTTTAATTTGTTGCGGTTGATTATTGTGTTGTTGAGTGGTATTATTGTGCTTAAGGCTTTTGAATGTGAAGGCCTACATTTAGATGATAAATTGGTTGTGTGTTATGTACTGAGAGGAGACGCCCACAACGTGTTCGATGTAATGTCCACCACAAGTAGAATTAGATAGAGATATACTAATTTTCTTGTGTGATCATATAGGGTGTTTGTTGTGACTAATGCATTCTCATGCACTTGGATATACCATCGAGAGATAGAATATTAGTGTATGTGGAATAGGTCTGATTTACCTCGAGAGGGGATTTTGGATAATTTAGATAAACACAATCATCAACATGAATAATTAAACTACAACAATGTGCTTTCATGGAACTCAATTGGATGGATTAGGTGAATTCAAATACCCTAACTAATCTCTCATATTGGTTGTTTGCTTTTATTTTTATGTCTTCATATTTTTTTATCTTTCAATTCGATCTTTTAAAACCTTTCGATTATCCAAATAGAAATAGGCTTGGTTAATTTTAGTACTCAACGCCTAAATATCCCCGTGGAGACGATAATTTACTCATCATTTTATTACTTGTGCTGACCCCGTATACTTGCGGGTACAAAATAGGCGTGTCAGCTGACAAAAATCACAAAGTAGTGCAATGTAATTATATCACAATTAACAGTTAACAGGCAGCTTTAATAGGAGGAGGGTTCGATGTCAATTTTTTATAAAGTTGTTTCCGTCTGTAAAAGGATAAACCTTAAATAGATTAGATATTTTTTTTTCGATTACTGTTTCCATGTTTATGGTAGTGTGGTGTAAGAGGATAAACAAGTAGATAGATGATGGTGATATAGTGAGGTGTGGGCCGCTGGATTGAAGAAGAGGATGAAGAAATATGATAAATATTATAAGTTTGAATTTTTGAGTTTGCTTGATTGTGCTGGGATGTGATAGAGGAAGATGAAAATCATAATAGCTTAATACCCGGTAAACTTGATTTTTTATTTATTTAATGTTTCTTATTTTTATAATATTTTTTATTAATTTTTCTAATTTATAATTTTTTCTATCCCTTTTATTGGTTTTTCCAAATATTTTTTCTAATTAAAATGGGTAAATTCGAAGATTTTATTATGTTCGACCAGTTAACCCTGAGGGGTTAGCATGATTAGACCTATGTTTTGTTCCCACAAGATCTAGGATTTGAATCTCCTTGTGGATACCTACATAGCTAAAGGCCATAGTTTCTTGACTTCCAAATATTGTAGGATTCGGTTGGGGCTCCAGCTTTAACATTGAGCCTGCTAAGTGGGTTTAAATGGATTTTTGGATTACAAAAAAAATATTATGTTGATTGGTGAACTATCAAGTGTAACACTTAACCATTAAGTTAAGGGTACCCTAGTACTCAAATGGCAAAAGTTACCAACACATACACAAAACGTTAGGGGTATTCTAGTGTAATTTTTTAATAATTTATATGTGCTTGGGAGACATATTTCGTGAATCAACTTTGTATTGATCATATTTTCAGTGTCTTGCATGACTTAGGGTCTGCTTGAGAGATCTTTTCTAAGGAGAACTTTTAGAAGTAAATATTTTAGAACTAAAACTTTTACAATTAGAGCTTTTAAAGAAAATCAATTCATCATTTGATTGTCAATTAAAAAAGCTATTTTAACTTATAGATCGTTTGGTTATATCAATTTTAAAAATTCTTTTAAATGATATAATTGTAACACCCCCTGACTTGACCTGGCTGGATCGACCCAGGGAGCGTTACCGGATTTTTAAAACTTTTCTTAATTATTTTATAATATGCAAACCATTGAAAATCATATAAATTGTATTTTAAAAATGTTTTTCTAGTGAGTCCATCGAAATTTATTTTCAAAAATTTCGGCAGAGTTTCCTCTGTTTTTCTAATTTTCCAAAACCTGTTTCAAATAAAAACTCCAATAATATAATTTCAATACTTCAAATTTCTTTTTCAATCAAATACGCACTTTGCCGTTTAGTGCGACTTCCAAACATATTCAAATAAAACAGTTCATAAGTTATTATTTACAATCATTTGAAAATGAAAAACAGAAATCATAAAACAATTATTTATAAAACATAAATATATAACACAATTACAAATCTCTGTATATGCATGCGTATTCAACTATATTATACAATAATATATATATATATATATATATATATATATATATATATATATATATATATATATATATATATATAACCCAGAAATGTGACTTTGCTCCTCTGTCTGCAGCTAACTCGTCTTCAGTCTTTTCTTTTCTTGGTATCTCTATTACCTACGCGCGATAAAAACCGACGGGCTAAGCATATAGCTTAGTGGGTGTACACTAAACTCAATTATCAAAATCAAAAAATAATTTCATAGTAAAAATATTACAATGCTAACGTATAATAACATTATAAAATTCAGTTCGATCACTGAAGGAAAACATATGAAATCAGGTTAATGAAAGCATTTAAATATAATCAAGCTCTCATATAAAATGCAGTTCTCAATTCTTTTCTAATCATTTTACTTAATTCATTCACAATTCTTGTCCTTTGATATACTTAACATATTTCAGAACTGGAATATGGGTCGTTCGACCTCAGTGTCTGTCTGTTGAATATAACTCCCAACCCGAGGACCGGCTCTTGGGGCTCGCACTATCCAGGGGTGGTACGTATAATTGCCTACCCTAGGACCGAGGGTTCGGAACCTAGAGAGGTACATGTCTCCCTATCCCAGGACGAATCCTTAGGAAGGTACGTGTCTCCCTACCTCAGGACGAATACTTGAGGAGGTACGTGTCTCTCTACCCCAGGACGAATCCTTGGGGAGGTACATAATATCACATCAATGTCAATAACGGTGCAGTACTGCTAATTGAACCCAACTGGTATACCCACCTCCTATATCCGTATATATGTTCAAGTATTCTAGGGTCGTTTCAATACAACAATTTCACATAATAACTGTAATTCATAAATCAAATTTAAACTCAACAAATATCAAAATTCAATCGATATTAGTAAAACATATATACATGATTTCATGGAAATTCAATGAGTTGTTCATACGATGTTCTGAAACAATTTATTTCAACATATTTAACAAATCAAAACACAATACTCAATATACGATTAAATCGAAATCATTCAAATAGAAAAACAATATGAACTTATCGTTACTAAATTATCCAAAATCTCAAATTCAGACCAAAAATACATAACAATTTTCATAAGGATTTCAAAAATTTGTGTACACCAACCTGGATACCGTTTTACTGACTATTTCTCTTCTGGATTTCCTTTTTTTCCCTTTTTCTTTTCTCTCTTTCCTCATCTTTTCCTTTCTCCTTTCCTTTTCTTCCTTTTCTTTTCTTCTTCTTCCTCTTCTCTTCTTCTTCTTCTCTTCTTCCTCTTCTTCTCTTCTTCTTCTTCTCCTTCTTCTTCTTTCTTTTCCTCTATCTTTTCTTTCTTTTCTCCTCTCACGTTCTCTCTCTCCCTTTTCTATTTTTCTGGTTGCTTCCTCCAGAAGCTTATTTTTTTATAAAATTTCGGTCATTGCGACCTGTGGTCGCGCCACCTGGTCGCGTTGCTCATTGGAGGAATTTCACCACTTTCATCGCGATCAACCATCGCGGTACCTGGTCGTGTCGTTGATCGCATTGCTCACTGCCCAAAATTTATATTTTCATCGCGAGCTAGTCAGCCCGATCCCTGGTCGCGGTACTCACTGCTAAAAATTATCATTTTCACCGCAAGCGACTCATCGCGATCTCTGGTCGCGATAAGTGGTCACGGTACTCATTGCCAACTTTTCATTCTCTTTTATGCGTTCTTTCTGGACCGCTCTATCTGGTCCACCTGGAAACCATAAAAATATACATACATTTAATTACATTTTCCACCTCTCAAATCATAAATATTATATCCACATATTCAAAATCAATTATTTGAAATTAGGGATGTTACAATAATTACCAAAAATAACATTTAAAAGAATTAATAACATAAGAAAAATATGAGAATATGCATTTCTTATAATTAAAAAACATTTGCAAAATATTGTAAAAGGGTATGACAATATGAGTTTCGAAACAAAATACTAAAAATTCAAAACATAACAATAACAAATTCTTCTAGTAACATGAAAGTCAAAACAAATAATCTAAACTAGGTACTCATCGAAAGAATTGCAATTTGATTGCGTTCCTCATACATCTCACATTCACGTAATAAATTTTGGTTATTCTTTTTGCCAACGTCTTCCCTTTTGTTCTCTCATTCTTCTGGGAGTAGGTCATCATCATCATCATACGACTTAAACTCTTGATCTTTTGTTAGAATGCTTTTAATAAAATTAAGAAGAGCCATTAAAAC
The DNA here is from genome assembly GCA_003430845.1 of Xanthoceras sorbifolium. Lineage (NCBI taxonomy): Eukaryota > Viridiplantae > Streptophyta > Magnoliopsida > Sapindales > Sapindaceae > Xanthoceras > Xanthoceras sorbifolium. The sequence goes on from CM010608.1 coordinate 35,330,987, forward strand.
AATTACAATTTTCACTTGCTTGCTATTAGAAATCTTGCGTTTCTTCTATTTATTTTTCCACACACCAAATGTTCTCTTAATAGTACATCTCAATAAAGAGTGTGCGTGATTAAATGTTTCTTTTTCCCTCTTGGTTGACTTCTACGTCAAAAATCTAAAATATGATAGGACTTTCCCTTGTATAGCCTAGATATCCCTTCATGTGAAGGTATCCCACATCTACAATATAATATTTATCTACATTGACAAACAATAATATAATTTAAAATTTTAGAATTATAAACTTAATATAAATATTTTAAATTATATCATTTTACTTACCTGTAGGTGGCACTATCTTTCCATCTAACAGCCCATGCAAAAGTAAAACACATATTAAAATCACATACAACCATCATTTTGGATAGAATCCATTTTCTACCAATATATGGTATTTGCTTTGATGTGGGCATCATGATTGGTATATATGTTATATCAATTGTAACTATGCGATGTTTAAAATGTACTTTTTTTAAATATAAATAATCTTCCTTAATGTTTTTAGGAAGTCCTTTAAAATGTGGATCAGATGGTCTCACAATACCAGTAGCTTATCACAAACAACATCCAAGACTATTCCAAACCACCTGTAAATAGTCTCACCTAAACACTAAAAACTTTCTTGAACTATTATATTCTCGAATGCATTTCCTAGTGAGACAATGACATAGCTATTAACTTAATTGAGAATATGAGATTATCCCAATGGTATAGCCCTCACACTTACATCTCGATGTTATGAGTTCGAGTGTTGTCCCCCTACCTCAAATCCCGATTAATTGTAATAGCTTAAAAAGAACAAAAAAAAAAAAAAACTTAACTAATGATGTCTTTGCCCTTTTGAAGGCCAAATGACTAACTCAACACATTGCATAATTTTATAAAGACATGTTTTTCCATCCTAAATTGACATTGCATAATTTTATAAAGACATGTTTTTTCATTCTAAATTGTTGGTGACATCTATCCTAATGATTGTTTAGCACCTTTTTTTGTAAATTTATATCATGTATGAGATGATGCTCTTTATAGCACCTTGAAATAATACTTTAAAAAGTTATGCACACTTAATGCAATTCCAATATGTAAATACTCGTAGTCATCATCAGTTTCACCAGTGTTGCTATGTTCGTTACCATCATTACTTTCATCATCCTTGTACTCATTATCATCATCACTTTTAAAATATTCCATCTATAAAGTAAAAAAAAAAAAAATTGCAATACATTACATATATGTAAAAATGTGAAATTAGGAATTTTTATGTTAAATTAGTTGTTTATTTCATTACTTTTTTTTTGTCATTATATTATAAATAGAATTCCTTCTTGTTACGAACATATTTCTCCCTCCATAGTTTTTGTAAAATTAGAAATTAGAAATTTCATAATTTTAGCATATGAGAAGTTTTATCTTATGAAGTTAATCAAATTAAGAATTTTTTATTTATAACAAATTATTTATGAAATGATTTTTAATTTGTAGGGACATAATGTTTTAGGGCAAAATTCATTTTGCTCCCAAAGTTTTTTTTTTCTTTTTAAAATATTACTTTTTGACGGCTCTTTTCTTTTTTGGTTATTGTGATCCTTAACTTTTAAAAATTAATTAATTTAGTCCATCTGACCAAATTTTTTACGGTCAACTATAAAAAAATATGCATATTAACTGTTTTATTTTTAACTTTAATTGATTAAGTTAAAAATACTATTTTACCTTTTAACTTTCTAAAATAAAGAAATTACACTGACCCTACCTGAGTTGGCTTAATTACATGCATAATCAACTTTTTCGACAACTAACATTGACCACTCCTACCTTTTAAAAAAAAAAAACATTGACCACTCCTACTATTTGTGTTTGCCCGTTAACTTTAACGATTGTTCATATAAAATGGATAAAAAAGACTTAAAATGCTTTTGTTACTTTTAATTTAATACTATCATATTTTTTTTAAATAACAAATTTTATATTTTTTTTTAAAAAAAAAAAGATTGGCATCCTCTATTCATTTTTAAGGTGGATGGTGGAGATAAAATTTTAAAAAATTTAAAAATTAAAAAAAAATTAAAAATTTAAAAGTTGAAGAAAAGAGAAAAAAAAAATAAAAAAAATACATAGATGGATAGAGATGGATGGTGAAGATCAAATTACAAAAATAAAAATTTTAAAAAAGGTAGGTTGATGAAAAAAAAAACAAATTAAAAAAAATGATTTTTTAAAACACAAAAAACAAAAAACAAAAAAAAAAATTAAAAACGATTGTTGAAAATCTAATCTCTAGATTGGAATGATGGACGACAAAGATTAGATCTCCAGTGTCCCAATAAAGGGGAAGGGGCAGGCGAGGTCGCTGCGAAGGATGATGCTGAAATGGCGGTCCTAAAGAAATATATTTATAGGAAAGGGATCTCCATCGCCAGCGAGATCCCAGTGGGATCTTCACAGATGATAGAGACCCAAGTAATGACCTTCTTCTCATGGAGATCTAGGCGGTGGAGATCCATTGGAGAACTGACCTCCATTGGTGAAAATCCCAAATGGGATCTCCATGATCTCCATCATTCTTTTTATTTTTTTTAACTGTTAATTTTTCTTTTTTTGAACTCCATTGTCCATCTTTAAGATGGACAGTGGAGATTCATCTATTTATTTTTAATTTTTTAATATTTTAATTTTTTTTATATTTGATCTCCACCGTATATCATATTATATTTTTAAAATTTTCCAAATCTATTTTTATTATAAAAAAAATAAAAATGGATGAAAATATGAAAATATCCTTTCAGATGGGTTTTGATGTGTTGACTTGTGAATCACATCAGTGCAATAAACAACAAAAATAATGATTAAACAATCGAAACAAGATTAAAGGCACAAAGTTTTTAAAGTGGTTCGGCTGAAAATCAAAGCCTACATTCATTATTATATTATTGCTCTTAGCTCTCTCATAGTGTTTATCTCACAAAAATTGTAACACTTATACTAGTGATGACCCTTACCTTTTATAGTGTTCAAGGGATGGTGTCATTACCGGTTTACATTGAATGAATCACTAAAAATCAAGAATAAAATAATTCTCTAATTATCGTAAACAAATCATGAATATAATTGGTTAATTGTAGGGATTAAATACAAATTGAAATTCAGTCAACTGGTGTAATCAGATCCCTCAAATCATGAGATCTTCCCTTATCTAGAAAATATGCTTTTAGCTGAGTGACTACGAGCTGGGGCTAAACTGTGACAATGAGATGAGAGGTGACGAGGTCTTTCTAGCTCGCTGGAGCGTTGCAACCCGCTTTTAACTTCAGAAGTTTAATCTCTTCCTCACCTCTCACAGTTGATGAAGGGACGAAAATAGATGATTTATTAAATAAACGTGTGGAATACGTTTCAAAAAATTTCTTTTATTGAAAATGTTTTCAATCAGAAACGAGTTCCTGTGTATATGCAGAAAAAGATTTTACTTAAACTACATTACCTTTTTCGTCGCTTTCGTTTTTCTGACTCTTTGATTTACCACCAGATCTTCCGAGCTATGACCCACGGTTTGCCAACGCGTGTGTGGGTACATCACGGTAAGAGATAGAGGTCACGCGAAAAAAAAAAAAAAAAAGACTTCTTATTCTCCCTAGCTAGCCGCACCTTGCAAAAGGAAAGTCAGAAATTTTTTTTTTTTCTTTTCTCTCTTCCTCTCTTGTGTTGGCCGAATTCTCTATTTCTTTTTCACTTAGATTAGGTCAAATTTTTCTAGTAAATTAACTCTTAAATACTAGGCTCTTAGGGTTTAAGTTTGATTAAGTCAAATAGGATTTTAAATCCTTTTATTTTTGGTCTCCCTAAAGACTTGAACTTATGATCTGTAGGACAATTAAATAATTAAATTCTTTTAATTCTTTTGTCCCTGTCACAGTTTGATACCGTAACCTTCCGTTTAATAAATAGAATTTAATAATTCACAATTATTAATATTCTTTTAATTTATTAAATATCTAATTAAATAATGTGTAATCACATTATTTAATTATTCTCTTTAATTAAATTGCGTTACTTTCGTAATATTATTAATTGGACCATCCAATTAATTTACTGTAACCCTCGTTACCAACAACCATAAGGGCTAGCAAGGGGATCTAATGGACCCACAGTTTTAATTTCCAATAATACTTAGTAATATTAATTAAATTCTTTAATTAATATTTTACGATTATTAACCTCGGAGTTATTCTATTAAAAATCCGAGGCTGCACTCTCAGAACTGTACACGTGTTTATACAATCTGAAGTCTCAGCATCCATTGATATAACTATTTGCACATAGTGTGATCCTCCACAAGTAGTTCATAACTAGAGCTGAGTCATAATTTCCATTATACCCCTCTAGTTATATCTTTTCCTTGTTGATTCTCTAATGAACAATTAAATCCTATTTTCCTCACGGAAGAAGGAGAGATCTCATAATTGTCCAAGCCCTGAATCAACCCTTAAGGGAACTACTCATCTACTTTAATCAAGAAGGAGTAGATTCCACTATCATGTTCATACCTTCCCAGCCACAAGCCAAACCGCAACTCCAAGATACGGAGGTATTGGTCGAGAATTTACATTGACCTCACTCATGGTAAATCAAAAGCCACGATCCAACCTGAAAGAGTCGATAAGACATTCAGGATTAAGATTACCTATAAATAGCCATCATTTATCGATCTACATGAATCTCATCTACTAACGGATCTTGGTGAGTTCTGTCACCTTGAGTATTTTTATTGACCTCGCTAGTTTGAGAGCTCATGAGCTTTCTGGTTTGCAAGCTCCGCCAATTTTTATACTCAATTTTTGTGAGGTTTGTCACCTCAAGTATTTTTATTGACCTCATTAGTTTAAGAGCTCATGATCTCTCTGGTTTGCGAGTTTCGCCAATTTCTATACTCAATTTTGACAACCTCGCTGGTTTGAAGGTGGAAAACCTTCTCGCTTGTAAGCTCGTTTGGTTGACCTCGCTAATTGGAAGGCAAAAACCTTCTTGTTTGCGAGTGTTACCAACACTTGAATTTTTTTTTTTTTTGAAAATTTTCATTTTGCTTTACATGTCACTTTTTCACTTCATCACCATTCCCTAGCCCTCCAAGGTCGTGAGTAGTTATAGAGTACACGAGAGCTTGTAGAAGAAAAGTACTTTATTGATGTAGTTTTTGGAGCTGATACACTCCGTACCCATAAAAAGAAATTACAATAAAATGTATTACTGGTAGTACTTGCGCAAGAGTTCTGCTTGCAAGCTCGTGGAACTAGAGCTCCGTTGACTTCTACGATGTGGTATGCCCTATTTCCCAGGTTTTCATCTACCACGTAAGGGCCTTCCCAATTTGGGCCTAGGGCTCCTTCTTGAGGATTGCGAGCTCCGGGTAGAATTAACTTTAGAATAGGTCACCCTTATTGAACTGTCGCAACTTGACATTCCTGTTATAGTACATGGCAACCCTCTGCTGGTACACAACTGCTCTTAAACCAGTAGTGTCCCTCTTTTCTTCAATCAGGTCGAGATTCATTGCAAATAGGTTGTTGTTTTGTTTTGGGTCGAATGTTGCTTACTATGGCTTCAGCTGGGATCATAGCCTCTATTCCATAAACTATGGAAAACGGGGTCTCCCCTAAAGTACTTCTCACGGTGGTTTTGTAAGCCCATAGTACTTTTAGAAGCTCATCTGCCCAAGCCCCCTTTTTCGCCTCAAGCTTTGTCTTCAATGTGTGCTTGATGATTTTGTTCATTGCCTCTACCTGCCCATTTGCCTGTGGGTGGTCACCAGCAGAAAAGCTCTTGGTTATTGCGAGGTCTTCATAGTACGACCTGAACCTTCAATTTTCGAACTGCGTGCCGTTGTTTGTGACAATCTTATGAGGGATCCTAAACCTACTCACAATATTCTTCTACACTAAATTTTCAATCTTCTTGGTCGAAATTTCATTGAGAGCTTAAGCTTCCGTCCATTTAGTAAAGTAGTCCATAGCTACTATTACGTGCTTGCAGTTACCACAGGCTATTGGTAGTGGCCCAATCAGGTCCATTCCCCATATGGCAAACGGCCAGGGGCTAACCATTGAGTGTAATAGAGCTGAGAGAGCTCGAGGTATGTTGACGAACCTCTGGCATTTGTCACACTTCTTTAGCAGGTTGATAGCATTTTGCTTCATTGTTGGCCAGTAGAAGCCATGTCGTAATACCTTGTAAGCTAACGAAAGCCCCTCAATATGGTTACCACATAGGCCAGCATGAATGTCATTAATGATGAAAATAACGTCCTCTTCATCCACACATCGTAGCAGTAGCGTTGCAAATCCACGTTTGAATATCATGTCGTCGTAAATGACATACCTTGTTGCCAAAATTCGCAATCGTTGAGCTTTATTCTTTTCCATAGGTAACAGCTCGCTCGTAGGATAACCAATAAGAGGGATCATACAAGAGCCTGGTGAGGTTCTGATTACCACGGCGACCTCCTTGGTCGCTATACTAGGATCTGCTAGATGCTCCACTGGTACGACGTCAAACAAGTCTGCATCTTTTGTGGTCACTAAACGGGCTAGAGTATCATCATGCGCGTTCAGAGCTCGTGGAATCTGTTGGATCTCATGCCATCGGAACTTTTTAAGGAGCTTATTGACTCTCTGTAGATAGCCCGCTATTTTTGCACTGAGAGCTTGGAATTCTCTCTTGAATTGATTCACAATCAACTGTGAATCACTTTAGATCTTCACTGCCTGCACTTGTAGCTCCTTAGCCAGGCATAGTTTAGCGACGATGGCTTCATATTTCACTTCATTGTTGGACGCGGCGAAGTCAAATCATAGCACACAGTGGATTTTATGCTCCTCCGAGCTGATTAAAAGAACACCAGCAGTACGCGAGCTTCTCTATCTGTGGATACCTGCTCTCAGCGTTCAATAGCCTCTTGTTTATATAGTATACTGACAGCTGGATCTTGTTTTCCTCCAGCACTAAGACCGCACATATTGCGTGCTGAAACACTGCCAGATATATAATGAGTTTATCTTCATCTAGTGGCTTTGATAATAATGGAGCTCGTCCCATGTATTCTTTGAGCTGTTGGAAGGCAAGCTCACATTCCTCCATCCCCTCAAACTTTTTGTTTTCTCGTAGCACGTTGAAGAAAGGGACACATTTATCTATCAACTTTGAGATGAAACGACTCAATTGTATGACATGCCTATTGAGGATCTGCACGTGCTTAGGCTTGGTGGATGACTGCATGTCGCATAATGACTTGATTTTTTCTGGGTTTGCTTCAATTCCCCACTGGTTTACCATGAAACCTAAAAATTTTCTAGAAACAACACCAAAAATGCACTTAAGAGGATTAAGTTTCATTTGATATCCTTTTAGTAACTGAAACATATCCTCTAGGTTTGCGACGTGGTCCACTGCCTTAATTGATTTCACGAGCATGTCGTCAATATACACCTCCATTGATTTGCCTATCTGCTTGGCAAACATCATATTGACCAACCGTTGATAGTTCGCTCCCGCATTCTTTAGGCCAAAAAGCATCACCTTATAGCAATAAATACCACTGTCCATGATGAACGAGGTGTGCTATTCATTAGCTCGAAACATAGAGATTTGGTTGTACCCGGAGTACGCATTCATGAAACTCAGTAGCTTATGTCCAGCTGTTATCTTCGAGCTGGTCAATCCTTGGTAAAGAAAAACTGTCTTTTTAACAGACCCAGTAATTTCAACATCATCGATCTCGCGGGGATCAATGTTATCATCGAGCTTCAGAACTAGCTGGTACGGGATGCCCCTACTAGCGTATTCATCCTCTGCTCGTTGGTGTCCATTTCGGAGGCTTACTCGCAGGATCCTATCTTGATTGTCTTCTAGTAGTAAGACCTGCCACTTTCTATTCCCCGCGAACACTTCCTACACCTGTTAGAGTTGGTTAAGGTCAGGTGTTTGGTGGAAGTGATTACCTCTAGGTCGTTGAGTAATGGCCTCCCTAGAACGGCGTTGTAGGCCGTTGGGCAGTCAATGACCAGAAAATCTACCATGGTAGTCGCTTGGTGACCTGATAAGCCCTAATGGAATGATGAAGTCCCTATTGAAACCATAAAGAGGTTCTTTTAAAGGTCGCATATGTCTTGGTCTCAATCTCATTTCCTCATAAACCGCTTTGTACAAGACGTTCATCGAGCTGCCATTGTCAATCATTGTTCTGAAGATGGCTACTATCCCGATGATCGCTTTGATGACGATTGCATCCTTATACGGCCAGTGCACTCCTCCTGTATCAACGTCTATAAAGGTTACACCTTCTGCCATTATCCTCGACTACTTTAGAGGTCGATCATTTACACTCATCATGCTCATAACTGGTTAACCTGCTTCTCTCGCGTAGCGCGCAAGTGACCTGTTCGAGGTACCTATGATGATTGACCCTCCATGAATGGTATGAATCACCCTTACTGCTGGTTCATTTGGGATCAGCTCTAGATGCTTAGGTTCAAGCAACTGTTACTACTGCTGAGGCTGGTTCCTAGGTTGTATTACATAATCCCTCATGTGACCTTTGTAACATCCGTAATTTTTATTAATTATGAAAAGTGCCCAAAAGTATTGTTAATTATATGAAAATAACGTAATGGGTTTATTTTGATTAATTTTTAGGTATACAAGTGGATCAGGCGGAGCGGTCCAGAAAGAGTACATGAAGAAAAAGAAAAATGTTGGCAATGAGTACCGCGACTAGTCACCGTGACCAGGGATCGCGATAAGCAGCTCACGGGAAAAATGTTGATTTTGAGCAGTGAGCAATGCGACCAACATCGCGACCAGACACCGCGATGGTTGATCGCGATGAAGGCGGTAAAAATACTCCAGCGAGCACCGCAATTAGGTGGCGCGACCACAGGTCGCGAGGAGCGGTTGCGATGACGGAATTTTTATAAAAAAAATATATAGCGGTGGGAAGCTTCACAAGGAAGTAAAACAGAAAAATAGAGAGAGTGGCCGAGAAAAAAAGAAAGAAAAAGAAAAAAAAAGAGAAAGAAGAAGAGAGAGAAAGGGAGAAGAAGAATAAAAGAAGAAGAAGAGAAGAAGAAGAAAGAGAAAGAAAAGAGAAGAGAAGAAGAGAAGAGGAGAAAGGAAAAGGGGAAAAAAGGGAATCCATAAAAGAAACTGTTGTAGAAACGGTATCCAGGTTGGTGTACACTCGTTTTTGAAATCTTTACGAAATTATTATGTGTTTTTAGTTTGAATATGAGATTTTTGGATAATTTAGTAAATATATGTTCATACTGTTTTTCATTTGAATGATTTTGCTTTAATCGTATTTCGATTATCATAATTACGTTGAAATAAATTATTCTAGAATATCGTATGACCAAATCGTTTAATTTCCATGAAATCATATATACATGTTTTACTAATATCGTTTGAAATTTATATTTGTTGAATTTAAAATTCGATTTGTGAATTACAGTTGTTTATTTCGAAATGAATACCATGCATTGATATGAGAATTCGAAAATGTTGTATTGAAACGGCCCAAGGATATTTGGACATAGAAAACAGATATAGGAGGTTGGTATACCAGCTAGGTTATTTCAGCAGTACTGCACCGTTATTATTAGTGACTGTTGGACTTCGCAGAGCAAACCTGACATAGACCAGTTTAGGCGAATCCCGGAGGTGGACGTCACACCGATATTGATATTATATACCTCCCTAAGGATGGTTCAGGCCCCTAGTGCTGGTCCTAGGGTAGGGAGTTATTTTAGCCCATATTCCAGTCCAAAAAAATTATGTTGAGTATACCAAAGGGCCAAGATTGAAATGAAATTAGATAAACTGTTTATAAATGAATTTAGAAAATTGATTTTGTATAGTTTAATTTACAAATTTAGTTAAATAGTGATTTGTTTTTATATTATGTCATGTTTACATTTTATTTTGAAATTTATTTTGTGATTTTGATAAATGAGTTTAGTGTACACCCACTAAGCGATATGCTTAGCGCGTTGATTTTATCACGTGTAGGTAACAGAGATACAGAGGGAGGAAAAGATTGAAGAGGTGATAGCTGCAGACTGAGGATCAGAGTCACCATACATTTGGGTAGTTATATAGTTTTGTATATTATATTCAGTTACGCATGCATATACAGAAATTTGTAAATGTGTCATATATATATATATATATATATATATATATATATGTTTTGTAAATAATTGTTTTATGATTTACGTTTTCTTTTTAAAGTTTGTAAATATTAATTATGAATTGTTTTATTTGAAAAATGTTTGAAAAGTCGCACTACACGGTAGAGTGCGCATATGATTGAGAATTTGATTTTGAAGTGTTGAAATTATATTGTTTGAATTTTTGTTGAAAATAGGATTTTTGGAAAGTCAGAAAAACAGAGGAAACTCTGGCCAAAATTTTTCAAACAAGTTATGATGGGCTCACTAAAAAGAATTTTAAATTATAACTTATTTGGTTTTTAATGGCTTTTCAATTATAAAGTGAGTCAAGTCAAGTTTTGAAATCGGGTTGCACTCCTTGGATCGATCCAGGCGGGTCGGGTCAGGGGGTGTTACATATAAAGTGGTATCAGAGCGCGGTTTAGGCGTTTCTGGACCAAAAGAGTAATAGTCTGTATATGCATGCATTGTAAAAAGACACCTATAGAAGTATGTGACTCTAATCTGCAGACCTCTCTTCTGTCTTATATAGGATAAAAAGAAATGGAAAGAAGTGGTAATAGACCTGAAAGTCCTATCAGTGTGGTTGAGGGAGCATCTAGAGAATCAGTAAGCCCAAGGTCGGCTGGAGTAGAAGTTCAAGGTTAGCTAGCGTTTATGCAGCAAATAGCTGAATTCTTTCAGAACATGGCCAGAGCAGCGCCACGAAGGTTAACAATTGAACGCTTGGCCAACTACAGACCGACTGATTTCCATGGTAGAAAGATGAGGATGCATCTGCCGCAGAATATTGGTTTGAAAGGACGAAAAGAATCTTAGAGCAGATGCACTGTACACCTAAAGAAAAACTAGAATGTGCAGTATCTCTATTGGAGGAGGATGCCTACCAATGGTAGACCTCTGTTATACAGTCAGTGCGACCAGAAGACAGAACTTAGGAGTTGTTTCAGAAGGAATTTCGAAGAAAATATGTCGGTCGCATTTATTTAGATAATATGAAGAGAGAATTTACCAACCTGAAACAGAGACAAATGACAGTGATAGAGTATGAAAAAGAATTTGTCAGGTTGAGTAAATATGCTCGAGATATGGTGACCACAAAGGCGGACAGGTGTAGTGTTGCTGTTTTTGCCCTAAAGTTGTAATTTGTAAATGGTTTTTTATAAATAAATAAAAGAAGAGTTCAATTCACTCTTATCGTGTCATTTATATTATATTAATTTGTGCATTCTAACATCCTAGATTGCCGGATGTAATCTCATACTGTGTATATGATTGTCATATACAGATGGATACAGTAAGAGATGTGCAATCAAAAGAGTCCATAGATAGCAAATAAAGCTAGGTACTTTATTTGTAGTTAATCTATATCTGCGGTCCATTCTGTATTGTACGATAATTCTATCTTGAATCATTCATATGGAGATATGGGAATGGAGGCACCTTGTATGATGTGATCATATAAGACTGGGCCATGATCTATATGAATCTCTCACCAAGATCCGTTTATCGATGAGATTCATATACATCAACTTATGATGGCTATATGTGGGTAATCTCAATCCTGAGTGTCTTATCGACTCCTTCAGGTTAGATCGTGATCTTTGATATACCATGGGTGAGGTCGGATGATTATTCCCGATCAATATTCTCCGAATGTTGGGATTGCGATTTGGCTTGTGGCTGGGAAAGTTTGCACACAATAGTGGAATCCACTCCTTCTTGTGAGAAGTAGAGAATAGTTCCCTTAAGAGTTGATTCGGGGCTTGAACAATATGAGCGCTCTCCTGATTCCGTGAGGAAACAGGATTTATTGTTCATTAGATAATCAACGGTGCTTAAAGGATATATATAATTAGAGGGGTATAACGGACATTATGACCCAGCTCTAATTATGAACTACTATGGAGGGTCACACCATATATAATAGCTATATCGATGGACACCGAGTGATATCGGTCTGTGTAAAAGCGTCCGCAGTTGAGAGAATGCAGTTTCGGATTTTTAGTGAAATAATACCGAAGTTGATAATCAAGGAATATTAATTAAAGAGTTCAATTAATGATTCTGAGGATTATCGGAGCTCAAAATACTATGGGTCCATTAGGTCCCCTTGCTAGCCCGATCCAATTAGGTAACAAGGGTCACATATAATTAATTGAATGGTCCAATTAATAGTGTTGCGAAAGTGACACGTGTCAGGAGTTAATTGAATGATGTGATTATTTAATTAATTAAATAATGGCAATTATAATAATTAAATAATAAGATTATTTAATTATGTAATTAGTCATAAGAAGAGGGTGATAGTTGATATTTTATTTTAAGTAGTGAGATAATAGGATTATCTCATTTATTAAATAAAATAAAATAAATTTGAATTTAAAAAGTTTAAATTCAAAAGTCTGATAATAGTTTATTTTATTTTTAGTTTGAATAAACAGATAATAGGATTATCTCATTTATTAAATAAAATAAAATAAAATTGAATTTAAAAAGTTTAAATTTAAAAGTTACTGATAAATTAATAAAAAAAACTTTTATTAGTTTGGTAACTTAAATAGATATATTAAAAAGAGTTTTTAATTTAACAGACTACTGAATCAAAGGGTTTTACGTTCAAAGTTTTTTTTCGTAAGATATACAGAAAAAAGAAAAGTGACCGGAGAGATACAGTATCTCTCTAACTCCTCTTTATTCTACCTCTTCACTGTTCCTGACAACGTGACGCGCCCACATGCAAGTTATCGGTGCCGGGACATAGCAAGGAAGACGTAGTGGTACAGACAAGGAGCTGCAGAAAAAAATACGAAGGAGCCTCCAACGGTGGCATGTTCCTTATTTTTCTTTTCTTTCATTGATTACAATTTTTTGTATATAAAATAAATAAATATATATATATATATATATATGTGTGTGTGTGATATATATTATTTTTATTATTCCGAAAAAATAGTTCCAAAGTTTTACTGGTCACAGATTGCTTTTGCGATCTTTATAAAAATTTTAAAATCCTATTTCTGCTGCATGACCAGTAGAACAGAAAAACGGTTCCTACAATTGATATCAGAGCCTGGTTATTTTCGGAACTGAATATTATTTTCGATGCTCCTGATGTATGATTGTGTAAGCACATTTTTATTTATTTATTTGACTATATATTGTTTAAATTAAATTGTTTAATTTTAAATATGGTTGATCGTAAATTTTTATGGTGTTGTGGATTTAAGTGTTACTGGGTTATAAATTAATTATTATTTTTTTTCTAATTTTCTATTTTTTTATTATATTTCTTTTATAAATTATAATCGAAGATGAAGATACTGAAAATCGAATAACAGATTATGATTGAAAATTGAATCCGCTGGCTGCGGACGCAAGGTGCAATTGTTGCTCTAATGTGTACTGTTTTTTTTTTGGTGCGATGACATCTGTGCAAATGTTTAGCACGTGATGTCATGTGTTAGTGCGCAAGTGATTTCCAAATCTGCGTGACAATGTGTGAATTTGCCAAAAAGTTTGGTGCGCTGTCATGTGTTAGTGCGCAAGTGATTTCCAAATCTGCGTGACAATGTGTGAATTTGCCAAAAAGTTTGGTGCGCTGTCATGTGTGCATTAAATTGTTTAATGCAAATAGCTACTGCTGGCGTGCATTAAATTGTTTAATGCAAATATTGCAAGCATGCTGGTATAGTGGTTTAAAGTAAATCAGTACCATGACAATTACAATATGCTAGATACAATCATTAAATGCTTGCACTATGTTGCTTTAATGCAATGCGCAAATTAGCAAATGAATTTGTGGAATTATAATATGCTAGACAAGTGATGTTATTGTACAATTTTTGGTGCGCTATTTAGTGTGCAAATCAGCTATTGTTATAAATTTATGAGATGAATTGGAAAGTCCTGAAGAGACTGGAAGGCTATGAAGTTACAAAAAGACCAAGGAATACCTTGGGGTTATTTTTGTAATTTAGTTTTCAATTTTTTTTTAGGTTAAATAATCCACAATATTCGGTCAACTCATGTATACTTTATTATGTGATAATTTAATATTGTCATGCAAATACATGTCATTTGATTTAAGTGTACCTACACAAATATATGTTGATATTGTCATACATACATCATAGCATTTATATAGTATTTGTTTTAATGTGATTAAAATAGTAAATAATATATTTATAATATGCTATGAAAAATAATTAGTTTTTAATAGTTAAAAACTGAATAATTCTTTTAATATTAATCTTGTTATTAAAGTGTTTAATAAATTTAGATTAATATGGTCATTTATTAAATTAGGTTTAATATGATTAATCACCTAATAAATAAATGAACCAAATAATATATTAGAGTTTTAAATAGTTAAAACTTGGTAAACACCAAATTAATAATCTAACTTTAGTAAAACGTTTATCTAAGTTTAGATTATTCACATATAGATTTTTAAGTGTTAAAAATCATAATTATTTAGAATATGATTCTAATAATAATAAATTAGTTAATGCCCTATATAACTTGATTAAAATTAGCCGTTTGATCCTATAGAGTTTAGGTGTATTAACGAATAGAAAACCCTAAGTTTTAAAATAGTGAGTGAGTGAGAGAGGGATATATAACATATATATCCCGCAGTCTCTATCGTTAGTTCAACACCGTGTGATCCGAGTGGGGCCTCGTGATGGCTTTACTTTCATCCTCCCTAAGAATGGTCTCCGCGAAGGTCAATATCAAGGTTGACTTCCTAACGGATAGGATTTCTGGGGGTATTTCGGGTTTGACCGATCCTAAGGCGGCATTCTCGAGTTAAGCCCATGAAATCTGAAATGATGGGTTACACTCACAAGGTTTAGATTAAATGTGGTTAATCGAAAACCTGACTAAATAAACGATAGTTGAATAATATAGAATAAGAGTTATTCTAGAATATTATTTGATTGAGAATGTCTTAGTCCAACATGCAAGGACTTGACCGACCCTAAGGTGGCACTTCTTTGTGGTATATTGGATTATCGTGGCGTAGTAACTGTTTTTATTTGGGTAGTTCTAGTTCGTTAAACATGTACATGCATCATGTTTAAATTTATGCCAAAGCATTAGCACTTGTTTTTAATAAATGACTGAATGAATGTTTATTTATTTTTCAGCAATAATGTCTTCTGCATTATTACAAATACTTATACTCGACAAATTAACTGGTGATAACTATACAAAGTGGAAACTTAACATAAACGCGTTTTTGGTCACCAAAGACCTTAATTTTGTGCTTACTGAAGAATGTCCTCCACAGCCTGCTACCAATGCCCCACAAAGAGTTCGTGAGGCATACTAGCGATGGATCTTATCAAATGAGAAAGCCCGTTCATATCTGTTAGCTTCTATGACAAAAGTGCTTGTTACAAAGCACGAAGTAATGACTACAGCATTCGAAATTATGCAGTCATTGCAAGATATGTTTGGGCAACCCTCTGAGCTAAAGCGTCACGAAGCTGTTCGTGCCGCTATGCTCGCTCACACGAAGGAAGGCACATCAGTTCGGGAACATGTCCTGACCATGATGTCCTACTTCAACACGGCAGAAATCAATGGCGGGGCCATTGATGAACCTACCAAAGTGGGCATCATACTGATGACTCTTCCAAAGAGTTGTGATCACTTTAAGAACAACTACGAGATGAACAAGTTGTAGTTCAGTCTCACTCAGTTGCTCAATGAGCTCACGACCTTCGAGGCCTTGAATAAGGATAGTAAGGTGAAGACCGGTGAGATAAATGTTGCCGAACCATCTTCCTCCTCTGGAAAAAAGAAGAGGAAGAGGTCTGTTGGGAAGGCTAAAGGTAAGCCCAAGCCCAAGAAAGCCCAAGGCAAAAAGAAGGGCACCTCCACCGACTAAGACAAGGGAAAATATTTCCTTTGTAACCAGGTCGGGCACTGGAAGAGGAACTGTCCTCAGTACCTAGGGGAGGTAGCCAAGAAGAAAAAGCAGAAAGGTAAATATGATTTACTAGTTCTTGAATCTTGTTTAGTGGAAGATGATTCTTCATCCTGGATAGTTGATTCGGGGGCCACTAACCATGTTTGTTCTTCTTTGCAGTAGACTGATTCTTTGACACAGCTAGAGGAGGGAGACTTCTCGATGCATGTGGGGTCGGGGGATGTCTTGTCAGCTCGAGCAGTGGGTTCAATAAAATTGAATTTTTGTAATAATACTAGATTTTTACTTTTGAACAATGTTTATTATATTCCTGAATTTACACGGAATTTAATTTTTGTTTCTAAATTGTTAGAACAATTATATTCTGTTTCTTTTAATAATAAATTTGTTATTATTTCAAAGAATGGTCTGAATATTTGTTCAGGAATTAATGAAAACAATTTGTATGTGTTAAGGTCGTTAATACATACAACACTGCTCAACACCAAATTGTTTAAGGTTGAAAAACCTAAAACCAAACGACATAAGATTTCTCTAGATGATGACACGTATTTCTGGCATCTAAGGCCTAGTCATATTAACCTTGACCAGATAAACAGACTAGTAAAAAGCGGACCTTTAAGGAAGTTAAAGGTTGGCACCTTACCTGTCTGTGAATCCTGTTTAGAAGGTAAGATGACTAAGAGAGCTTTTATTGGAAAAGGCCTTAGAGCTAAAGAGCCACTGGAGCTTATACATACTAATGTTCGCGGACCGATGAATGTTAAAGCCAGGTGTAACATCCCGGATTTCGAGTAATGAATTTTTGATATATGTGAAATTTGTGAAAATAAATTTTCCTATTTGAGGGGGTATAAATTTAATTAAATGTATGTTTATTTTATGATTTCCAGCGGACCGGATTGAATAGTGAAAAATGAAAAATGAAAAAAAAATGAAAAATTGGAAAACTGGACCAGAGAGCATCGCGACTTGGTCACCGCGACCACAGGTCGCGATGGCTCGCTCGCGGTGAAAAACGCAAAATCTGGCGGTGAGTACCGCGACCACAGGTCGCGATGGCTTGCTCGCGATGAAAATGGCAAAACCTGGCAGTGAGCATCGCGACCAGCCACCGCGACCACAGGTCGCGATGGACTGCTCGCGATGAAATTGTCAAAAACGGGCAGAGAGCAGCGCGACCACTCGCGCGACCAAGGCGCGCTCGCGAGGAAGGCGGTGCGCGCACTCCAGTGAGCATCGCGACCTGGTGCCGCGACCACAGGTCGCGACGGCGGTCGCGATAGCGAAAAAAATATAAAAAAAATAGAAACTTCTCGCAGAAGCGAGAAAATAGAACAGAGAGAGAAAGAACCGAGAAAAAGAGAGAAAAGGAGAGAAAAGAGAGAAGAAAAAGAAGAAGAAGAGGAAGAAGGAGAAAGGAAAAAGAGAAGGGAAAGAAATCGTGGAACCGCGGTTGGTCGAACGAAAAACGGTACCGAGGTAGGTGTACTTTCGATTTCGAAATCTTTACGAAAAGTATCTTGTTATTGTTTTCGTTTTCGTTTCCGTTTTCGTTTTTGATTTCGTTGAAGTTTCACGTTTTCGATTTTCGTAAGAAACTTGTTTATTTATATGAAAAATTAATGATTTATATATATCTATTGTTGATTTGGAATGATTTTATGATAGATCGTATTTGGATCGTGTTTTCGAATATTTCGATTGTTACGATTTGTGAGAAATACTTGATTTAGTTGCTTGCATAACTATTGTTTATGATTTGTAATTTATTGCGAATACTTGAAAAATCGTTTATTGTAACGGCCCTAGGATACTTAGACATAGAAATGGATATAGGAGGTTGGTATACCAGCTGGGTTTTACTGAGCAGTACTGCGCCGTTATTATTGTGTGATTGTTGTTGCGGGGCAATCTCGGACAATCACACCGATTTTAGTGATCGTTGTTTTGGGGCAATCTCGGACGATCACAATGATACTAGCGATTGTTGTTGCGGGGCAATCTCGGACAATCGCGATGATATTAGTGATTGTTGTTGCGGGGCAATCTCGGACAATCACGTGATATCAGTGACTGTTGTTGCGGGGCAACCCCGGACGTCACATTGACCCATATTCCAGTCCTAGAATGTTTAGTATTCTAGCGGGCCAGAATTGATTGGAATTGAAAAGTGTATTGAAAGAAATTATATTGACCCTATTATTGAAATTGATTAATGTTTTGATTTAGAAATTTACTCGTTTTGAAATGGAATGGGATATATATATATATATATATATATTGTGCTTTATTTATTTGAGATTTTAGTACACCCACTAAGCTTTATGCTTAGCGCGTTAGTTTGTTTCTAACGCGTAGGTACCAGGAATCCAGAGGAGGCTAGAGACTGAAGGAAGAGCAAGTTGCAGACCGAGTCACAGAGACTGTACAGTTGGGTAGCTATATTTTCGTTATGTGTATATATATTCTGAAAGCATGCATATACAGGAAATTTGTAAATACGTTTTGTAAAATGTTTTGTAATTAATTAGTTTATGATTTATGTCCTTTATTATTATTAATGTTTGTAACTATTAAAGTCGCACTAAACGGCAGAGTGCGCAACTGATTGAAATTGTTATAGAAGTGTTTGTAAACATGTGAATTTGATTTGATTTGTGGAAAACAGGTTTTGGAAAGTCCGAAAAACAAACGGCACTCTGCCGGATTTTCATAAAAAGTTTGTATTGAATGGGCTCACTCGAAAACGATTTTTAAACTATAATTTATATGGTTTTCTGTTTACAAAATGAATTTCGAAAGTTTTGAAAGTCCGAGTAGCGCTCCCCGGATCGGTTCGGCCGGATCGGGTCGGGGGGTGCTACACCAGGGGTGGTTATGATTATTATGTCACCTTTATAGATGACTATTCTAGATACAGATATATCTACCTGATGCAATGTAAGTCGAAAACTTTTGAAAAGTTCAAAGAATTTCGAGCTGAAGTTGAGAATCAGTTAGGTAAGACTATGAAGTCTCTACGATCGGATCAGGGGGGTGAGTACCTTGACTAAGAGTTTAAAGACTTTATGGTCGAGCATGGGATAGTATCCCAACTCATAGCTCCGGGTACACCTCAGCAAAATAATGTAGTGGATAGGAGAAATAGAACCCTAATGGAAATGATGAGATCTATAATTAGTTTCTCGTCATTACCAAATTCCATCTGGGGATATGCGTTACAAACAGCAGCATACATTTTGAATGTAGTGCCATCCAAATCTGTTCCTAAGACTCCCCTAGAGTTGTGGAATGGTCGTAAAGTTAATTTGCGACATTTCCGTATATGGTGGTGTCCAAAACACGTGCTGAAGAACAGAAGTGGAAAACTAGACTCCAAATCTACAGTCTGCCTGTTTATAGGATACTCCAAAGAGACCAGAGGCGGATACTTCTATAGTCCTGAAGATAAACAAAGTGTTTGTATCGACAAATGCAACATTTCTTGAGGACAACTATATTAGTGACCATAAGCCTCGATCCAAGATTGTGTTAAATGAACTGGAGCCTGGTGAGACCAATACTCCATCAACAAGAGTTATTGATCCACAAACATCTGAGAGTCAGATGATTCCTAATTGGGATACACTACCATTTAGACGTAGTGGGAGGGTTGTGATACAACCTGAACGCTATTTAGGTATAGGTGAGGGACAAGATGTTGTCTCTACTGATAGGGTGGATGACCCATTGCCATTTAAGAATGCAATGAAAGATCCTAATAAAGAGAAATGGCTGAAAGCCATGAATCTCGAGATGGAGTCTATGTACTCCAACTCAGTCTGGGATCTTGTAGACTTACCGGATAGGGTAAAACCCATTGGGTGTAAGTGGATCTACAAGAGAAAGAGAGGAGTATATGGAAAGGTAGAGACCTTCAAGGCAAGGCTAGTGGCTAAGGGTTATACCAAAAAAGAGGGGGTCAATTATGAAGAGACCTTCTCGCCAGTTGCCATGTTTAAGTCTATTCGGATTCTCTTATCCATTGCAACCTATTTCGATTATAAAATTTGGCAAATGGACGTCAAGACTGCATTTTTAAATGGCAATCTTGACGAAAATATCTATATGATGCAACCAGAGGGATTTGTGTCCCCAGATCAAGAGCAAAAAGTTTGCAAGCTGCAAAAGTCCATTTATGAACTTAAGCAAGCATCTAGATCTTGGAACATAAGGTTTGATGATGTGATAAAAACCTATGGCTTCGAGCAAAACGTTGATGAGCCTTGTGTATACAAGCGCATCATTGGGAATGATGTTGGAGTGTTGTCTGACGTCAAGGGCTGGCTGGCTAGCCAATGCCAAATGAAAGATTTGGGAGAAGCGAGTTATGTTCTAGGGATTCAACTTACAAGGGATCGTAAGAACAAACTCATAGTACTGTCTCAGGCATCATATATCGATAAGATTCTTGTTCGATTTTCGATGCAGAACTCCAAGAAAAGTAATTTACCTTCTAGGCATGGAGTTCACTTGTCTAAGGAACAATGTCCTAAGACACCTCAAGACATTGAGGATATGAGACGTGTGCCCTATGCATCTGCAGTAGGAAGTCTCATGTATGCTATGTTATGCACGAGATCGGATATCTGCTATGCAGTGGGAGTAGTCAATAGATAGCAGTCCAACCTGGGATTAGATCATTGGGTTGCAGTCAAGACCATTCTCAAGTATCTTCGGAGAACGAGAAATTATATGCTCGTGTATTCCGGACAGGATTTGATCCTGTTAGGATACACGGATTCTGATTTTCAGTCAGACATGGATTCTAGGAAATTCAAGTCTGGATCCATTTTCACCTTGGGTGGTGGAGCCATTGTATGGAGAAGTATTAAGCAATCTTGCATTGCTGACTCTACCATGGAAGCCGAATATGTAGCCGCTAGTGAAGCTACTAAAGAGGCTGTTTGACTCTGCAAGTTCTTGAGTGATCTGAAAGTTGTTCCAAATATGGATAGGCCCATCACACTTTATTGTGATAACAGTGGTACTGTGGCTAATTCCAAAGAACCAAGAAGCCATAAAAGAGGGAAGCATATAGAGAGAAAAAATCATCTCATTAGAGAGATAGTGTAGAGAGGAGATGTGATCGTCACCAAGATAGCCTCACAAGATAATCATGCTGATCCATTTACGAAGACCTTACCGGCTAATGTATTCACGGGTCACCTAGAAGGTCTAGAGTTACGTCATATGCCTCACATGCTTTAGTGCAAGTGGTAGATTGTTGGGGTTTTTGCCCTAAAGATGTAATTTATAAATGGTTTTTTATAAATAAATAAAAGAAGAGTTCAATTCATTCTTATCTTGTCATTTATATTATATTAATTTGTGTATTATAACATCCTAGATTGCCGGATGTAATCTCATACTGTGTATATGATTGTCATATACAGATAGATACAGTAAGAGATGTGCAATCTAAAGAGTCCATAGGTAGCAAATAAAGCTAAGTACTTTATTTGTAGTTAATCTATAGCTGCGGTCCATTCTGTATTGTATGATGATTCTATCCTGAATCATTCATATGGAGATATGGGAATGGAGACACCTTGTATGATGTGATCATATAGGATTGGGTCATGATCTATATGAATCTCTCACCAAGATCCATTTACCGACGAGATTCATATACATCAACTTATGATGGCTATATGTGGGTGATCTCAATCCTGAGTGTCTTATCGACTCCTTCAGGTTAGATCGTGATCTTTGATATACCATGGGTGAGGTCTGTAATACCCCCTTACCCGACCCATTTGGATCGACCCAGGGAGCGTTACTGGGTTTTCAAAACTTTTCTTTATTCTGTTTATAATTTGGAAATCAAATAATTTATAATTTAAAATCATTTCTAGTAAGCCCATCAAAATCAGTTTTCAAAAATTTCGGCAGAGTTTCCTCTGTTTTTCTGATTTTCCAAAACTTGTTTCAAATAAAACTCAAACAATATAATAATAAACACTTCAAAATCAAATTCTTAAACAAATGCGCACTCTGCCGTTTAGTGCAACTTTCCAAACAGTTTTAAAATAAAACAGTTCATAATTCAATATTTACAGACCTTTAGAAATGAAAACATAAACCATAAAACAATTATTTACAAAACATAAATATATAACACGATTACAGATTTCTGTATATGCATGCGTACTGAGTATAATACACAGAACTATATAACTACCACATAAATGTGACTCTGAACTCTCCTCTGTAGCTAGTACCTCTTCAGTCTTTTCCTTTCTCGGTATCTCTGTTACCTACGCGTGATAAAAACCAACGCGCTAAGCATATAACTTAGTGGGTGTACACTAAACTCAATTATCCAAAATCATAAAATAATTTCATAGTAAAAATATTACAATGCTAATGTATAACAACATTATAAAAATTCAATTCAATCACTGGAATAAATCATATGAAATCAGTTTAATAACAACATCTAAATTCAATCAATAACTCATATAAAATTCATTTTCAATTCTTTTCTAATCATTTTATTCAATTCATTCTCAATTCTAGTCATTTGGTATACTTAACATAATTCAGGACTGGAATATGGGTCGATCGAACTCAGTGGCTGTCTGTCGAACATAACTCTCAACCCGAGGACCGGCTCTTGAGGCTCGTACTATCCAATGGTGATACATATAACTCCCTACCCTAGGACCGAGTGTTCGGAACCTAGAGAGGTACATATCTCCCTGTCCCATGATGAATCCTTAGGAAGGTACGTGTCTCCCTACCCCAGGATGAATTCTTGGGGAGGTACGTGTCTTCCTACCCCAGGACGAATACTCGGGGAGGTACATAATATCACATTAATATCAATAACGGTGCAGTACTGCTAAATGAACCCAGTTGGTATACCAACCTCCTATATCCGTATATATGTCCAAGTATCCTAGGACCGTTTTAATACAGTTTCACAAATCACAAACTTTATAGTAAAGCATTTCATTTCCAAAATATATATTCAAAATAATATTCGTAATTCAGCAATAATATCTTCAAAACAATATTTATAGTTCAAACAATTTTCTCAAGTAATTCATTCGAATATAATCGTTATTAATCGAAAAACGAACTAACTCAAATCAAGAAATTCAATTTCGAATCAAAACACAAAAATAAAATTACAGAGTTTTTCGAAATGGTGTGTACACTAACCTGGATATCAGTTTTCTTTCCGACTATCTCTTTTCTAGATTTTCTTTTTTTCCTTTTTCCTTTTCTCTCTTTTTTCCTTTTTTCCTTTCTTCTTTCCTTTTCTTCTTCTTCTTCTCTTCTTTCTCTTTTTCTTCTCTTCTTCTTTCTTTTTCTCTCCCTTCCTTTCTCTCTCTTTTCTTTCTTTTTTTCTTTCTTACTTTTTCTTTCTTTCCCATTCTCCCTCTTTCTATTTTTCTGGTTGCTTCCTTCAGAAGCTTCACCGCCCACTTCTTTTTTTTATAAAATTTTGGTCATCGCGACCTGTGGTCGCGCTACCTGGTCGCGTTGCTCACTGGAGTAATTTCACCGCTTTCATCGCGATCAACCATCGCGGTACTTGGTCGCGACGTTGGTCGTCATGCTCACTGCCCAAATTTGATATTGTCGCCGCGAGTTCCTCAGCGCGATCTGTGGTCGCAGTCGCGATGCTCACTGCCTAAAATCACCATTTTCACCGCGAGCCCTAGTCGCGGTACTCACTACCCAGTTTTTCACCCTTCTCTTCATGCATTATTTCTGGATCGTTCCATCTGGTCCACTTGAAAACCTAAAAATTAATCCAATAAACAAATTACATTATTTTAATATAATTAACAACATTTTTGGGCATTTTTCATAATTAACGAAAATTACGGATGTTACAAGGTCGGATGATTATTCCCGATCAATATTCTCCGTATATTGGGATTGCGATTTGACTTGTGGCTGGGAAGGTTTGCACATAATAGTGGAATCCACTCCTTCTTGTGAGAAGTAGAGAGTAATTCCCTTAAGAGTTGATTCGGGGTTTGAACAATATGAGCGCTCTCCTGATTTCGTTATGAAACAGGATTTATTGTTCATTAGAGAATTAACAGTGCTTAAAGGATATATATAATTAGAGGGGTATAACGATCAGTATGAACCAGCTCTAATTATGAACTACTGTGGAAGGTCACACCATATGTAATAGCTATATCGATGGACACCGAGTGATATCGGTCTGTGTAAAAGCGTCCGCAGTTGAGAGAATGCAGCTTCGGATTTTTAGTGGAATAATACCGGAGTTGATAATCAAGCAATATTAATTAAATAGTTCAATTAATGATTCTGAGGATTATCAGAGCTCAAAATACTGTGGGTCCATTCGGTTCCCTTGCTAGCCCGATCCATTTAGGTAACAAGGGTCACATATAATTAATTGGATTGTCCAATTAATAGTATTGCGAAAGTGACACGTATCAGGAGTTAATTGAGTGATGTGATTATTCAATTAATTCAATAATGACAATTATAACAATTAAATAATAAGATTATTTAATTATGTAATTAGTCATAAGAGGAGGGTGATAGTTGATATTTTATTTTGAACAGTGAGATAATAGGATTATCTCATTTATTAAATAAAATAAAATAAATTTGAATTTAAAAAGTTTAAATTCAAAATTCTGATAATAATTTATGTTTATTTTTAGTTTGAATAAAGAGATAATAGGATTATCTCATTTATTAAATAAAATAAACTAAAATTGAATTTAAAAAGTTTAAATTCAAAAGTTACTGATAAATTAATAAAAAGAGTTTTTATTAATTTGGTAACTTAAATAGATATATTAAAAAGAATTTTTAATTTAACAGACAACTGAACCAAAGGGTTTTACGTTCAAAGTTTTTTTTCGTAAGATATACAGAAAAAAAAAGTGATCGGAGAGATACAGTATCTCTCTAATTCCTCTTCATTCTACCTCTTCATTGTTCCTGACAACGTGACACGCCCACACGCAAGTTACCAGTGCCGGGACATAACAAGGAAGACGTAGTGGTATAGACAAGGAGCTGCTGAAAAAAATACGAAGAAGCCTCCAACGGTGGTATGTTCCTTATTTTTCTTTTCCTTCATTGATTACAATTTTTTGTATATAAAATAAATATATATGTGATATATATTATTTTTATTATTCCGAAAATATAGTTCCAAAGTTTTACCGGTCACAGATTGCTTTTGCGATCTGTATAAAAATTTTAAAATCCTATTTCCGCTGCGTGATCAGTAAAACAGAAAAACGGTTCCTACATGCAAGAGGTTTGAAGATGGGCTGAATGATTATATCCACCCACAGGTTGTTGCATTTGAGTTTGAAGATTTTACCATACTTATCTCTGCAGCCTTGAATGTCAAAAGAATTAAGAAAAAAGAGCAGGCCAGACAAGATAGAGGTCAACAGAGAAAGGGAGCATGGCCATCAAGTTCATATCAGCCACCGGGTAAGAAGTGTAAAGGACCGCAGTCTAGTGGTCCGACGCAATCACAGAGGCCCATACCCACAGCTCAGCCGGGACAGTCTGCAACATCAATAGCTAGTACCCTTGGGAATGTAGCTAGGGGACCAGCCCCGGCACTGTGTGAGCATTGCGGAAGAAGACATCCTGGGGAATACTGGAGGATCACAGGAGCCTGTTTGAGATGTGGATCCCGTGATCATTTTCAGAGGGATTGCCCACAGGTTAGAGCTATCCCTGTTTAATAATCAGATAGACCAGCTCCTACAACTTCTAGAGGTATGAGGCCCAGTCAGGCAGGAACTGAAGGTGGTAGCCACAGAAGGGTATCAAAATCAGTGGCAAGACCATATAGTCGTACACCCGCACGAGCCTATGATATTAGGGCTTAGGAAGACAAGGATGCGCCAGACGTGATTGCTGGTACTATTTCTATCTTTGACACTACAGTTATTGCATTGATAAATCCAGGTTCTACTCATTCTTATATATGTGATGCATTGCTGAAACAACGAAATTTGAAAACTGAACCTACTGAGTATGACGTACTAGTCAGCAATCCGATAGGCCAAAGTGTAGTTGTGAACCGTATGTACAGAGATTGTCCTATTCGGATTCATGAGTATAAATTTCCAAGAGATTTGATGGAGTTACCATTCCATGAGTTTGGCGTTATTCTAGGCATGGATTGGCTATCCAGACACAAGGTAGTGATTGATTGCAACTTGAAAAGAGTAACTCTCAGAACAGCGGATGGCGCAGAAATCACGATGGTGGGTGAAATGATGGACTTTCTCTTCAATGTTATTTCAGCCACTACAACTTGTAAACTGATCATAAAGGGTTGTGAAGCATATTTGGCTCAAGCGGTTGATTCTACAATTCAAAATATACCTACTGTATGTGATTTTCCAGACGTATTTCCAGAGGAACTTCCTGGTTTGCCACCTCAGAGAGAAGTGGAGTTTGTGATTGACGTGGAACAAGGTACATCTCTAGTATCCATAGCTCCTTACAGAATGGCACCAGCAGAACTGAAAGAACTGAAGATACAGTTACAAGAATTGTTGGATAAGGGCTTCATCAGACCCAGTATATCCCTGTGGGGAGCTCCAGTATTATTTGTGAAAAAGAAAGAATAAATTACTATCAAGAATAAGTATTTGTTGCCTAGAATCGATGACTTGTTTGATCAGTTGAGAGGAGCCTGTGTCTTTTCAAAGATAGATCTCAGATCGGGGTATCATCAATTGAGAATAAAAAATTCTGATATTTCGAAAACCGCATTCAGAACGAGGTATGGACATTATGATTTTGTAGTGATGTCATTTGGGCTGACAAATGCACCTGCAGCCTTTAAGGATCTGATGAACCTGATATTTCAACCATACCTGGATCAGTTTGTGGTTGTATTTATTGATGATATCCTAGTATACTCACAGACGACAGAGGACCATGACAAGCACCTCAGAGTAGTATTACAGATTCTGAGGGAGAAGCAACTGTATGGTAAATTGAGTAAATGTGAGTTCTGGTTGTCGGAGATTGCATTTCTGGGCCATATTGTGTCAGCAGAGGGTATTAAGACAGATCCTAAAAAGATTGAAGCAATTGTGGAATGGAAACCTCCTAAAAATGTTGCAGAAGTCAGAAGTTTCTTAGGCTTGGCAGGCTATTATCGACAGTTTGTGAAGGGATTTTCATCCATAGCAAATCCGTTGACCAAGCTACTGCATAAAAATGTCAGATTTGACTGGACTGACAGATGCCAAGTAGCTTTTAACAAATTGAAGACGATGCTAGTTGAGGCTCCAGTCCTGATTCAGCCAGTTTCAAGTAAAGATTTTGTGATCTATAGTGATGCCTCACACCAGGGTCTAGGTTGTGTATTAATGCAGGAAGGCAAAATGGTTGCATATGCGTCCAGATAGCTGAAAACTTATGAGCAGAATTATCCTATACATGATCTGGAACTTGCAACTATCGTATTTGCCTTGAAAATCTGGAGGCATTACTTGTATGGTGAGAAGTGCTACATATACACATATCACAAGAGTTTGAAATATTTGTCTACCCAAAGAGAGCTCAATCTGAGACAGAGACGATGGATGGAATTAATCAAAGATTATGACTGTATGATTGACTACCATCCAGAAAAGGCGAATGTGATAGTAGATGCTTTAAGCAGAAAAGCATTATTTGCTCTAAAGGCCATGAACGTTTATTTACAGTTGAATTTAAATAATGCATTGGTAGCTGAATTGAGATGCGGACCAAGTTTAATTCAACAGATTGCAGAAAAACAGAAAAAAAAAATGAGAGAATTCAGATGATATGTAGATAGATCCCAGAGGGGAAACATCCGGACTTCTCAATTAGAAATGATGGTATTGTGTGTTTCAGAGACAAGATTTGCATTCCAGATGATGAAGAGTTGAGAAAGATGATCCTGACAGAGGCACACAGTAGTCCATATTCGATGCACCCAGGTAACACACAAATATGCAGAGATTTGAAGATTCGGTATTGATGGTCTGGTATGAAGAAAGATGTTGTAGATTTTGTGAAAAAGTGCATGACCTGTCAACAAGTGAAAACTGAACACCAGGTTCCATCAGAATTGTTAAAACCAATATCAATACCTGAATGGAAATGGGATCGTATCACGATGGATTTTATCACTGGATTACCACTCACTCGGAGTAAACATGATGCAATATAGGTGATAGTGGATCGCCTGACAAAGTCAGCATATTTTCTACCTGTCAGAACTGACTATTCACTGGATCGACTAACAGAATTGTATATAAAAGAAATAGTCAGATTGCATGGAGTACCTACATCAATAATATTAGATCGGGACCTAAGGTTTACATCCAGATTTTGGAAGAAGTTTCAAGAAGCTTTGGGTACTCGATTGAGTTTTAGTACAGCTTTCCATCCGCATACAGACGGACAATCAGAAAGGATAATTCAGGTGCTAAAAGATATGCTCAGGAGTTGTGTAATTGATTTCGAAGGGAGTTGGGCTGATCACCTCCCATTGATTGAGTTTGCATACAATAACAGTTATCAATCGAGCATAGCTATGACACCATATGAAGCACTGTATGGAAGGAAATGCAGGACACCAGTATGCTGGACAGAGTTGGGTGAAGACAGGTTAGTAGACCCAGACTTAATCAGACAAACTGAAGAGAATGTAAAGATACCTCTGACCGACAGAAATCATATGCAGACTTGAAAAGAAAGGAGATAGAATATGAAGTCGGTGAAAAAGTTTTCCTTAAAGTATCTCCATGGAAGAAAGTGCTCCGATTTGGTAGAAAATGGAAGTTAAGTCCTAGGTTTATTGGCCCATATGAAATCATTAAACGTGTGGGACCAGTAGCCTATAGACTTGCTTTACCTCCTGAACTAGAAAAGATTCATAATGTGTTTCATGTATCGATGCTGAGGAGATACAGATCTGATCCTTCCCACAAAGTCCAGGCTGAAAGCATTGAAATACGACCAGACCTGACATATGAAGAGGAACCAATGCAAATTCTTGATAGGAAAATTAAATAACTATGAAATAAGAGAGTTCCACTGGTGAAAGTCCTCTGAAGAAATCATAATGTAGAAGAAGCTACCTGGGAGAGCGAGGAAATAATGAGACAGCAATATTCTCAACTGTTTGACTGAGAAAAAATTTCGAGGACGAAATTTCTTAAGAGGGGAAGAATTGTAACATCCGTAATTTTTATTAATTATGAAAAATGCCCAAAAGTGTTGTTAATTATGTGAAAATAACGTAATGGGTTTATTTGGATTAATTTTTAGGTATACAAGTGGACCAGGCGGAGCGGTCCAGAAAGAGTACATGAAGAAAAAGAAAAATGTTGGCAGTGAGTACCGCGACTAGTCACTGCGACCAGGAATCGCGATGAGCAGCTCGAGGTGAAAATGTTAATTTTGGGTAGTGAGCAACATGACCAACATCGCGACCAGACACCGCGATGGTTGATCGCGATGAAAGCGGTAAAAACACTCCAGTGAGCACCGCAATCAGGTGGCGCAACCACAGGTCGCGAGGAGCGGTCGCGATGACCGAATTTTTATAAAAAAATATATGGGGGTGTGGAGCTTCACGAGAAAGCAAAACAGAAAAATAGAGAGAGAGACCGAGAAAAAAAGAAAGAAAAAGAAAAAAAAGAAAGAGAAATAAGAAGAGAGAGAAAGGAAGAAGAAAAATAAGAGGAGAAAAAGAAGAAGAAGAAGAAGAAGAAAGAGAAGAAAAGAAGAGAAGAGGAGAAAGAAAAAGGGGGAAAAGGGAATCCATAAAAGAAACTGTTGTAGAAACGGTATTCAGGTTGGTATACACTCGTTTTTGAAATCTTTACGAAATTATTATGTGCTTTTGGTTTGAATCTGAGATTTTTGGATAATTTAGTAAATATATGTTCATATTGTTCTTCATTTGAATGATTTTGCTTTAATCGTATTCCAATTATCATGATTACGTTGAAATAAATTGTTTCAGAATATAGTATGAACAAATCGTTTAATTTCCATGAAATCATATATACATGTTTTACTAATATCGTTTGAAATTTACATTTGTTGAATTTAAATTCGATTTGTGAATTACAGTTGTTTATTTCGAAATGAATACCATGCATTGATATGAGAATTCGAAAATATTGTATTGAAACGGCTCTAGAATACTTGGACATAGAAAACAGATATAAGAAGTTGGTATACCAGCTAGGTTATTTTAGCAATACTGCACCGTTATTATTAGTGACTGTTGGACTTCGCGGGGCAAACCTGGTATAGACCAATTTAGGCGAATCCCGGAGGTGGATATTGATATTATATATCTCTCTAAAGATGGTTCAGGCCCCCAATATCGGTCCTAGGGTATGGAGTTATTTCAGCCCATATTCCAGTCCAAAAAAATTATGTTGAGTATACCAAAGGGCCAGGATTGAAATAAAATTAGATAAACTGTTTATAAATGAAAATTGATTTTGTATAGTTTAATTTACTAATTGAGTTAAATAGTGATTTATTTTTATATTATATCATGTTTACATTTTATTTTGAAATTTATTTTGTAATTTTGATAAATGAGTTTAGTGTACACCCACTAAGTGATATGCTTAGCGCATTGATTTTATCACGCGTAAGTAACAGAGATACAGAGGGAGGAAAAGACTGAAAAGATGATAGCTGCAGACTGAGGATTAGAGTCACCATACCTTTGGGTTGTTATATAGTTTTATATATTATATTCAGTTACGTATGCATATACAGAAATTTGTAAATGTGTCATATATATATATATATATATATATATATATATATGTTTTGTAAATAATTGTTTTATGATTTACGTTTTCTTTTTAAAGTTTGTAAATATTAATTATGAATGGTTTTATTTAAAAAATGTTTGAAAAGTCGCACTACACGGTAGAGTGCGCATATGATTGAGAATTTGATTTTAAAGTGTTGAAATTATATTATTTGAATTTTTGTTGAAAACAGGATTTTTGAAAAGTCAAAAAAACAGAGGAAACTCTAACCAAAATTTTTCAAACAAGTTATGATGGACTCACTAGAAAAGATTTTAAATTATAACTTATTTGGTTTTCAATGGCTTTTCAATTATAAAGTGAATCAAGTCAAGTTTTGAAATCGGGTAGCGCTCCTTGGGTCGATCCAGATGGGTCGGGTCAGGGGGCGTTACAACCTCTCATTATTAGATCATCAATAGCGTCCTTGAGCTCGAAATAATCAGATGTAGCATGGCCCACCTCGTTGTGATAAGTACAGAATTTATTGGGGTTCCTGGCTTGCATGGGCGTTCTTAGGAGAGGCGGTCTTCTAAACTCTTCCATGTTCCTCTCTGTAATGAAAATCATATCTTGGAAATCGGACAGCTCCGCATAGGTCTGGTAACGACCTGTGTTCCTCCTTACGCCATCATCGTCTCTGGCCTTCTTGGCCACTTGGCTGGTTAAGGTCTCGTCTCTCTGTGAGCCCTCACTGTTGTTGCAATTGTTGTTATTGTTGTTGTTCCCCCATTGGTCTTCCGTTTGTTCCTGTCATGCAAGCTTCCGCCCCCATCTTTCTTGTTGTTAGGGTTATTTTTCTTAGGGACCCCAAAAGCTTCCTCCATATAGATGTGAGTGGTGGATCGCTTGTAGAAATCCCTAAACGTCCTAATGGGCTTGTTATATATGCTCTTGTATAGCTTACCATGGTGATCGCTATCAGCACACTTGTAACATCCCGGATTTCGGGTGATGAATTTTTGATATATGTGATATATGTGAAAATAAAATTTTACTATTTGAGGGGGTGTAAATGTAATTAAATGTGAAAAATGAATGAAAAATGAAAAATTGGAAAAACTGGACCAGAGAGCATCGCGACCTGGTCACCGCGACCACAGGTCGCGACAGCTCGCTCGCGGTGAAAAACGCAAAAATCTGGCAGTGAGTACCGCGACCAGTCACCACGACCACAGGTCGCGATGGCTTGCTCGCGATGAAAATGGCAAAAACAGGCAGAGAGCAACGCGACCGGTCGCGCGACCAGGGCGCGCTCGCGACGAAGGCGGTGCGCGCACTCCAGTGAGTGTCGCGACCTGGTGCCGCGACCACAGGTCGCGACGGCGGTCGCGATGGCGAAAAAAATATAAAAAAAATAGAAGCTTCTCGCAGAAGCGAGAAGCCAGAACAGAGAGAGGAAGAACCGAGAAAAAAAGAGAGAAAAAGAGAGAAAAGAGAGAAGAAAAAGAAGAAGAAGAAGAGAGAAGAAGAAGAAAGAAAAGAAAAGAAAAAGAGGAAGAAGAGGAAGAAGGAGAAAGGAAAGGGAAAGGAAAACGAAATCGTGGAACCGCGATTCTCGAACGAAAACTCGGATTTCCAAGTAGGTGTACTCTTGTTTTCGAAATCGTTTCGAGAATACTTTTTCGTTTTAGTTTTCGATTTCGTTTCTCGTTTTCGTTTCGTTTTTGATTTCGTTAAAAGTTTTCGATTCCGAATATTCGTATGAAAAATGTGTATATTATATGTAAAATCGATGATTTGTGGATCTATGGTTGATTATTGTTGATTTCGATATTTATATAATTATTGTTGATGCGTTTGAATATTTATATGATTATTGTTGATTTCGTTACATGTTGTTGATTTCGGAAAGATTAGGAAAGATTTTATATTATATCGTATTTGTTTGTGAAAATCGTTTATCGAAACGGCCCTAGGATACGTAGACATAGAAGTGGATATAGGAGGTTGGTATACCAGCTGGGTTTTTATTGAGCAGTACTGCGCCGATATTGATTGATTGATATTGATGATATTGATGTACCTCCTCTTGGATTCGTCCAGAGGCTGGGAGATACGTACCTCCTCAGGATTCGTCCTGGGGGTTGGGAGTTAATGTACCTTCCCAAGGATTCGTTCCTGGGATAGGGAGCTATGTACCTCTCTAGGTTCCGTACCCACGGTCCTAGAGTTGGGAGACACGTACCTCCTCAGAATTCGTTCTGGGGGTTGGGAGCTTGACCCATATTCCAGTCCGTATATGTTTAGTATTCTAGTGGGCCAAAATTGATAGAATTGAAAGTGAATCGAATGATTTTATTAATCGAATTCTTATGTTGATTTTATTATTGTACTTCGAGAAATTGAAATTGTTTAATGATTTAATTTTGGAAATTCAATTGTTTTGAAATCGATTAGTGATGAAAATGTTTATCTTGTGGTTTATTTCTCTTTAAAGACTAATTATATTGTAATTTACTTAATTGAGTTTTTAGTACACCCACTAAGCTTTATGCTTAGCGCGTTAGTTTGTTTCTAACGCGTAGGTACCAGGAATCCAGAGGAGGCTAGAGATTGAAGGAGGAGCAAATTGCAGACCGAGTCACAGGATTTGTACAGTTGGGTAGCTATATTTTGTTATGTATATATATTCTGAAAGCATGCATATACAGGGAAATTGTAAATAAGTTTTGTAAAACGTTTTGTAATTAATTATTTTATGATTACTGTCTTTTATTATTTAAATGTAAATAGTAAAGTTTGATTTGTTATTATTTTATAAACTATTTGTGAAAGTCGCACTAAACGGCAGAGTGCGCAACTGATTGAAAGTGATAGAAGTGTTTGTGAAATGAGAATTGTTTTTGAATTGATTGTGTAAAAGCAGGATTTTGGAAAGTCCGAAAAACAAACGGCACTCTGCCGGATTTTCGTAAAAAAAAAGTTTAAAATGTTTTATGGGCTCACAACGATTTTAAAATGAAAAAATGAAGTTTTGAAAAGATGTGAAAGTCCGAGTAGCGCGCCCCGGATCGGTCCGGGCGGGTCGGGTCGGGGGGTGCTACAACACTCCCATCTGTTAGGTTGTTAACGCGGCTTACCTCTCTCTGGAAGCGATCTATGTAATCCTTCAAAAGCTTGCCTGACTTCTGGAAGATCGTTGCTAAATGGCAGAGGGGAACAAACTGCTTTCTTAGGGCTTGATATTGTTGCATGAAAAGCTCCTGGCAACGGTCCCAGCTTGTGATACTACTAGCTGGAAGTCCCCTTAGCTATTTCCTGGGAATCTCCCCAAGCGTCGCTGGGAAGCATCGACACGTGACTTTGCTGCTCGTTGTGAGGAAGTTCATCTGCATGTTGTAGGCGTCCAGGTGGTTGAATGGGTCACTTGATGCCTGATAAAGGGGAATGTTGG
Organism: Xanthoceras sorbifolium; assembly: GCA_003430845.1. Taxonomy (NCBI): domain Eukaryota; kingdom Viridiplantae; phylum Streptophyta; class Magnoliopsida; order Sapindales; family Sapindaceae; genus Xanthoceras; species Xanthoceras sorbifolium. Next base: position 35,365,436 of record CM010608.1, read on the forward strand.
GCCTCTTAAAGCGATCTGACAGTGACTCATTCTCAATATCCCAGCAGAACAGGCTCCACTCTATATACATGTCTGTAAGTTCTGCCCTTACACCCCATTGTTTTAGTTGCTCCAGCCTTAACAACAATGCATGATATTCGGAGGCAAGATGACTTACCGCCGATAGGTCGCACTATCTTCTCTGCAATCTACCCGTTTGCCTTAGGGCTGATTTTGCGGGTTGGACGGACTTCGAGGGCGCCTGTCTAGCGACCTGCTTCTCCTTCCGATTATTGCACAGTGGCCTGCTTTTTAGGATTTTCGGTAGCTGGGTTTGCTCGGCGGGCGTATCTGTTATTGCTCTTGTTAAGTTGCTGATCGCGGGTCTCAGGTTGATGACGTGGCGACCTAGTTCGATGGATCAAGCTGTAGGCTGGGGCACTCCGACGATCTTTGTTGAGCTCTACATATCTCTCACCATTGGCGTTCACGTGGATCACTGGTCCGGTGTGATGGAAGCCCTCATGCCGCTCACCCTGTTCCCCTACAGCTTTCATCGCTATGCTGGTTGAGTGAAAGGAAATTTCACCTCACTAAACATCACACCGAGAAAGATCATGTCTGGCGGAATGATGGGTGGTTTGGACTGGGTCCACCCGCACTGAAGGTGGGGGTGAGGTGCTCTCAATGACCTGCTCGCCGCAAACTGATTCTGCATCAGGAACTGATAACTGCTTGCCATTTCTATCAGTATTTTCTCCATATCGATCTGCCTTTTCATCCACTTGTTGAAATCTGGCAGCCTAAAGGGACCAGCCTGGTCATTTTCCTGTGGATCCACTTAAAGAGGAAATGGACCTATAAGTGGATTTGAGACAGGCGGTGGGATAGTGCGGATCACAGTAACCACGCTTGGAACAAGTGGTGGAAGTTAAGGCTGGTGAGATGCCTCTGAATGCCCTCCAGTTAGTGGTACATCTCTGCTTCTTACTATCCTGAAACGAGTGCCTGCGCATTTCGTCATTGCAAGAAAATTACCAATAAATAGGACAAAAACTGGTTTTTTGAAAAAAGAACGGAGGTTTGAATCCTCAAACGGCCCCTCCTTCTAGCGCTAAAATGTTGAAGTGTGAATCACGTCAGTGCAATAAGCAATAAAAATGATTATTAAATAATCGAAATAAGATTAAAGGCACAAAGTATTTAAAAGCCTATATCTACTATTATATTATCGTTCTTAGCTATCTCTTAGTGTTTATCTCACAAAAATTGTAACTTTTGTACCAGTGATGACCCTCCCTTTTATAGTGTTCAAGGGGTGGTGTCATTACTAGTTTACATTGAATGAATCACTAAAAATTAGGAATAAAATAATTCCCCAAATTATCGTAAATAAATTAGAAATATAATTACTTAATTGTAGGGATTAAATACAAATTCAAATTCTGTCAACAGTTATTATCAGATCTCTCAAATCATCGGATCTTCCCTTATTTGGAAAACACGCTTCGAGTTGAGTGACTGCGAGCTGGTGCTAAACTGTGACAACAAGATGAGAGGTAACGAGGTCTTCTTAGCTCGTTGAAGCATTGCAGCTCGATTTGAATTTCGGGAGTTTAATCTCTTCCTCACATCTCACTAGCCTGTTGGGCTTTGTTAACTTTTTCAGGCCCATTAAACTTTATTTACTTTTTTAGGCCCGTTGAACTTATGAAATTATATTCGTAACATGATAAACATATCATTAGTATAACAACTCTTGGCAACGACGGAGGAGAAGTCTTGCATTTGTTTTATTTTTTCTCTCCAATTTGAGAAATGAAAGTTGTACCCATAGAAGCTTTGACTTTTATTACTTGAGAAAACTCCATTTTTAAGCCCAAGCTCTTGAATCTTCGTTAAAGTCCGATAACCATTTTCGTCTTCCTCATCAAAATCATTTAAAATTATTGTAATCAGAATCCACACCGGATTTTCAATATCAAAAAGACACAGCAAACATGATTATGATTAGATGGAAACATAACAAAAATTAAAATACAACAGTTGATTCATGGAGTTTTTGGGGTGGACTCTTTTATGATAGAATCAAGTACATTCTTCTCAATCTATTGATAGTTTTAAGTTACTGATTTTGCAGTCTCTATCCTAATAGAGCACATAAATTTAGAACAAAATCCCTTTTATGAAAAAAGAAAAAGGAAACTACTCTTAAAACCAATAAAAACAATAAAAGAAGAGGTATCAAAAACTATCTTCTTATCTAGCAAGTTTCTTTCTCCACTCAGTACGTCCCCGATTTATCTCAGAACCATCACCTGCCAATCTCAGTAAATGCAGAAATTGTGGCTGGTCTTGTTTCTCTTGTATTGCAGCAGGAGACCCATTTGTTCCTTGAAGCTTTGGAACTGCTTCAGTATCATCAATCAGTTCCAAACTCGTGAGGGAATCAACTATGTCGTCCTGTTGGCATTCTCGTCTGTAGTCTAATGTGATAGTCTGTAGTTCATGGGTGTCAATGATATCTTGAGGCATGCTCTGTCATATAAAGAAATAAAACAATTCAAGTATAGTTCTAGTTTTGGAAAAAGAACAAAGAATTTGTTATGGCCATAAAGACAGTAAGAGCTTCTTCAGACTCAAAATTCTACTTTCAGTAAAGGAAAGAAACTTTAAGAAAAACAAAAACAAGAAGAAAAAGAAATAGGGTTGTAAAAACAAGATTTTCTATAGCAAAAAGCAATACAAACATCAGAGAACAGAGAAATATCAACTAACCTCCAGAACCCATCCAATGTAGGCAACATTATTAACATGCTGGTTCATGTCAAAATCAGCTCTTCTAGGCTGCAAATTCCAAAACACACTGAGAACCTGAAAAATATCGACAGCATTTAATTTAACAAAATAACCTTACCATTAGCCCTAGCCTGGAATACTGTGCAGGATCTTCAAGTTTCAAAATTTTCCTCAGGCTGCTATTGTCTTCCTCCGGGAAAGCAAGTCTATATATGCCATAAGAAATGAAATTATAATGCAACATTATGAAGTGAAAACAAATATTGTATGCGAGTACAGAAAAGAATCAGAGGCTCTGACTTTGTACCAATTAAAGGAAAAAATAATACAAAGAGTAGTAAGTTTGCTAAGCAACAAAAAAGTAGTAAGTTTCCACACATCTGTACACTTGTAGTGGCAGAGAGAGAGAGAGAGAGTAGGAATTGCTTAAAATTAGTCTCAGCCATAAGAAAAAATTTAACTATTTGGTAGTCCATTTCCAGAAAATATTCATAAAATCTTGTCCTTCAAACAACGCTCCTTCAGGAGACTCCAAGAGGACATCTTCTGTTTTCAAAGAGACGGACTATTAACAAATTAAGAGGCCCAACAATAGCAATTTTTCACTGTGCTAAGTGCTAACAATCAATATCAAAATGAACCAGTTCCAAAAAAAAATATATATATATATATATATATATATATTACTTTAAGCGCAGGTGAACCATTAAAAGAAAAGTCATTGCCTCAAACGTGTAGTTTCTTATATCATTCATAACTCCACCGCTTTGTAAATTCATTAGTTTGAATGTTTGAGAAGATAATCAATGTATCTGGTATTTATAATAACATGAATCATCTTTTCTTTTTCTTTTTCTTTTTATGAGAGAAAGAGGTGATAATTAGGTCTGGAAGAAAGAAAAAGGCATTCACTCACCTGAGTTCTCGTGGACAGAAGACTAAATACTCATCTCGGACATCATCACTAACTTTCTGAAGCCGCCTGGTATCCTGATTCATCATCACCCACTTGCTGAAATCATGTGATGTATATTGTCAACTCCAAGATACACATCAGTTCAGGAAAAATTAACCAAGCACATAAATTTAAATCTGTAACATTAAAACAAACATATGAAGCAAAATTTCTATAAAGCTTCAAGTTGAGATGTTAAAACAGCTATAGTCATATTATTGCAGATAGCAAGACTACAGATAGTTGATGGCCAGAAAGAAAAACTATTTCAATGTCTGATAAATGCTACCAGGACAAACTTGACCCATTTACAGCATCCTTGTTTCACTTTTAACTTGCAAAGCACTGGAGACTCACTTAGGATTAAGGAAACAAGTTACAACCATGTATGTTACTTTTCTTTTGTCAGCAACCATTGAAAGTTTACAGAAGTCACAACAAGTCTTGACAATTTTTGGAATATTTACTGTTGAACTCCATACAACTCTTGAGAAATATAATGCCACTATATCAGTAGAGAAATTAACTGTAACTGTACTCTAAACAACTAATAGATCTGAACTATGGCATGCAAAGCCCTCATTAAAGTATACGTTCTAGAAGTAAAGTATACATTCTAAACAACCCTTGTAATTTCCACTAGATAACATTCTAGAAGTAAAGTATACATTCTACCAGTCTTGAAGATTGAATACCAGGGACTCTTATGTTTATTAAGAAAATATTAAAAGACAATCTAGATGATACCAGATCAAATGAGTAATGCAAGTATCAAAACATTCTATCTCTTTTATGATTCTTAAATTGTTTTACTTCCGCATTGCAAAGAAAAGGAAAATGATAGAGAAGCTTAAAATGCACCTTGTGGCTCTTCCAATAACTTGACCAGTGGCATAGTCCTTTATAATCCAATCACGTCTAGTTCCGATTCTTCCTTCACTTTGGCACCATGTCTCAATTTCAACCACATCACTCCTACACCACATGCCCACAATTTCCATTGTCAAAGGAAAAATTCTGAACCTAAAACCTTTAAATTTTCAAATAGGTGATATAAAACCTACCATGCAGGATATTTGTATATTTCGATGTGCATACGAGCTGTCACCCATATAAGATGCAATTTTCTCATGGTGGTGGTTGTTGCAAATCCATCCGTTGAAAATCCAACATTTTGAGCATGGTTACATCCAACCTCCTGCGAAACAAATTTTCCCCAAATATTAAAACAAAATGTTTGGTGAGAGAACTAGCATCTGTCCTCACTGAAGAATGTTATTAAATTAATAACCATTTTCAGATATGGAAAACCATCTATGGTCGATGTGTTAGAACAAAAAATGAAATCCAGATCACATATTTTAAAATTGAGAGAAATTGAGAACTACATCTAATTTGATCAATAGCAATACCAACAAGCATTGCATATGGTCATAGAGAGGATACATACAAGAACATGCAATACCAACAAGCATTGCATATGGTCATAGAGAGGATACATACAAGAACATGTATCAGCTCACTAGAAAAGTTTTATTCTTTCAGAATCGCGTGATATTCAATAAATATTTCAAATCCACCTGAGCAGAACCTGTGAAATTAGATGCAATCTTACTACTAACGCGAAACGGAAATGCAACAGACCCAATTCCTCACAAAAATTTATCAAGTGCATGCAAAATGAACAAGCATACCCATATGAACAATTCACTGCATTTTTTCAAATAGTAACACAAAAATGCTTGTGGAGAAGATAAATGGAAAAGAAATACCTGCAAGAGATTAGCAATGGTTTCAACAGTGGCAGTTTTGTTAATTCCAACCTCATAACATCTGACAATAAACTTCTCCTTATAGGACAACCCGTCTTCCGTCAAGCTACCCCAGCGAAGTCTGTCGGCCAAACTACCAGACCCGGATTCGACCCGGCTAGAACCTCCCTGGTCGGACACAACAGCCTGCACCTGAAGCTGAGGTGTGGTTCTAGACAAGGGAAGGACAGCGTTTCGACGGCGGAGAAGAGAAATGGACCTGGGTGGGTCGAGGAATCTGCATTGGACATGGGTCAGGATCTGAAATTGGTCGCCTACATTGTTTGACAACTTCAACATCTCGATGAAACCAGTTGGTGTTCTTATTTTGACTTGCAAGAGCAAGAGACGCCACTATCTCCGTCTCTCTTTGTCAGTCTTTCTCTGCTTGTGTGTTTAAAAATAAAGTTGGGTGGTTTGAGTCGTGACGATCGATGGGACCGAGGATGACGATGAACCTGCTTTGCCACATATATTACCACTTTTGCCATTCAGATCAGATTTTAGTGGGCCGACTCGACTAGCTATTCACATTCGTACACTCACATGCGCGTTACCTCTTTACTGATGTTAATTTTACCAGCAAATGTGCGAATTTTCACCGACAATATAATATATCGGTGTGAATTTTACTAATTGACTTTGTAAGTAAATTTAGATATAAAATTAAAATTCAATGTGGGTTCAGATTGAAGTTTGAAAAATAAAATTCACAACTAAATCTGTGAATCTGTATAAATTTTAAAAATATATATATTAATTTTTAATTTTTATGGACTTGTGATAAATTTTAAGATTATTATGAATATTCTTAATGTTTTATTTTTTTATTATGTATTTGAATATGTTAAATTTTGATATTTGAATATGATTTGATACTAATAAAAGTACTTTTATTTTATTTTTAAGAAAAAATATTTTTTATTTTACGAGTTTAAACCTACGGGTACAAATTCGAACCCGCATAATTATACGGGTTTGTAAATGGATGCCGGTTTGAGTCAAACATACAGATGCAAACCCACCCTCGAACCCGCATAATTTAACGGGTTTACGGGTAGGTTTGAATGTAAAAAACTAATAGGGTTCGGGTTTGGATTTGGCCAACCCCGCCCAAACCAAACTTGTTGTCATCCTTTCACCTCTACACTACTCCTCATTTTTATTTAATTAAACAAGTTACAACTTACCACATAATTTAGCAAATTAGGAAAAAATTAATTATATTCATTTTGAAATTTTTTTTTTATTTTCTTTTAGCACTTTTCTTATTATTACTAATATCTATTAAAATTAGTATTTAAAATTATATCAAAATAGAAAAAAAAATGATTTTATCCACTTATATTGATGGTTGATTTGTTATAAAGTAAATAATATATATATATATATAGTTTTTTTTTTCATATAAAAAGATTAAATTTGGCTATTTTAAGATCCTAAGTTCATGCCTCAATTATAAGTTTTTAGTGATAATGTAACTCATAAGATGATGTAGTCTGATGATGTAATTGTTACAACTAAAATATCATATTATTTAGTTAATAAATTTGAACAATCTAACTTTACTTTTTTTAGAACTGCATGCATAAATTTTAAATTGATTAATGTTACTGTTCAATTTTTTTTTTTTTTTTTTTAAAGAACCATTCAAATATTTTATACAAATTAATATACAAAATTATAATATATTTATTAATTACTATGTAAGTTAGTTTATTACTCTTTTTTTCTTAAGGTAGAGCTTGAAATTTGGATTAACAAGTATAGCATTGGATGATGATTGAATTGGAATGAAGGTAAGCATTTAATTTGGTACTTGTGAGTTTAGTTTGCTTATTTTTATGTACAATTATATGCTTTTCCTTGTTAGTTGTTACTTTATTTGAAGCCTCTAATTTATTTATTTTTATCATATTTGGTTTTGTTAGTAATCGGGTATACAAAAAACAATTGACCAATATAAAATAAGGAACAATACAAAAGAACAATACCACACGATTTCCTTAAAACGGATTTGTTCCCTATGTGCACGAGAGATTCTGAAAATTCTCTAAAAATTTTCTTAAAAAAAATTCTCTGAAAAAGAAAAACAAATTATGTGCGCACAAGTGTTTTGATCATATGAATATACCATTTTGATCTCCACACGGAGAAGAATATGAATCCACCTTGACCCATCATTTTTATGATATCGGTCATACTTGAATTTATACTTCAAAAAACCTATTCAAAATGCTATTTTCTAATGGGTTTTTCTCTTCTTGATTTTTAGTTGAAGATTAAAATTGCTGGTAGAATATTGATTAACTATTTTGTTATATTTCATTTTATTATGGACTATATGTTGGATAATGTTAAAGCATATATTATCGTGAGATTTACTTGTCTTTACTTTTGTTGATGCAGTGTGCTGCAATGGAACAAACATATAATCTGCTTGATTATGCTGATATAACACTAAATTTATTACAATTTGGAAAGTTATTGGGTTATTTGCTTAATAAAGTATGTATGGTGTGTTATTTGGTTATTTATTGTATTAATGATACTATGATTTAAATGAGATGTTAATATCTGTGACTCATTTTAAATATGATTTTGAGAGATAATATTGTTGTTGTTTAAAATGGGCTAGTATGTGGTAACCATACTTTTTAATAAAGTTAAAATTTTAAGTTCAAATCTCTCACCAAATTAAAAAAAAAAAAAAAGGGGCATACAGGATGATGTTTTAAAAAGTTAGAAGAGAGGGTAATGTCAGAAAATATAGGGATATTATCAAAATGCCCCTTGTATTTTGGGATATTAAATAAAAATCATTTGTTGTTTCATTTATAATTAAAATACTTCCTATAATTTTATTTTATAACCAATCTCCACCTATCGTTAAGTTTTGTCAACTTTATAAATAAAATTACTTATTTATACTTTAAAAAATAAAAAAGGATATTATCAAAATTATCCATATAGTTTAGAGTATTGGACCAAAAACACCTCCTAATTTCATTTATAACCAAAATACCCTTATAATTCTATTTTATAACTAATCTCCTACATACTATTAATTTCTATTAACTTTATAAGTAAAATTACTTATTTATCCTTTAAGAAGTAAAAATAAAAATTAAAAAAATTGGTGGATCTCTATCGTCCACATGGACTGTGCAGAATAAAAAAGGAAAAAAAATTTAAAAAAAATTGCCTAAAATATAAATTAATTAAAAAAATTAAAAAATATAAAATTAATAATTAAAAAAATTAAAAAAATAAAAAAAATGGATCTTACTGAGATGAACGATGGAAATCATAACAAAAAAAAAATTTAAATGTTTTTCCTTTTTTAAATTTTTTTTCCTTTATTATAATCTCCAAGATGGACGGTGGAGATCCACATTTTTAACTTTTTTTTGTTTATGATCTTTACTGTCCATATATGGAGATTGACTATAGATGGTCGGTGGAGATCCATCTTTTTATTTTTAATTTTTTTAATATTTAATTTAATATTTGTATGCATTTACCTATATATCCATAGTGTTCTAAAATTTTAAATATAAAATTTAACGGTCAAAGGTATTTTGACAATTAAAACTAACGGCAATAAGAAAATTGGTTATAAAATAAAATTATATGAGGTATTTTGGCCATAAATAAAATTATGGGGTGGTTTTGTCTAATATCCCAAACTACAGGTGATTTTAATAATACCCCTTTAATATTTGTAGGCATTTACCTATATACCCTTAGTGGCTTAAACTTTTTAACAGAAAAATTATCGGTCGAGGGTATCTTGGGAATTAAAACTGACCGTAAGAGAAAAATTGGTTATAAAATAAAATTATAAAAATTATTTTGGCCATAACTAAAACTACATGTGGTTTTTATCTAATACTCCATACTATAAGGATATTAATAATATTCCTAAAATATATTAGTAAATAATGTGACATGTATCTTATAATCATCATATATTTTATAAGATACTGATCAGTATAAGCTATTAGTTACAACTCATATGTCATAAATTTTAGGTAAAATATTTTTACAGTTCAGCATTATCCTATTAAATTTACTTAAATAAATTTGAAATTCATAATTATTAGAGATCGTCAGAATGAAAAGAAAGATACGGGAGCTAAATATTTACTCTTATTTTTCTTTGATTAACCAATTTGTAATTTCTTTTCTTTACGATTTGCCAATGAATATTTGAATTCCCTCTTGATATACCCCATGGATATGTTGACATATCACATAACTTATTAATACGGATTGCAAAAATATAATTCATACAGGCAGGGGCGGAACAGAAGAACAGGATTTGGGGGGGCCAAACCATATATTTTTAATTTTTTAACATATAAATAAAATATTAAAAAAAAAATTACATACAAAATTTTTTTTAAAAAAAAATTTGGGGGGGCCAGGGCCCCCCCTGGCCCTCAAAGGGGTCCGCCCCTGCATACAGGATACTATGAGAATTTTGCGATGTTGTTTTGAGTTAGAGAATTTCAGGAGGAACTATATGTCGTTGTGTTTTTGAAGATATAATTCATACAGGAGGTGTTTGGTGTGTTTTTGAAGAACTATATGTCGTTGTGTGACATGATCCGGATGAGATATTTTGGCGGGATAGGCCATTTGAAGTAGTAGAAGGTGTTGGAAGTATTTTAGGAATGGTGATTCTTTGAATGACTAAAAGGTCATAAGCACTCTCGTTTCCTTTGTTCTTTCAACTGAAACCTAAGAATTTTATTACAAGACATGGGTTTGGAGTAAGCTTTTCCAATGGCCATTCTTTCAATCTTTATTTTCAGGCTTTCATGGGCAAGTCTAACACCATTTTGGTGATCATGGGTGACCATATACCAGAAGCTTAGAGAACCTATTAGATAAAAGAGACAGGTGCATGGACATGAACGCTGACTTGGTACGAGTGTCCTGGCACAATATATCATATAGCATGATGTTAGTGGACCAAACGTAATGTATCCAGTGCACCTACTTTATTTCCACTAAATAGATATTTGAATATCTCATGCAGAAGCTTCATGTGCAATATGGAACTAGTTGAATCAACGCTACAACTGTCCAGATGATTTTTCTTATTCATCATGAATCAGTCTGCACATGTCAAAACAAATTAATTACACTATACCTAATGGGGCATGAATTAAAACGCTGTAAAAGAAGAAAAAGAAAACTATACTATATCTTGTTGGCATCGTATTACACTCTCATGGAGAATCAATCAGAACATCCATCTCGGAGATGAATGAACAGCACTTTGTCGTGGTTTGTTTGGCTGCTCTGAGTTTCGCTTTTTCATAATTGAGGAGACTGTGGGGGTCAAAAAGTCGTTACTCCTTTGAGAAGTTGCCCCTTGTGAATACATCTTCTTTCCATGTATGAAGCTCCTCTGCGTTTCTAGCAAAGCCTTGCGATTCACAGGGTTCCTTTGACCAGCTCCCCATCTATTGTAACCCACACAACTTTGGCTCCTTCCCACTTGCTGAAACTTTCCTTCTCTAGGACTTGTATAGTTTCTGCTCTCAGCAGTTTCTGCAGAGTACATTGTTGTCTCACCTTCACTGCTATATCCATTATGCATCTCTGAAACTTCTATTGGAGATGAACTAGAACGGACCTCACTTTGGGCCCCGTTTACGGAACCTGTCGACGAAATCTCAGCATCTGCATCAGGATTGGCTGGTCCTCTATCCTTGATTCGGTCTTCTTCTGTCAATGGACTATGTGAAGGAACTTCCTTAACCAAATTCTCATCAGAGTTCAAAGGCAGTCTTTTGACTGGCTTTGGTAGAACCATAGTTTTTGCAACCCTTGGAGGGAAATTAATATCTAAAAGCTGAATTGGGCTGCTCTCTTTCTTCTGAATAGGTACGGAAGTCAACTTCGGTGATTCATATATTTCTGGAGTTGGGATTCCCTGCGCATGGGTAGCATGTGGATCAGTACTTACGGTTTCTTCTTGAACAGTACCACCTGCAGCAGAACACCCTGGCCGGGTTTCCTTAAATTTTGAGATCGTATTTGATGAAGATGGTGTTCCATCAATATCATCTACTGTTGACTTAAACACCCGTCTCATTGTGAAGGAAGCACAAGAATGTTCACTCTTTTGGCCTGTGGACATCAATCTAATAAGTGGTAGCTTGGGTTTTGTAAGTTCATCAAGGCTGCCTTCCCAATGCTGGTTTAACCAATCACAGATGATGGGAATAGGAATACCAAATTGCATAGGAATATCCTTCTTCCATGACGACGAGGAAGATGTTGAAGTTGAAGAAGATTTGGTATTAGGAGATGAGGCAAGTTTCATAGGATCACAGATCATAAAAGCAAGATTACCGTGAACATCAAATCCAGCAGACCCGGGACTCCATATTACACCATCAGTCGACAGTTTTATGAGATTGTCAGTGGCTATCACCACCTTTCCTTCACCAATTGCTAATTCATTTTTGTCTGTGTAGCCTAGCAGGAAAACAACACTTCCAAGGTCAAGATTTGGTTTAGAACAGGTCTTCAATGGATGAGGCTGCTGACCTTGGGCATTTGAGTCTCCATCAATGGAATCTAAACCAACAATTGTAAGATCTAGGATTGAGCTGGTGATGAAGAACCTGAAACCAGATGAAAGATGAAGAATTTCATCAGAGAATGCACAATGTAACAGTACAATGTTAAAAGATGAAGCATTTTAGGAAAGACACTTCTTTCCTTCCATTAACCTGATTATACCAATATGAATAAATAATTAGGACGTGGAATTTATCAAGTCTAACAAAATATTATTTATATAATGGATCAAAAGAAGTCTTTCCAACTAGGAGTAAAAACCAGCAGGCACAAATAGGCCAACTAAACTATTGTCATTATTGGGGAATAGTATTAAACTGGACTAAAAAGTCTCTGAACACAGACACCAAAGTAGAACCAAAAAGGAAAAAAAGAAAAAATGAACCGGGCACCCCAAATTCTCTTGTCAACTTAGAATCTTTAAGTATCAAAAAATCAAAAGTTGCTCATCTTTTCAAGAAATCCATAAGCAAATCTAACAAGGGCAACTAAGGCGATAGGCTTCCTTCAAGTATGAGGACTGTAATATGCCAAGCAGACAGAAGCACCATTGCAAAATGTCTAGGCCCTCTATTACAAAGAGATATGGCTCCTTAAAGGATTGTCTTTTAAATCTGTGAACCTTGAGATTGACATTGACATCAAAGGCATAACCATAGCAGAATAATATCAAAATGCACTTTTGATTGGGGAAAGTTCTTAAACCTTGAGATGAAAACAAAAAGACCCAAAGGAAAGATAAAAGAAAAATGCAAGAAAATGGAGCACACAAAACCAAACCACTATGAAGTGCAAACTATGAAATCCTATAATAGCTACATACAACAGTACACAATTCAAAAATTAAAGCCAAAAATCGTTGATCAAGCAAACAATCGATATATAGATAATGCATCATCACTCTTTTTGCTTATGAAAAATGATAATGCATCAATTCCAGTTCTCTCTGATGCAACATTGCATTCTAAAGGCAAAGTTTCAAGTAAAAGATTCTTTAATTATCCCAATAGGAAATGCCACTTGTCCATGATTTGGTTTAAATCTGAGTGGATAAGAACAAATCTAATTCAAAAACATTTACAAGTTGTCACTTTTGAAACCATTCATATATATATATATATATATATATATATATATATATATATATATATATATAGATATATATATATATTGTAATTGAGATAAATCTTAATCTACTCGCTTCCATTCTTTAAACCTAATTCATGTACTAGTGGATAGGGAGCAGGTGCTGCATTTGAAAATCACCAAGGAATTGGTGTCATCAAAGAGATGGTAACTAAGGTAAGGTGTGCAGCAGTGGAATAGAAAATAGTGTTGTGGTGGTAGTTGGTCTGAGATATACACTGTTAAAGCGACAACTTGTGAGTGTATTGGAAGATACAAGAGCAACAATCGCTGCATTATTATACACCAATGGATAAAAGTAATCGAATAATCAAATCCATGCTCATAAACAAACACACGCATATCATCAACCAAGTGTTGTTGTAGTTCACATGCACTCTGACACATGAGTAATTTTAATTTTCTTAAACACCATATCACACGGCACAAGAAACTACACTCTTAACTAAGGTCATTGACTCATTGTTGTACTACTAAACAACTTCAATGTTTGACAAGTAAATATGTTTAGACTTCATCTAAACACTTTCCAAAAACAAAAAACTTACAAACTTGTACAACTGCATGACCCTTTTTTTTGCCTAACATCAAGTCTTTTAGCAACCAATATACTATTTATATACCAAATACTCGCAACATATATAGTTGAACATATCACCATCTTTTCGTTTGTTATTTCTTCTTATATATTTTTTAATAAGAAAATATATGACCATCTAGAATCCTGGATTATCTTAAACAGTTTCCTACTTGTGTTATATATGTATTTTCACTTCATTGAGTAATGTGCTTAAGTATTAGAGTTGGATGCGCCGCAAGATAGGTGGCATGGGCACTGCATACATTTTGCACAGTGCTCAATTAATGTCAATCACCATGTCCAAATGCTATATCATGATAAGTAATAAGCACTAGTAAATTTAGCAACATCGACCAGACACTAACACCAAAGTAATAGCCTCAGATAACAACTGGTAGCAAATTAAACAGAACTGTTAAAATTACTGAACTGGTTTGCACATCTATAAGCAGAAATCTGAAACAGCGTCAAATAACCAGGAAGACATTGCATTGATGATGTAAGCACATTTTAAACTTAAAACAACTCTCAACTAATTTCTACATATTCTTTGCTTCCAAGAAAAACCCAGAAAAGTAAACTTAACCTGTGAGGAACGAGAGTGGCGGCGACGCCGTTCTGGAGGCGGATCTCGGCAGTCTCAGCAGCAGCCACGGAGGAAAGATTGACATGGGTAGTCAAAAGGAGATTCCGGTGGATCAAGAAACCCGTAGCGCTGGCGGAGATTGTGGCCATGGCCGGAGTCTTGCCGGAGAAAATGGCGGCCTTCATTCTCTCGGTTTTGGAGACACCTTTGCAGAAACACCAGGACTCTCCCAACACCCCCATAGTTAAGTTGCTAGTATTTTTGGCAGTGTTAGAGAGTTGGATCTAGAATGTGTTGCATTTTAATGAATCTAGAAGACGAGATGGTCGTGAAATGAGTAAAGGGTCTCTGTCTGTGTTTTTGAGCTGGAAAACAAGTACAAAAATGTTGTTCTCTCTGTGTCTTTTTACAGTTTTTAGCTTTCTTGTCACGATTTTGAGACTCGTAGTTTATTTCAGCTCATTTTTTTATTGACTTATTATAATATCATTTTTGAATTGAATACTTTTACGTTGAAATTACAGGACTAATTGTTTGTTTGCTTCAATTTAAATAAAAATTATACAATCGGAGTATGGTTGGTCAGCACACACTAAATAAAAAATAAATAGTTCGGTAATGCCTTGAGTTTAAATCTCAACGAATGCAATCTTCATGTTAATAGAGTTCTTCAAAAATCTAAATATGTATATTAATGATTGAATGATTGAGAAACATTAGCAAGATGATTTAATGTAATCAATTATATATTATTTGCTGCTTTAGGTAATGGGAAAGAACTTGGAATGAATTGTGTTTTAGCTTTATATAGAAAAGCATGCTGATTCAAAAGTAAAATGATAACAAGTTTTCAGGTTATATATTCATATTAGTTTAGTAATTATTAATTTAGTCCCTAAATTTTAACGAATTATTAATTATTTAATACAATTTCTCTTATTGGTATCTTTAGACCCTCAATTTATTTTAGTTAATAAATTATCAAACAACTGGGTTGGGTTGAATTGTTTGATGAAGCTTTTTGTTGTTTCATGAAATTTGATTTGAATTTGTTTACTGGTCTTCATCTCCTTAATTCTCAAATTGTTGAGAGAGAAAAAGAGAACAAAACATTTGTTTACTTTGGTATGCTTTTTTTCTTTTTTTTTTATTAAAAAAAATTCATTATTTTTCAAATTCTATTCTTTTTAGTCTTGTCTCCACCGTCGATCCCATGATGGACGGTGGAGATTTATTTGTAAATAAATTTTAATTTATTTTTTCAATTTATAATTATATATTTATTTTGTTAAATAAATATATTATATTATATAAATATTTATTTAAATTATTTTTATTTTTAGTGACATGTGTCATATTTTTATTGGAAGTTAATAAAAGTAAAGTAGTTATAGTTTTAAAAGTTTGAGAGTAAATTATACTTTTAACTCATTTAAATAGATTCAAAGTAAAAATATATTTTTTACATTTTATGTGAGTTTGTACGTAGAAAAATTGGTCATATAGGCTAAAATGATACATTTATAGAAATTTAGAGTCCAAGAACACCAATTAAAAAAACTATATTAAAAAATTAATAATTCATCAAAATATAGGGAGTGAATTGATAATTACCCTTTAATTAATCACCAAATGACAGCTATGGCAAATATTAGTGAGTGGACATATCATGTGATTCAATAATTGCGTAATTTTAGATTTGGATTTTTCATGTAATCTTATGGAAGTGCTTCTCTCAAGGCAGTTTGAATATTATAAGGACAATTGATTCACGGTTTACTATAGTTGGGCAAATTACACTAACACCCTTTATATATAGTTTTTTATACTTGCTGGCAACCTTTACCTTTATTATACAAACATTTCCTAAATTTCGTTGACCAAACTGTTGACTAACGGAGAAGTTAACGGTTGGTACTGTAGCAAGGGTAAATTCGTCTTTTTCCCCTTAAGTTAATTAAAATAATTAAAAAATTATTTAATTAAAATTAATTTAACTATTCATCATCTTCTTTAATTAAATTCTTAATAACAACCAAATTTAGATTTTTTTCAATTATTCATCATCTTCTTCAATAAAAATTGAAGAACAATTAAAAAAATTGAAGAACAAAAAAAAAATAATTCTTCTTCTTTTTTCTTCTTTTTCTTCTACTTCTTCTTCTCCTCCTCCTCCTCCTCCTTCTCCTCTAAAAATTCGAATTTTATTTTCTTCTCCAAACAAATCAACTCCATATTCTTCTCTAAAAATTAGATTTTGGTTTGTTTGGATTTTTTGGTTGAACAATGAATTTGTTTGGTTGAAGAAAATTTTAAAAGATGATGATGATAATAATAATAATGATCTAGGTTTGTGATTTGGAAAGGAAAAAAAATCTAAATTTGATTGTTATTAGGAATTTAATTGAAGAAGATGATGAATAGTTAAATTGATTTTAATTAAAATAATTTTTTAATAATTTTTTAATTGTTTTAATTAATTTAAGGAGAAAAAGATGAATTTGCCCTTACTACAGTATCAAGCCGTTAACTTTTCTGTTAGTCAACGGTTTGGTAAATGAAATTAAGGGGATGTTTGTACAATAAAGGCAAAAGTTGCCAGCAAGTGTAAAAAATGATATATAAAGGGGATGTTAGTATAATTTGCCCATTATAATTACATGTGATAATGACTGTTGATTATGCATATTAGAATAACAA
The DNA here is from genome assembly GCA_003430845.1 of Xanthoceras sorbifolium. Lineage (NCBI taxonomy): Eukaryota > Viridiplantae > Streptophyta > Magnoliopsida > Sapindales > Sapindaceae > Xanthoceras > Xanthoceras sorbifolium. The sequence goes on from CM010608.1 coordinate 35,382,595, forward strand.
ATGCACATGATAACATCATTAGCCACATGCGTATTGGAATTAATATGAAAACAGTTTTAACATTAATACAGCTCACCAGACGAGTGGTCTCTAATTACAGATAAAATTAATTTTTAAGAAAATTAATTATAGACCTCCCTTCCGTTAGCGTTAGCATTACCGTCAAAAAAGACTGTCGACCGTTAAAAACATATACAATTTAAGATAAATTACAGCCCATCTATCTAAGATATCTCTAATTACAAGGAGAATCAACTTTTAAGAAAATTGACTGTAAGCCTTCTACCTTTAGTCAACGTTAGCCAAAGTCAACAATGATAAATGTATTTTGCTCATTTCGTCTTATTAAAAAAAAGTTAAGATTTCCACTATCCATCTCAAACGAGATGGACGGTAGAGATTTATTTTTTTTAAAAAAAAATTATTTTTTAAAAAGTTTAAAATAAAAAAGAACTTAAAATCTCTACCATCCATCTCTAAATAAATAGTGGAACTTAAAAAAAAAAAAAGAGAAAAAAAATAAGGGAGAGAATGATGAGATCCATAGCGGATTACCATTAATCGCGAACCAAAAGAGGCTGGAGAAGCTGTAACCTCCTCATCCCTCCTATAGCCACTAAATGAATCTAGTAGAGAAGATCCTTATTTTTATTTTTATTTTTTAAAAAAATTAAATAAATCCTTAAAAGAGCAATGGAAATCTTAAATTTAATTTAATTTTTTAAAAAATTTTAAAAAAATTTCATGAATGAATTTTCACCAAGTCATAATATTTTTATTTTAGAATTTTTATAGCTAGGAGATATTTTTAATATTTTTAACATTTTTTTTAACAGTATATAATTAAATTTTTTAAAAGTTAATTTTATCTGTAATTAAAAATACTTTAAATAAGTGAGCTATAATTTATTTAAAATTTTACATATTTTTAACGGTTAACAGTCAATGCTAACGGTAAAAAAATCTACAGTTAATTTTTCTAAAAATTAATTTAATCTATAATTAAAAATACCTCTGTGAATTGTAATTTATCTTTTACTATTTTAATACCAAAGAAAGAAAGAGATGAACTAATTTCGCTTGACAGATCACATCACTTCACAACTTAACTAGCATTATTGCCAAACTAAAAAAGCCCACTCATCTATTAAATACATGACTCTGTTACCCAAAATTCTAATTAATCTTGTTTGTCAGACTTCCTCATTATAAATAGAGATAAAAAAAAGAGGCAAATACGAAATTAATCAAAAAGAACCGTGTACATAGGCAACTTTGTAGGATTAATAAAATTAACCTGTATTTATTCACACCAATATAGATAAATTGAAGGCGTACCTCATATGAAATTGTAATACTAACTCTCCTTAAATTAAAATAATATAATTATATTTATAGGTACTATAAACTAACCTGATAAAAATAAAATACTTAGTAATAAACCTAATCACTCAGATAAGAGTGAGCGTACGAAAAAAATATAGAGGTCTAGTGCTAAATTTAGTCAGAATCGAATAGTCAAAATTAGATTCAGAAGTGCTAAATTTGATCTAGGAAAATATTCAAAGGCAGTGTGAGAACCAAAAAAAAGATGTACTGCCACGAGTGGAATTGCACCGCCTACCTCAATCGGTGCGGAATTTTCTAATCTGCAAGTTTGTCTAAAGGGTCATTGCCCAAAGAGCAACATGAACCCATCAAAAGCACAACGAGCACACCCAATATCTAACAAGTTTCCCAATTTTGTAGAGTTTTGATTTAAAGAGAACACTGTTGGATTAAAATTAAACCAACCTCATAATTATCTTTGTTTAAAATTTATCATTATCGGTTAGGACTAGACTTATTAAATAATAATAAATATTAAACAAAGATAATCATGAGGGTTAGTTTTACTCCAATATTGCCCATTTAAACCAGACTATAAAACTGACAAACTTGTTAAATATAAGGTGTGTTTAGTTTGTGGGCAACGACCTTTTAGACAACCTTACAGATTAAAAAATTCCACACCAAGTTAGGCGGTGCAATTCTAGCCGCAATAGCGATTCCTACTGTGCTCCTTTTTTCTAGCACCTTTTTCCTGGTTCTCACACTGCCTTTGAACCTTTTCCTAGATCAAATCTAACATTTCTGAATCTAATTCTGACTATCCAATTCTTACTGAATCTAGCACTAGACCTCTATATTTTTTCACACGCTCACTTTTTTCTGCACGCTCACTCTAGTTTGTTCCAACCCTTATAAAAGAGCTCTGATACCACTTGTAGAATTAATAAAATTAACAACACATAATTCACACGAACTATCAATACAGATAAATTGAAAGAGGCACTGAATATGAAATTGTAACTCTCCTTAAATTAAACTGAAATAATACAGTCCTATTTTGGATACTGTGAACTAACCTGATAACAATAACATACTTAGTGATAAACCCAATCACTGAGATAAATCTAATCCTAACTAATAATGATAAATATTAAACAAAGATAATTATGAGGTTTGATTTAATTTTAATGCAACAAAGTTTGTCATTCAACTCCCTTAAAAACTTGAAATTTTGAATAATATTCACTAAATGGATCCATTTCAATATCTTACTGTTTAAACTTAAAGAGATACAATAATTAAATAACAACAGTAATTGAAATGGCTCGTTTAAAGAAACGTTCATCATAAGTCCATAATACAAACTTAGTCACTACTTGATCAAAACTTTTGTCAATGCAACAGTGGTCAACTATAACATAAATAACAACCAAAAAAATAAATTCTCATATATACCCATTTGCCTATTTCTTCCGTTTCAAAACTGCCAATCATGCATGTAAATATGTAAATATTCAAACCCCAACATCAATTTGCTTAAAAATGTGTTCTTCAAATGGAAAGACCTATACTGAAAATAGTGATTCCATCCGTTCATTTAACTGCCAGATCAAACCATGTCAAAGATATTTCTCAATTCTCAGCTATATCCAAATAAATGCAAAAACCATGTTCAATCCATCAATCAGAACCAACATCAATCCCTCTTCCCTTTAAGTATTCCTTGGCCTCTTTAATGTCCTACAACAGAATATATTTTATACAAATCAATACAGCACGGTTTAAAGCAAATCTTAATCAAAGAGGGGGAAAAACAGCAAAAAGAAAACACCTGAGAAACTTATTTCTCAGTTGAATGCATCTTTAGACCAAACTATCTAATAATTATCATGATTTGAACTCATACTGAGTAGTGGGTGGGAAGTGGGGTAGAGTAAGTGAACAATAACATGAAAAGGTCAAATACCTGCTGCAATAGCAGAGCTTCTTGTGGACAAGTTGGAAAACGCATCACACCGATTCCAACCATTAACAAACCATAGCATCCAAGGGACACAATAAAATAGATAGGCAGCTGGCAAAGAAATAGCAAGAGATAAGGTAAGCCTTACCTAGTAAGGAAAATACAAAAGCTTATATTCATGCACTCACCAACTTATATTTGCATATTAATTTAGGCATAGCCGTACATCCACACATACAAACAAAGTAAGAACTGATAAATACATAAAACTTACCAACCATGTTTGGTTGGGTGGGATGACAGACGTCTGCAAGAGGGCAACCCAAAAGGCTGAGACAGCTACCACTAGTGTTAAGATCTTCACTACATGCTTCATTGAATGTGCAATGAGGAAGTACTCCGAAACCTGATATGTTTTAGTAACTTCAAAATTTTAATCTTAAGGCGAGTAAAAAATTAAACTTTAGATGAGTGAAATATTATGGTTAATTAAAATATCGGGTTAGCTTTATTTGTACCCCATATCTTTATGCTCGAACTCTTGGCATGTAAAAGGGAACATTGTAGATAATCAAGCACCGATATTCATCCACATGCATAATACAGATACTGATGGCATAGATGCATCTCACGTAAAACATTATTAATAATGAAATAATCAACTGTTAATTACGCAACCCAAGTCATGTTGAGAAGAACCGCACATACATCACACAGCACAGTTCTTGACAACTAAAAGATTGCCTATAGATGACGTAGCAAGATATATCACAGAAAAAACAAAAAAAATATATTCACTCTTTATAGTCCAGGTGCAGAAGCCCAAAGCAAGGTTACAAAAGCATTAGTAATTTAATTAGTGATGACAGCACGGACGTAGCAAAAATATTTAAACATGCCACTCCAAATTCTAATCTGAACAAAAAATCAGAACTAACAAAATCTAGCTTGTTTTGTAGACCAAACACAAAATGAAATTTTCCTATCAAGAGCTGCTATTGTTCATCAAACAATCTCCAATTAAGTTCAACACTTCAAAAATAAAATGGGCACCAAAGCATTATGATTTATGAATATATAAACAGCTCCTGATAATAAGAATTAAAAAAAAATCAAGTTAGAAACAATCAGTTAGTCAAGACTCAAGAATATCCTTTTATGCAATTCTTTTTTAGCATTGTGCGACAGATGTGAGGACGTCGAAGGAAGGATCCCAATCTTCAACGAGAAAGAAGCAGAACGTGGAAAAAGAAGCTGCCATCAGATGGGATAGATCGCAGATAATATTTCATTAATCCATGAAGAATGGAACTCAAAGCCCTTGCACAATATCTCAATCATCATCTGGCAGTTTAAATAGAAATCTACCACATGTTTTATTCAAGCAGCAGACAAAAACCAGAGCCGAGAGGCAATGCAGATGCCCAAAACAAACAAACGCATAAAAGAGAACAAACAAAAACAATATCTAATACTTTATGCAGTTCTCTGAACAAACTTTGATGACTTAAGCAATGGAGATGGAGAATGAGATTTTTATAACAAATACTACGTCTCGACCAAACACACTACTTTAGCCCGAAGGGCAAGGCACAACAAATTTTCCAAACTTAGACTGAGATTTCTTGATTATACAGAATTGAAGTCTTACTTGACAAACGAAAGATACGGGTCTCTATTCTGCAAACAAGATGAAAGCACTTGAAAATGTTGTGAACTCAAATCACCATACTTAAAAGGGAGTCTTAGCCATATCATATACATCCGTATGATATACCAGTATTTCTCATACACTTCACATGGCATATATCTGATACTTCTTATATACTCAAATATAAACATATAATTATTAATTGGGATACAAATCCGTTACTTTTTAGATAATCCTAGAGCGACAAATTTTTACTATTCAATAGACTGCCTTTTCAAGAACTGTTGTTCCACAAGCCCAAAACCTTACACAGCAACAAATCACCATTGGTACTTTCAAAGTCCAAGAAAAGTTTTTAAAAAAAAAAATAGAAATTATCATCAACCACTGCATATGAAACATACTTCAGTTCATTTATAGAGGCACTGCAATACTTGAATTCCTAAGACATTTCATTATAAAAAGGAAGAGATAAAGCATTAAATAGTTTTTTTCTTAAAACTTGCATGACACAAAATTGTTCAACTTCTAGCGAAATATACTTTAATCCAAAATTTGTACGGTTTTGAATGAATGTGCTAGTGTAACTAATATTCCTTCCAATCAAGATTATCAAAACAATTAATATATTTCAAAACACATTTTTTGGGACAGGGTATCTTAAAGTTCAGAGAAATTATTTAATATCTTCGTGTTGAAATCCCAGATAAAGGAGCTCAACCAAAACTGACAGATATAAGATAGAAAACAATGGGGTGTATGTATAAATGTTAGCAACTCTAAAATCGTTTGAGTTTACAACCACAATTTGTGAAAATAAACTGATCACAATGACTTCTAACACCATACATTGCCAACTCTAGCAATGAAAGAGTTACACTCAGTCATCTAAAGAAATAAACCAAACAATTAAGTTTTGAAGAAAATGCAAAGACAAATAGATAATGTAAAATCGCATTTAGGCACTACCATCAGAAGGGATATATAATGAGAATTTCTCACAGTTCCATTGCATTATATAAAAGAATCAAGGAACTCAAAGCCCTTGCGCAATGTCCCAACCATCATCTGGCAGTTGTCAAAATTACTAAAAATCACTCCGTGATTGAGGATACATAACATTTCTGAGTGCTGCTTTCAATTTGTTGAAACAAGGGACACCCTGATATTTGATATTGAATAATGCCAAACGTATAAGAGTTTTATGGTCAAAACTAAAGGACGTGGCACGGATGGAGTTAGGCATTTCCAAGTATGTAAAACGACATGAACAACTTCCAACAAATAATTAATTTATAACATATTATCACTAACACGAAAAACCATTCAAAAATCCTAAGTGAGATTTAGAATCAATTTCCCCATCTCAGCAATTCCCATAAAATTTACTGACCAAACTCTAGTTTTAAGCTAAAGTTAATGCAGAAATCAGGATGGATGCTGATTGAAAAAACTTACAAAATTGAAGCTTGTCGGTGATTGGACGCCGATCAACGAGCTCTTTGATGATGCTTGGAAAAACTTACAAAAATTGAAGCGACAATTCAGCCTGTTTCAGACAGTTCACAGGCCTTCTCTACTGCAGTAAAGGTAAAAGAATTCAACATGTTAGCCACCAAGATGTGAAAGCACGCATAGAAACATGATACCCTTCACCACCAAATGACAAAATAAAGATAAACATGCATGCACAGAAAGATCATAACACAAATACAGTCACCAGTCTAGTCCTGTTTTCCGCCAATAACTATTACACAAAGCAAAACAAAGGCTCCATCACAGAGACTTCATAAAAGGAATTTGCAGCAATTATTGCATAGTGTACATGAAATGGCAACGACCACATAGGATTACACCTCTCATATCCTTACTAGAGTGTAAAAAAGGAAAGAACCTCAATAACTAAAAAAATTGAATAATAAGACTGTGCAATGCAATTATGTATTTAAGAAAGCACTAATCCACATAAACACTAAACTTATTTTCAAAAACAAGTACACAAAAATATATCACAAAAATGGTGATCTACAGATCAAAATTTAGGATATAACATAAGCTGCACACTACAATACCAAAAATAAATCAGCTATACAATGTAACAAATCCAAATTGGACATAATATAAGCTGCACACTACAATACCAAAAGCACACACTGCACACTACACAAGCAACTGACAAAAATCACAATGTCAACAATGTCAACAACATCACCCACCACTGCAGAACTCCCTAAAGTAAACAAAGACAGATCCCCTCCCGCATCTACCAACCTTCATACCAACAACAATCCAACCTTCAAAAAAAATACATTTTTGTTCCCACTGTCTGTTTAAGAGACCAAAATGAAGGAATCAAGAAGCCTAAGAGCGTCCAGGAAAGGTTTTTGACTGCTTCCTGAATTATTCAATACATCTACTTAAATCTGGTGCAGTTTCATTTAGAAATTGACTAGCATATTCTGAAAGACTAAATGATTTGGATAATAACTTGCCCATTACCACGTAGATAGAGAGAAGCAATTAAGCATGTTAAAAAAGTCCACTGGAAGATGAGAACCCCAAATATCCACTGTAAGATGAGAACCCCAAAGTTCACTGTAAGCAATTAAGCATTAAAACTATAATATATTGAATTAAAATTAATCTGCAAAACTATTTTCAAACAAAAACAAAACCAAAATAAAAAAATCGAACACAAACACAAACAAGATGAAATGCAAGAGAACGTGAAGACCTAAAACCGACCAGCGGAGAAACCACAAACCTGTGCAAAGAGAGACGCGATGACCGGCGGCGAGGAGCGACTGCAACCGGATCAAGAAAATGACTCGCGGCGGCAAACCAAAACTGGCTGGTGGATGGCTGGGGGAGGCGGCAAATAGACGGGGTGAGTGAGGAGACCGAGTGAGGGAGCAATAAAGAGATGGGTTTATGCGGGATGAGGGGAAGCCCAGACGCGAGAATTTGAGAGAGAGAGAGTGAGAGAGAGAGAGGTAATGAGAGAAAAAAAAAATTACATCTAGGGTTTTTATTTTATTTATCTATGCCGGGCGGGTCGGTTCAGATCGACCCATATTTGGTTTTTCTGTTCATTTCATATGACACAATAATTGTTCTACCCTTTTAGTCAGGGTCAACCGTTAATCGATAACGGTCAACCTTAATGGGAGGGAGTTTCCTGTCAATTTCCTATAAAGTTATTTCTGCCTATAAAATGATAAACCTCAGATAGCTTAGGGTCCTTTTTTTTTACTTAAAGTTTTCATATTTGCATTAGCTAATAATACCTACCTCTCCTAAGGTTTTACCAACTACAAGCGGAGTCAATTTTACCGTTAATGAATAAAGACCTCTCTGTCGTTAGTTGAAATCTGTAAGAGTTAACGGTTGATCAGGTTTACCTGTTAAAAAGACCAAAATACCCCTAAAATAATATTTAAAATTATTAAATAAAAAAAAAAGTAAATAATGTCTACCTCCCTTGAGGTTTGCTTAATTACAGGCGGAGTCAACTTTGGGTTTATTGACAAAGACCCCCTCCCCCCCCCCCCCCCCCCCCCCCCCTCCCGTTAGTCAACTTTTGAATTTTTTGACAAATACCTCCCCTGGTCAACCAACTGTTATATTTGACCAAATTTTACTAAGGGCGGGAGAGTTGTTTGTCAATAAACGATAAAGTTGACTCCGCTTGTAGCTGGCAAAATCTCAGAGGAAGTCAATGCAATTAGCTCAAAAAAAAAAAGGTTAGATCTCCACCGTCCATCTCACATGAGATGGACGGTAGAGATTTTTTTCCTTTAAAAAAAATTATTATAAAAATTCAACTTCGGATCTCCATCGTCCATCTTTGAATTGACGGTGGAGATCTGAAATTTATTTTTTTAATTTTAAAAAAAAAATTAAAAAAATATGGAGATCTAATTTGGCATCAAATCTGATGGACGGTTGAGATTGGATCTCTACTAAGATAAAAAAAATTGAAGAACCCATAAAGATCTGGGTTATTCAGGGTGCTAGAGATCCAGCCATAGCTGGATCTCCAGCCGCTAGGTTTGCCTTTGAAGGCAAACCGATAAACTGGGTTCACCTTCGCCTACTAAGGCAAACCCAGTTTATGGGTTCCCCTTTAAAGGCAAACTCAAGTTTCTGGGTTCGCTTCGAAGGCAAGCTGGATCTCCAGCGCCCCGAAGAAGAGCCTTCTGGGTTCTTCAATTTTTTTTTTTAGTTCATAGTAGAGATCCAATATGAAGATTTATTTATAATTGTTATTTTTAAAAAAAAAATATTTTTTAAATAAATCTAATCGTCCATCATCTCAAAGATGGAGGGTTGAGATTTTTTTAATTTTTATTTAATAAAATAAAATTTTTAAAAAAAAGGAGAAAAGGCGAAAATACATTGTGCATGTTAAGTTTGACTAAAATCAACTAACGGCAGGGGAAGTCTCTGTCCATTAACGGTAAAGTTGGCTCTATTTGTAGTTGGCAAAACCTCAAGGGAGGTGGGTGTTATTATCTCTATTTGCATAGTGTTCTATACTCCCATATATCTGCCAATCTCGGATGCAATCAAATTCAGATTTTTCAAATGAAAAGTGTGTTCTACACATGTCGCTAACAACCTGGGAGGGGGTGTATAGGTGAATACTAAATTTTAAAAAGTTTTAACACCCCAAATAATCATAACAGAAATAAACAAATAAATCAAGTAAGGATAATGAGATTGAATACTCGATCTTTGTATGAAAACCTCAACGAGGAAAAACTGTGGGACCAACCACTATTAACCACTTGAGTCATAGAAATATAATAATCTAGTTACACCCTCAAGTTTACTCAATTAGTTCACTCTTATTGGGTTAATAATCTGCCTATCTACCTCACGGGTCGTTTATAGCGACTCTTGACCGATGCTTGACTATCCGACACCTTTGGATACCAAGACTTGAACTCAAAAAGAGATTCAACAAAGTCTAAGTGCATGTCATGAGTAAATCATACATAATATGTAGAAAGCTAGACTAAACTAACTACACACTATAGGTATATGAAGATATGCAATAAAAACCTAGTTAAAAGACAAACTCTTTATGCACAACCGCTCATAGCTCAAATGGTTAACGCACATCTCTCACACCTTAATGGTGAGGATTCAAGTCTTACTATGCGCATTTACCAGCATGTGTATGTAGTTTTTTCTTCTTATTGTGAGAGTATATGTCTCCCGTTATGAAAGTAGTTATCTGAGTCACACATTTATTAATTGCTCTCAACAGATCCCAGTAGTTGTTTATATTGTAATTATACCCTTTAAAAAAAAAAAAGATAAACTCTTCCTAAATAAGTCTCAGCAACTAAGACACAACATAATGAGGTCTTTAAATGTAATAAATGCAAGTCAAACGACGAAAGTGCTCCTATATATAAGGGATCAAGAATTTCACTTAAAAATTCTCAACGACGAAACTGTGACCATGACTCGAGACTACAAGGTCGTGGCTTGTGGTCGTGAGTTGGAACCAGCAACTGTTGAGAGACCAACCACGAGTCTCGCTCGCGACCACCGGGTCGCGAGATGCCCTACGTAGCACCTGCTATCTAGCCATGCATGCATGAGGTCGCACCCATGCATTGCAATCCAAACCAAGAACTCACTGGAATGGACTCGTGAGCGACAATATGCGAGCATATGCACGCAAGACGAGGTCGCAAGTTAATCCAGAACTCTCTGAAATGAAACTCATGAGAACACCTATGACTGAAGGGTCGCGTCATACCATCTCGAAATATGACCAACTTCACTGGTCTTAAACATGCAAGGCAGCCCGCAATCAGGGGACCGCATCACAGGGTTGCGAATTGCAATCAGTGCAAACTGGTTAAAATCATGACCAGTCATTGCGAGCACAGGGACGTGCATAAAAACGCAAGTGAGAAACAACTTGGTTTCTCAATGGCTAATTACATGTGCTAACAGACACAATGAGCCCGAAGCTCGAGCACAAATGTTTCCAACTAGGAAACTATTTACACAAGTTGATATACAATCACAATATATGAACTAAGTTTACAAGTGACTAGTTGACCTATAATGCAAGAACACATGTATATGCGGTGCATGCTTGCACGCATAAATTCTCTTCAAGTAACACAAGTCAAGATATAACTTTACCAGGTAGGGCAATCTCTTGAAGAAGACGGCGATGCTTGCGAAGTTATTTCACTTGAAGTGCGAATCCACAAACATACTAACTATGCAACTAAGTTACAAGCAAATGTTTTTGACACAAGAATTAGCTAATCTAAAAACTATGTCCTCATACCAAATATCGAATTTTTTTTCTTAATGCGATTTAATTTAGATTGAATTGAACAATCTGAATCCAATTGCCACCTCTAGACTTCATTGGTTTAATACTTAATTAATTATGGTTCACAGCCCAGACTAGCCAACAAACGGTCTTATTTTAAGAGTCTATATACCATAAATAGCAAAGATTAAAGGGAAAATTACACTAAAATACCCTAGAGTTTGGTGTATGTGAATTTAGACCAAACCTTTACATTTTGAGCATTAAGGTACCATTTGGTCACCTATTAGACTTAACAGTTGTCCAGTTAAACAAACCTAAATGTCCAAATTATCCCTATTTTCAATTAAATATATATATATATATATATATTAATTTTAAAAAATTAGACCATATCTCAATTGGAAATCCCATCCTTCAATCTTAGATATGTTCAAGCTCATATTCAAGCTCTCCCATTTCCAACATCATCGCCAGCCCATCCTTACTTCATCTTCATCACGACCATATAATTCCACAAAAAATAAAAAATAAGAATGGAACAAATCTACTCCATCAGTTGGAGTAGAGCTACTTCATCAGATAAAGTAGATCTGCTCCATCACTGATGGAGGAGATCTGCTGATGGAGCAACGTTCCATCTTTTTTAGAGCTCCCTCAAAGGTTTCCATCCTTATAAGATGGAGATTTTTTTTTCATTTGGTTTTGAATATTTTTTAATTTGAAGTGTGAAAATCATTTTGGTATCTAACTTTTAACGAAACAGTACCTTTTGACCGGTATTTCATTTTTTAGCTCCTATGGTCTCCAACTTTTCCAAAATTAATTAAAATATTACTTCTGTTAGGAGTCATTGCTAAAAGTTAATTGGGCAAGGATTATTGTAGTTATTTAATATAATATGTATCAGATGATGACACGAACGTATTAATAAATAACTAATTTAACAATTAAATAATTAAAAATATTAAATAATCTTTTATGAAATCCCTAACTTAACCCTATCAAATCCTTAACAAATGTCAAACCACACAAGTCCAGCCACCATCTCGAATTCTCGATCCCACTCCACAGCCACCATCTTGTTCCCACTTAGCACCACCGTCTCCGACCGTTCCAAGTCCAGCCACCATCTCCCACTACGAACACCGAGGAAAACAAAGCGTGATGACAAACCTGATGTTTGGCTGACGACGAACTCCACTCCGACTGTTCCAAGTTCAGCCACCATCTCCGGATATAAACCCCGACAACGACGAAGCCTTTCGACAAACCCGACGAAACGTGACTACAAACCCAATGTTTGGCTGACGACGAACTCAATGATGAACCTGAAGACGAACTTGACAACCCCGATGAAGCGTGATGACAAACCCGTAAACCCGACGTAGCGTGACGACGAACCCGACTTTGAATCCCGACCAGTTATGTTGGTCTTGTGATTGGTTTATTTTAAAAAAATTTCCAAGTATGATTGTTTGAGAATTGGTTTTTTGTGATCTTTTAAAATTGATTTTTTTTTTTTGCTTTTTGTTTTTGGATTTTGCATGCTCATGGTATAATATTTGTAAACTTCGTGTGACCTCATTCATGAATGTGTTCATTTTCTATTCGTATTTGTATTGTATTGTAAACATGTATTTATTTTTCTTGAATTAGATATTGTGGGTGTGTTAAAAGAAAACCCAATTACATATATTTTTATTTCAAAATAACAGACAGACAAACCATAAATGGCTTGATTTTTCATTAATAAAATTACGTTCACTTAAATATATTTTTATATAGATGATTAGTTCACAGGTAATGTAACAAATAGATCTTTCCAAAAAAATATAAGAAAATTCAACAAATATATAAAAGAAATGCAACATTTTTCACCACCGAGCAATACTACCAATTTTAGTTTCAAAAACAAAATACTACCAATTTTTTTTAGGGAGATTGTCATTTTGGTCCCTATATTTTGGACAATTATCAGTTTTTTAAACGAGTTATGGTTAATGGTACACTTGGTCCTTAACTTTTAGAAAATATATCAATTTGGTCCCTCTGTTAGTCAAATTTAACGGTTCCAGGGGTATTTTCGTCTTTAAACCTATCAATAACTCAACAGTAAATTTTTTATTAAAATGACATATCTATCCCTAGTTAAAAATTTAAAATAAATTAAATTAAAAAAATTAAAAATTTCAAAATGATCTTCTATAGATCTCTACTGTCCATCAATCTTGATGCACAGTAAAGATTATATTGAAATTTTTTTAAAATTTTTTTTAAAAAATTGAAAATGAAAATAATGGTGATCCAGATTGGATCTCCACCAACCAAAAAAAAAATGAAGAAGATGAACAAACCCAGATCTGGGTTTGTTGAGGATGAACGAACCCAGTGTCTGGGTTCTGGGTTCATTCATCTTCTTCATTTTTTTTTTTGGGTTGGTGGAGATCCAACCAAATTTCAATTTCAATTTTTTTAAAAACAATTTTTTTTAAAAAAAAAATTATATTTTCACTTTAATTTTTTTAAAAATTTTAATATAATCTTTACCATTCATCAAGATTGATGGACGGTGAAGATCCATTAAAAAATATTTTTTAAATATTTTAAATATTTAAATGAAATGACCATATTACCCTTCTATTTATTAATAATCATTTTAAAATTTTAAGGTTAAAATTTTCATTTAACTCATTTAAATAGTATTAAGGGCAAAACTGTCTCTTTGCCAATTTTGTCAATGTTGACTGACAAAAATTTAGTCAAAGGGACCAAATTGATACATTTTTTAAAAGTTAAGGACCAAGTATACCATTAACCATAACTCGTTTAAAAAACTGATAATTGTCCAAAACTTAGGGACCAAAATGATAATCCCCCTTTTTTTATTAATAAGGGTAAATTCGTAATTCAATTTATATATATAAAAAATTGGTTGAATTTGTTACCCTATTAAATGAGGATATTTTAGTCATTACATACTTTAGGTAATTTTTTACAAGTTGAACGGGATAATATTATAATGTTATAAATCGACAAGTAGTCTAAGGTAAAGTGGACAATCTGTTAGAGTTGACTATTAAAAATTCAGCCAGAAGGATCATTTTGATTGATTTTGAAAAAGTTAAGAAATTAGAGACCAAAATAATTTTCATCCTAATTTTAATCAAAATAATTTTTTTAATCTTAAATATTTTACTCAATTTGATCGATCACCTGTTAAGTTAAACAATTGACTATTAAGTTAAGAGTAATTTAATACTCAAAAAGTAAAAATTAAGTTTACAAGCATTTATTGTTGCAATTTTCCCTTAAATTATTAGGCCTTCTAGTTAAGTTAAATTATTGCAATCAGTATAACTTCAAATTTAAAAAAAAAATAAAAATTATTGAATTTTACACCTCACGGTAGGGTTGACCGTAGTTCCAGAACCAGTGATTTCGATTCTGGAATCGCTAATTTTGGTCACCCTAGGAGGGAAATCGGAATTGAGACCATGGGGTCCCAATTTCGGTTCTGGCTCCAAAACCGGGGGAGGAACCGCGGATATGGTTCCTCCTCCGATTTTAGACTCGGACCGAAACTACAGCGTCCTTTTTTTTTTAAAAGAGAAAAAAAAATATATGCACCGAACCGAACTGCGGCCAACCTTACCTCACGGTCAAGCATTGTTGCTTTTTCCATATTTTTAAAACTATTTTTTTAACATATATAAACTCTCAATCCCAGAAGATCAATTTATTAATTGAATATCGTTTCTTTTTTTCACTTAACACTTAATGAATCTGAATTAAACACATTAAGTTATTTTTATTTATTTTCTAAGTAATCCAACAACAAAAATTATAACTTATCACTTGATACCTAGTTATTAAATTATAATTATAATATTTTCTTTAATAATTACAATATTTTTTTCTATATGAATATTATTTTAAATTTATCTTTATTTAGACGTTTTATTTTATTCCGTAATAAAAAGGAAAAAATTAACATATCAACTCCCTAACAACTCCTTAGATGATGGGATGCCAATTGAAACTTCTCACCTGCTCATCAATTTTTTTCAAAAAGTTGAGGCATCAGGCCATTCCTCTTAAATCCTCATTTAAGAAGCAATTCTGGCTTGGCCCCATGAGACCATCAATGACGTTACTCCTAATATAACCATCAGAAAAAACCTAACATCAAAACAATAAAAGAAACCAACATTAAACACCTCTATCATTTTCTTCAACCCTTGATGGTATGGTTGCTAATCAACAGGTTCACGCATCTATTTGAAACATTTAACAGACTAAATCTCGAACATAAGACCGCAAGGTGATCAATACATACAGCATAGACAGTGAGATATCTTCATCTTCCATAAATTAAAAGGATTAATTGGTTACCAGGAACAATGAGCTGAATAACTTTTATCTGTCATCATAGTACACAGCTAAACAACACAGGAAAGTAAAAAAGTTGTATATATAACCAATCCAGATGATCATCCATTACTCATATAAATATTTTCCAGAGCTTGAATTGCAACTATCAGTATTCCAAACTCCAAAGTTCAAAAATGAGAAGCCCAACCACTACATATATGCCAAAATCGTTCCCCATCCTGTTCCTCAGCAGTTTGCATTAACCCTTCTGTTGAACAACTTCTATCAGTGATTAGAAGGCAGAGGAAACAGCGGTAACATAAGGATAATGTGTCACAAGAACTACATGAGTTAAAGGTAAATTGTAGTATGCCATGCAGAGATATTCCATTTTTGCAACAATACCTCTTTAAATTAAATGTTCTCAAATAAAAAAAAAAATTCATTAAAAAAAAAAAAAAGGCAGCTACTGACCTATCTAAAATACTTTTTTTTTTCTTTTATGCTGGCTTCTTAATCACACGGAACATGTCTACAAATCAACAGGGAGAAAAGATCTTCCACTTTGCCACATAAATGTTTACGAAAAAAGAGTAGGAGTTGCAGGCTTGCAGCAGGCAATCTAGATGTGAACTTGAGGATTATCAAGTTAAATCAAACACTAACTTCTTTGACCTTTTCTATTATACTTTAAGTCGCATGTTTTATAAAATATTGAAACATGTAAAAGTCAAAAATTTAATTAAAGCACAATCTTAATCTATGCTGTAAGGTAAATTATATCAATCAAAAATTTTATATATTTTATTATAACTGTGAAATGGCAATAGAGTATAATTGATTCTTTATGTAAACGTTTATTTTCAATTCAATTTACAAATTGTAACATCCGTTAACACAGGTTTTCTATATCAATAAACTCACCTAGCATACTTTAAGCATTTCTATACAGTTTTTATATATTCCAAGTAGTTCACATTGAAGTTTTCATTATTTTCAGATAACTTTAATGAAAAATACCTTCAATACAATTTCACAAACTAAAGATTCATGTACTTTTGTAAATACAAGTCTCATTGTACGCAAGTCATGTATATCTACACATTCGATTCCTAATTGTCAGAAACGTGAAAAAATGAGCACTAGAACAACTTACATTATTAGTTATTCAGCACAAGACTTACATTCAGCTGGTTGCTGGAAGGAAGACTCTAATGAGTTCTTTAGCTGTGACTCTTTTCCTACATGTTGGACACTTATTCTGTGCAGCTATTGCAGACTTAATACATGTCTTACAGAATATGTGACCGCACTTTGTTGACATCTCCTCGACTAATGGTCCCATGCAAATGGACAAGTGAATGTAGGCTCCTTGGTGGTGGTGGGGGAGGCGATGGAAGTATTGTGACTTTCTCTTTCTGCCAATGAAATAAACGAATGAGGTTAACCTTGATAGTATATTCATTAGATTACATAGCAAGTATGAAAACACATATAAGAGAGAGAGAGAGAGAAGAGGGAGGTGGGAGATGCAACCAACACCAACATTTTAAATTCAACAATTGATTATAAATTCTCATAACTGTCTTGTTGAATGGATTGCACCTCACAAAGTTATAGGAATACAATTAAGATCATAGCTATTACCGAAGTGTTGCTAGCAATTTCCAAATTTATGAGATCACAATTGATAATTGCTGGGTTAGGAGGAACTCTTCTGCGCTTATTGCGGTTATTCTGAGTCATCCTAGTTGTTCCTCCTGCAGTAATCATGAATAAAATGAGTGTCACAGACAGGCAGGAACATGAGCTACGATCATAACTTCAAAGAAAATGTAATATTATAATGGCTCAACCATAAAGACGGGTAACCAAGGAAACATCATTGACAGTCAATTTGATTGTGCTGGCATGTAACACAAACAACACAAGGGAGCACTAGATGCTTGTTAGTTTCTCCTGTTGAGGTCTTCCTGTTAAAATAAAAATCTCTTCATAACAGTTTAGTAAGTGTCAACAAACAGCAATTCCCACTCCCTAGCCTAACGTTACCCCAACTGTCCAAAGGAATAAACGGCAGGTATCTTGTTCATAGAATGAATACTGGACTACAACTTGTTTCACAACCACTCAAGACTACATCGGATAGAAAAAGGATGAGGATGTCTGCACCTGAGAATTCTTGTGTCAGTTTGTGCGTGTCTGTTTCCTTTTGCTAAACATCTGCCCCATTTGCATACCTTCGTTTTTTTAAACATGCATCCTCTTTCCTCCTATAATCCATTTTGTGACTATTATATGAAAATAATACAGTCATGAACCAATACTCTTATAAATAGACAATCTTCCTCAAAGGTCACTGATTTCCTAAAGATTGTACTGTCTTCTCTCCCCCTTGCTCATAAAGTCGTGCAACGTACATATAATATGTAAAGCACACATATCATTCTGTCTTAATAGTAAATGAACTTTACTTCAGGCAATCATTAACATGTATAAATGGAAAAATTATCACCTTTCCATTCATACGAAAACACATAACGAGAAATGACATATAGATAATGAACAGATCATGAAGACGCACAGGAACACACAAAAAAGACCTACATCTAAATGATAGAAAATATAATGAATGAATTGATGATATTACCTGATCTACATCAACTACAACAGTCCTGCCACGATTCCTTCGGGAATTGCTTTTAGCCTGACATGAAATTAAACAAATTAAAAAAACCTCATTGCAAAACAAGTGAAAAAATGAAAGATTGGTGATCACAAATAATAAATAAAACCCAACAAAGATAACAAATTACTTCGGCAAAAGCCCTGGGAGATGATTCAATAACATCATCATCAATAGCCTCAACATCGATAGGAGCAGCTGGTATTGACTGCTGCCTTGTTGGCTTGCTTGTACTTCCTGAGACCTGACTTCAGTTGAAGTTCCCTCCCGCTCTCTCTCTGCTTTCACACGGCGGCACATTGAGGTCCAGCACTGTCTTCCTCCGTCGATATCCTCTTAGAGCAGGCCCCCTCACCGTCTGAGTGTTCATTCTCCAAGAATTAGTTTCGAACCAGGTTTTGCAGCCTTAAAAATCCCTAAGAAAAAAGGTAACAGAAGTTAAAAAAAAAAACAATTTCATATTTTACCACATATTTCAAAGTGTTGCTCAGATGTGCAAAACACAACTATCCTATATTTTGCTTCTGGTTCATAATTTCAGTGCACAATTTTGGTCGTTGCTTACACTTACAATAAACTCTATTTTGTAAACACCAAATTCTAAAACATCAAGAACATTAAGTGAGTCAAATTCTGTGCAACACCCTACTGCAGAATTTTTACTTCAATCATCTTTAAAAATTACAGCTTTTAAGCTTCTAATCAACAATTTTCAGTTGACAAACCACAGAGTTGCAGCAAACTCATGGATTCTACATCATTATCAATCCAATTAAGAATCAGAATCATCGAATCTTACACAAAATTATTGCTTTCAAATACTAAGCAGTAGTAAACAATCAAAAATAAAAATTAACGCTAAAAAAAACTACATTGAAAATCAAAATTTACTGAATCCATTGAAAATAAATGCCGCCTCAGATCAATATAGCCATAGAATAGTCGCGACCAAATCTTCCCAGTTAATTTTAAAAAAATAAAAAAAATAAAAAAAAATTGGAATAAAGAAGAAAAAGATAAATCAAAGAACCTGAACTTGGAGAAGCGAAAACAAGTCAATCGCATAAATGATCGTTGAAAAAGAATTTAAATAAGGGGAGATGTTTACAAGTCTTCCTCGTCTAGGGTTTTGAAAGAGGGAACGATTAGGCAGACGAACGGAGATTTTTGAGAAATTGTTGAAGAGGATGGTGTGTGACACAATAATGGCCCGTTACTGTGACACGCGGGTCGGTGGACTACTAGATTGCGTCCGCGTGGCCCTGCTTGTATGACGTGTAAACGCGTAGATGGTTGATGTTCACGTAGCACGTTCAGATCGTACTTTTGCGCCTTTTGATTTGAAAGATTAACAGAGCAAGTCTACAGTAAGGGCACGCTCATGGATCTTACCATGAGCTCCTCCCTTTCACTGAGATATGCGTTCAATTGACAATTAGGCAGCTCACGATAAAAACTGTGATTTAGCTAATATGATTTGTATAGTTACGGGATACAATTAGATGGAATAGTATAAAACTATTTTTTTTATTTTTTTTTATTTTGTAAATCTATATATTTTAGATTTAATTTCTTTATTAAGAGCCTATCTTAAAAATTTAGACTCTGTATGATAGATTTTAGACTTTTGACTTCTTAGAAACTCTGCTTATAAAAATTATTTATTTTTGTTTTGACTAGAAGAGCTTTTAAACGTTTAAAATTATTCCCTTGAAAAATTTAAATACTTCTAAAATAGTTTTTATATCCAAAAAGTTAAAAGCCATGTCAAATAAGCTTTTATACCTTTAATTCAAGGGAAAAGAAGTCCATACCTTTATACAATTTATGTTCGTACAAAGATAAAAATATCAAGCGGTTGATACACTCAAAGGGTATCAATCTATTCAGATTTGTTTCATGTTTGTTCAATAAAGGAAATTTAGCAAAATTGCCCAAGCTCCACTAACAGTTGCAACACTACCCAAGCTCCACTAATTTTTGCAACATCTACCCAAAGCCA